>CAJVRM010000021.1:28993-187228 GCA_911693285.1 Hymenoscyphus albidus | reverse complement strand
CATAACCCACAATCCACTTCGTCTAAACAGAATCCTCAACAAACCACCCTTCACATCATCTTTTTCAGTGCATCCAGTATCCATCATCAGACCATAAATCCCAACTAAGCACGCCCCTTTCCCCTCCGCCTCCCCTTTCTCCTCTCCTCTAGATCTCTTTCTAGAAAAGGTATCCACAACTGTATCACATACCAGGTATCACATCCCTCTCACACGATAGCGAGATACTGTATACAGTAACGATGTAGTTTAGTTCATCCTGAGTTCGATAGACTTCTATTTCCCTTCATTTCATTTCATTCTACCTACGTCCTCACGGACCATAGTACAGTACCTATCCCCTCAGCTGCGGTCAAGAGACCTTCTATTACACATCTACATATACACACCCACAAACAAATCATCAAGTACTATAAATTCAATATTCCTTTGATTCTGTTTTGTACCTCCCGCATATCATGCATGCATGCACTGAATACCTACCTACTTACAAAAATGAGAAAGATGTTTCCTCTCTTCCTCCCTTCCCCTCCCATCCCATACCCAAAAGATAGTTTCCCTGCAAGAACGCCATTCATCCCTCTCTCCCCCATCCCATTCTCTCTTCATTCCACGAGAAAAGACAGAGAGGAAGAACTTATTACCATGCCGACCAAAAAGAAAAGCAATACCATGCAACCAACAAAGCAAAGAGCAAACGCAAACGCAAACGCAGAAAAACAAAGGCAGCCGCCACCCAACCCTCATACCCCATCTCAAAAACGCCCGCTCGCTCAAAATGAAGAAGATACCAATGATTACAAAAATTCCACTCCCACTTTCCCCACTACGAATCACCCATCTCCACCCCCTCAATAACAACCCACCGCTTATCCGCCTCCTTAACTCCAACCCTCTTACACATAACCTCCAACGTATTCTTTACTGCCGCACCGGGATAGCCAAATTGTTTCTTCAAGACCTCAATCAATCCCACCTTAGTGAGATTGCTACCTTGGACCGCCTCTAGGAAACCAGGGATGTCCTTGGCGTCTAACAATTTCTTAGGTTTGGTGTCTTTCGTCGTGGCTTTAGCAGAGGGCGTAGGGGCATTGGTGAGGGTCATTTGCTTGACGGATTTCGTGAGAGCTGGTTGTAAGATGTTACCAGCGGGTGTGTTTTTCTTAACTAGTGGAACGCGGGGTGGATCCATGTTTGTTGGAATGGTAGAGGGCCAGTAAGCAGTTGAAAAGGGGTCGATAGATTTCGGGATTGTGTCTAATATATTAGTCGAGACCTATAAAGAGGGGCGCAAATCGCAACCTACCAAGAATAACCTCCATCCGATAGGGCATCATCTTCACGTTTGTACATCGCTTATGCTTATCCTCCCAGCACAAACCGGTTGAAATGGGCTGCAAATCATCATTACCATGGATGGCCATTCGTTTTGCATTCGCATTCGCCATATCATCGTTCTCATCGTCGAGGAATCCTGACATATCCTCTCCATCTTCGATATCTTCCTCTTCCTCACCATCGCTATCACAATTCTCTGCGTCCTCGTCTTCAACCCATTCAGCTTCACTGTCATAATCGTAATTCGCATCTGGCAAGTCCTTTCGAAAGGGATTTCTGGCCAATTTTGTCCTACCGTTTGCATTTGCAGGTCGACTTGTATATGTACCGCGATATGGAGGTCGAACGTCTTCTGCAAAACTCAAGATCTTAAGAGGGACTTTTCGTAGCATGTTGATATTTCGTGACGAATCTCCAGAAAGCTCCATAATTTCTCGGACTGGCTTAGAGTATTTTCCACGTCGAAAATGACTAGTCTGGAGATGAAAAAGAGCAACGGCATCAAACTCGTGAATTCTTCCTGGACTTCGATTGCCAAGCATATACGCATCCAGAGTATTTGTCGTTGATACAATCGCAGCCTCGTCTCTCTCGAATCGGTTGATCTTAGCAACTCGGACATCGGCGTGGATAAAAAACTCGGGGAACGTCTTTTCGTAATGCGACTTGACGGACTTGACTGGCTTCTGCGGAGTCGCAGCATTCGTGTCTGGATTCGAAGTCTGTGGACCAGGACTCATTGAAGTTCGAGATGCACTATCAACACTTCCTCGTCGACCACTACCAGGTGTAGAAGGTATCGTAAAAAAGTTACTTAGTTTCTTTTGTGCTCGTTCCTTCTTCAACTTCTCCTCCTCGGCCTTCATCTTTTCCTCTTCCTTCTTCTTCTTATCTTGCTCCTTCAGTCGTTTCTTCTCCGCAGCTGCAGCACGTTTTTCCTCTTGCGCAGCCTCTCTAACTTTCCGCTCTGCCTCCTTCTCTCCAACCTTTCGTGCCTTCTCTGCAGCAGCAGCACGTTTCTCCTCCGCGCTAGCCTTCTCCTTCAACTCCTTACCTCTTGCTAACTTCACTTTCTCTGCCTCCTTTAGCAACTTTGCATTTTCCTTTTCCGCAAACGTCAACTTTGGCTTCTTGGTTGGCGGCGCCGGCGGATGTCCATTCATCGCCGCAAAAGCAGAAGGAGCAGACTGTATATTCGTATTTGTATTCGTACTTGACAGCACCGCAGTAGCGACCATAGGCGAGTTCGCTACATCAGAGGGCACATCACTGAATTCCGATGCGGAGCTAGGCGCCGGACGGGCAGGTCGATGTTGCGCCGTGTGTGGGTGCAGTGAATTTGAAGACTTGGATTCGAGGTCTGTAATCCGTAAGTATCTCCATCTGGTAGCATAGGATGGGAATGGTAACTTACCTTGGAACGTATCGTGATCCCTCTTGGGAGGTCGTGGGGAGGCCTGGGTAGAAGCCATATTTAAGGGTGTGTTGTCTCGTTGTCGCGTTCAGACACGGGTCGTTGGTACAAGAGGGAACGCAGAAAGCAATACCAGCTTGAAAGGACCGGTAAATGTGGAATGTGGTGGAGACTTGAGGTCTAGGATATCCGAGACACCATTGACATGCGGGGGGTTGTGGTGTTGTGGGATTCAAGGATGGCGGTGGAGGTTGCGTGAAAAGGTCGTGAGAGGATAAGATGTTGGACGCGACTTCCGTAAAGTGGTTTGAGATTCGCGTTTCAGTCACGTGCACCTGGACATGCAGACTTTCAGATTCAACCTGGAAATTGCAATGGAATTGGTATTGTGGTAAAGCGGCAGGTGGCACCTTAATTGATATTGTCGCAACAGAGGTGAATTGATTAGCAGGCTATTGAATTGATTAGAAGACAATTGGGCTTGCGCCTGAAAGTCCTAAAGCATTGATTTTCCCCTCACCTATACGATTCATCACCTTACTCCACTTCACTTTCCTCCATAGCCATACTCACTCCAACATCACAGTCATTCAAAGTAAACCAAAAGCCTCAGCTCATCCGATCTTTCATTATTAATCTCCAGGTTTCGTACCATGAAAAAATATCTCATGTACAACTTTCTCGCCAATTCCCACTTGATCCATGCATGCAAATGCCGCTGCAATAAACAGAACCAAAAGATAAAGTGCCAACGAACGAACACGATCATCTTTAGGACGCCTCGCTGTACAACCGCTCCAGGCCAAACTCTCAGGAAAATGAGACAAAAGACGGAAGGAATTGAGTATACACAAGAGGGTACCATCCAATCCCTCTAGGAGCCAGCCAAAGAAAAGTTGAGGAAAAAATCAGACAAACCCCCTCCCTTGAAACGAGTGAAAAAGAACTCCCAATATCCAGGACCCTTTGCAACCAAAACGCCCTGAAAATGCATAGGTGAAAGAAAAAAACCTTTATAGAGTCCTCCCCTAACTGAACTTCCTTCCTTGCCCCGGGGTATATCCTCCACGCCCAATCGAAAAAGTCCTCTTTTTTATTAACCCCCTCAATCACTATCGGCATCTGGATTTGCAATGTACAATCGACCAGCGCTCAACGTCATCGTTCGTTCATCCACACTTCCGCGTCTTCTCAACTCTTCCGGATTTCGGACACTCTTTTCTCGTGTGACGGTGGACTTGAGGAGACTATTGCTGGCCAGTCGTGCGGCATCTGGACCACTCAATTCAGCCACGCTATCATTTCGCTCGCCACTACTACCACTTCCCACACTTCTTGTACCATCACCACCATTGCTTCCTCCAAAATAATCGTGGCCACGTTGTTGATGTGGGCCCGGCATGGGAGTTTCGGTAACATCAGTCAGGGTCCCGTTGGAATCCTGTCTTTCTCGTTCGCTTGGTGGTGTATTTCCCTGACTCCATTTGCCGGTTGAACTGGCGCCAGATTGACGATATGTAAGGCCTCTACGGCCACTCCGTCCACTGCCCACACTACTTCTTCCACTGCCGGATCGTTGGTGATACTTGCCACCAAGGTTTGTGGAATCTCCATCGTCATCGCTGTCCCCTCCTTCGACCTCACTCGCACTGAGACGCATGGGCACTCCTCCTACACCACCAACCAGATCACCTGGACTATATCCAACCAAACCCGCCTTTCCATGATGTCGAATCTTTGCCGTGACCCGATTGCTGCCAGCCAGGCTCCCAGATCCGCTCGCTGAGGATAATCTTTGTGGTTGTGCTCCCCCACTCACTTCCTTGGAGGCCTTCATCTTGGCATGACGTTGGGCCGCCAGTACCTGTGGATTCTCCTGTTGAGCACGATCGCACCAGACGGTCGCCTTTTGTTTTCGCATCAGCGCCACATAGCTGCTGGTTTGGGGAGAAGAACCCGATCTCGAGGAACCGGATCGTTGCAGGTCCTGAGATGCCTGGCGATTGGGCACCGGGCCATTGCCGCTGCTGGCGGTGGTGGAAAAGGTGTTGGTCGAAGGCGTCCGTCGTGAATGGTAGGAGGCGTGCACCTGCATGTGGTTGGGGTAGAGTTGCTGGTGTTGAGGATGCTGAGGGTGTGGAATCTGAGGAAACACGCTGGACGAGGTGGTTCGAGTGCGACTGTGTCCGGACATGTTGGGATGTTGTAGAGGTGAGGCTTGGTAGCCTAGTGGCATGGGTATCGGTTTTCGTCGAGGGAGGTCGGCCATCATAATGAAGGATTTCAATGTACAGCCAGTCCGGGTGAATCAAGTGGAGCTGCGGTAATTTTTCATTCACAGACGGAATGAGCGCCGTCAATGACAATTATGTTGATTGACGAGATGCGCTTGCTTGACTAGAAACGTTTCGATCGACTTCTTGGGTGGTCGCTCGAAGGTTTGGAGGCGCGCTTGGAGGGGAATTGAGGCCGCAGTTGCTCCGATCGCAGTACGTACGGCGTGGCCTTTGTTCCGGGTAGATTGTTGACGGTCTTGGTATGTAGGTTCAGCGAGCCGCGATGGTGGAACGACTAAAGAGCTGTGGCCGTGGTGGCAGTGGCCGTGGCAGTGGCGGTGACAGTGACCGCGAATTGACTTTTTTTGATTAAAAAAGTTGTTGTGGCAAAGCAGACTAGTGGTCGTTGGTGAATTTGGGCGAGCTGAGGGAGGAGGAAGATGGGTATGTCGTAAGCAATGTGCAGGTCATTTGTAGTGGGGACTGGACGTAGGAATTGTCGCGAAAGTGGAGGCTCGGTTGGGTGGGTTTGTTAGGGTGGGCCGGGTCGGTTGGTGGTGGGGGTTGATCGGAATCTTGCTTTTTGGATTCTCTNTGTCGCGAAAGTGGAGGCTCGGTTGGGTGGGTTTGTTAGGGTGGGCCGGGTCGGTTGGTGGTGGGGGTTGATCGGAATCTTGCTTTTTGGATTCTCTCTTGAGTCTTGACGCGGGATTTTCGGTGTTCGGGGTGGTCGAGGAGGGGTGGTGATGGTGATGGCGATGGCGATGGATTGAGGAAGTTGGAGGAGGAGTGGGAGAAGTGGGAGTAGAAGTTGGAGCGGGAAAGGATGAGGTTTTTGGAGGACCAAAGTACCAAGTATAGGTAGGTATAGGATGGTCAGAGTAGGGTTGGGTTGGGTCGGTAGGCTCGACAAGGCAGGGGAGGGGGAGGGACTTGTAGAAGTAGATAGATGAGCGTAGGGGGAGGATGGTGGATGGCGGATACTCGAGTAGCGTACGGAGGAGCGAGGTAGGGGGTACCGAGTCTTTTTTCTACCTACCAAGTACCTAGGTAAGACTTTGGAGGTGATATGATGCAGATGCCGTGCAGTGCAGATTGGTGGTGGATGGGATGTATGGTGGTGGTGTTGGTGTGTAAGTAGGTGTTTGCTGAGAAGGCCGAGTGACAGGACAGGAACAGAGCAAAGGGACGGAGGGCCAGAACTGAGCAACAAATCCCCCCCAGCAGTGCAGCAGTCTACTTCTACTAGAGTATTCTTCCCAAAGCACAAATCAGCAATCAGCATCCAACAACGGGGAAGCTCAAATGGGCACTCGACATGCGCATGGGTGTTAGTAAAGCACCTGCATTCAGACAAAGAGCCGCCGAGCGGTGCGAGCTGTGAGCTGCAAGCAGGCCCCGAGGGAGGCCCAGCATCCTCAGCACTGGCAGGTCAAGGGGGGGAAGGAAATGGAGGGGCAGCATCAGCATCAGCATCAGCATCAGCATCAGGCAGGGCAGAGCTAAGCTACACCCACAGGTACTCGTGCAGTAACGCCTAAACTCAGTGAACTACGAAGTAGCACGGTCAAGTACTGTATCAGTATTTTATTTTTACTTTCGTACTTCCCTCTTTCGGACGGGACATCTGATGAAGACATACTTTTCTTTCCTCTCTCGTCTCGTGAGTTCCGTTGGAAATGAAGGTCGTCCCATCTCATCTGCGCAGCTCATCCCGCGTCCAGGATATCCATTCCCGTCCTCATCTCCAGATTCAGACCGCGGGCGCTTCCTTCCTTTTTGGAAATGGATGGAAATTGAATGAGGACAATCACGTGGAGGTCCGCGAAACCTCCTGGCTCAGGCTGCACCTGCACATTGGAAGGGACTTTCCGGATCTTCGGGTGGCGTGATAGCCGTCAAACAACAATATACGGAGTGTAGTGCATCGCAGCAGCCTACGGCGGTGCCTTTGCAGCGCTTTTGCTTTGTTTTGATCCTGATGCGGATGATCGATGCAGTGTGGTGCATTGCAGCATATAGTGAGAAGAGAGGGCTCTCACCTGTGTCGAGGGACCAGAACCAGTAGCAGTATATCACTACCCCATCAACAACACCTTCAACTCCAACATCACAGACTCAGTACTTCCACTTCAGTTGGCTTGAGCCGTGAGCCCTGTGGTGTCAAGCCCCCCCCCTGGTACTGGCCCACGCGCACTCCGAAACGTTAATGGAGAATCCATGGTCCCTGCTCGAAGGATGTGCACATTGGCAGTCCAAATCAGATGTTTCTGTTTCTACGGCTGCTATTTTCTGCTACACGCCTACCGCACCAAAGGCGCAAGTCCCTGAATCCGACTCGTGCTCCTCTGCCAAGCCGTCAGCATTTCAGCGTTCAGCTCGCTCCAATTTCGCGAATCGGTCAGTCACGACTTTAGTGCCAAACGTGGTGTAAGAAGCTCGCTCTGCCACTGTCATTGCCACTCAAAACACTGATGCGGGTCCCGGTGGCGCCAGGTGGCAGTAGTCGCTGTACGTAGTGGCACTGGCACTCACTGGCACTGGCTAGCATCAACCATTACGATTGCGCCGTGGGACGCTGTTGTGTTCGGAGAAATAGACGCTGAGCATGCATCCGACTCACCAAAAACCAAAACCAAAAATTCAATAGACGATCACTCACGATAGCCATGTCGTGGTGTTGTCTGTCCCAATCTCACCACCGTACCTGGATCCGCGTCTGGAAAAAAGAGGGGTCGAGTCGGTTGGTATCGGTTTTTTCCTTTCCTTTGCCGCGCCGCGTACAGTACTGTAGCCTTGGCTTGGTACAGTACCTGTAGATGTGGAAAGGATGTGGATGTGATGTGAGGGGTCACATCTCCATTATTAAATTTCTCCCCCAGATGGGACGAGGATCACAAGGATTCAAGTTTCGACTTTCCAAAATTACTCTACCACTTGTCTCTGTCAAACATCATCTCCAGGTTTTGGTCGTCACGGTCACGGTCACGGCTTGGATAAAGGTCCCCTGTGACGGTAGCAAAAGACGTCAGTCACAACCAGGATCCTCTCTTGATCTTCTGTTATTCTCCGGGGCCTCCTATATAACGGTACGGCTTCGCCCTCATCTAACAGGACGGACGATGGAAGAACCGTGGTTCGAAGAGTTGTCAACCTGCTTTCTAGTTTGCCGGATGGAAACGATACCGAGAGGGTATAGCTGGAATAGAGGTTTTGACCTCAGGATGGAGCATTTGTTCCGTTCTTCGGCTTTTTTTGAACTGCCATCTCATCATCTCAACTCTCCCCGACTCGAGTACAGTACACCCCATGAACGACAATTTTCACCGCAACTCCCCCCTCCAAGGTACAAACCGAAAAGCGGGAAAACTCACCTGTCACAACCTACGGTACTCAACCCGATCCCAGGCTGGCTGGCATCGGCTACCTAACGGCTTCCCTCCCCGGCTCGCCTGTCCTGTCATCCGTCATCTGTCATACAAAGTACAGTACAAAATACAAAGTACAAAGATGAGTGAGTACCCGTCGTCTAGGTACCCGGATGAGCCGTTTCTCAAATCCAGATCATGAAAGTGACACCACCCCCACCAGCCAATCGTCGTTATCTTGCGGGACGTGGGGGGGCCGGGGTTAAGTATACAGAACAAAACGCGTTGTTTGATATCTGGTTTACATTATATCGTGGTAGGACAAGATAAGTACCGAATACCACTGTATTACTGTACTCGACTGTACGGAGCACTGCACTTCAAGAACGTTCATCCCACTCTTGCTTGTACAATAAGCGGAACGAGACGAAACCTACTTCGAGGTACCTCAAGATATCCACCCTGATACTAAGTATGCTGTATGTATGTCATATCCATACTCCAAAGTGAGTCGGTGGTAAAGTATATGCGAGCGGTACTTGAGCTCGGTACTGTATTGGACTTGGTGTTCGGTACAGATCAACGGTTTCACTTGACTCGGGAAGACGGGATGAGAGTAAAGTGCACCATCTCATGTCGCACATAAGTTGATTACTATGTGTGAGGACTGTCTATGTGAGTTAAGAGGGAAGTCAACTCTGATCCAAGGTTCTGTCTATCGCCTCGGCCACACCGAGGAATTCCGCGCAGACCACCATACTACGAAGTGTAGTACAAACCACGAGTCCACGGAGTTTAATCTATTAAGCTTTCCTTCTTCTCTTCCTCTACTTTACTCGTACCATACCGCAGTTTACATCCGAGGTCCATTCCTCACACCGTCCTGAGAGAGAGAACCACCGGTTTTCACGTTACTCGTGCAGCGTGCAAGAGATTAGATTACATTGTTATTACGCAACGTGAGTAAGGTCCTATATAGTACGAGTACAGTACAGAAATGATCTAAGCGCGCCATCCATACAGCCAGCCACACGCGGTAGCCTGGATGTAAAACTACGAGGTCTCTCTCGGTCTAGACCGATGATGTTTGGCGTGTTATAGCTACCCTTGATTAGTCAGCTTGATTGAATACTTTGGTGGTATTGTTTTTATAGAGGGCGAGGGGGAGAGAGGAGGGGACGGTAGGGAGGAAGTGAAAATTATGAATACTACCTAGGTATGGTTTAGTAAGATTACGTCTTTCTACGGGACTTGACGGTGTTATCTCGAGTATCATTCTCTCTTTCTCTCTTTCCTTCTTTCCTTCTTTCCTTTTCGTTCCTAGGTTTTTGGGGGGAGGGGGAGGGGGTGTTTTGGGGTATAGTAAATAGATGGATGGATAGGTGGATAGATAGATAGATAAATAGATAGATAGGTACTAAATATTTCTAAAAAGTCTCTTTTTAGTAAAATTAAGATTACCAGGTGTTTTTTTTTCCTTCCTTTTTTTTCTATTTTTAGAGAGGGGAGGAAAGAGGAGGGGAGGGGAGGGGAGGTAGGGGTATTATAATTTCTACTATATATATATATATATAGATAGATAGATAGATGTCACGAATCACGTGTTGGCATGTGATAAGCAAAGACCAGGCGGCGTCTTGACAGGTTAAGCACCATCAACACACTCTTATAGCAAATAGGGATGCTTAGGCTAGCTAAGCGATCCAGGGATTTCATCTGATAAAAGTCATGTGACCGTCATTGATCATTGGTGATCAACTGAGCAACGCTGAGCTGGATCATTGGGATCAGGGTGATCATAATGATCAACGAGCAAGAAGGTTCTATATAACACTGGCATGTCTGCCATTAGATAGGAGCTTCGTGCTCAACTTAGTTATCAATCTTATCATATTAGTTTGACATCTTTGATACAAGTAACGAGTTCACTTCCAAGTGAACAACCCGATAGTCTTCTTCTTATCATAGCATACCAACCAGCGAACACCCAGCCAAGTTTAGTTAGCCAGTTTGAGTATTCGTTACATCTAGAGCTATCTAAGGAACTTTTAATTTTATTCAAGTATTTAGGTTCTAGGCTATCAACTCTAGCGTCGAGGCTATTTATTTTTAACTTCTCTTACTACTTACTTCTTTTTAATTAGACTATTCTTATTCTCACTAATATAGAAGGGAATATCTAACTTATCTTTTAGCTATAGTTTTATATATAAAATACTTTCTCTAGTTTATGATAGTACTATAATACTACGGGATTAGGGACTCGGGCTTACTTTAGGAAGTCTTTTTAGCTACTTGCGTTTTTAGCTAATTTGGGTAGGATATTATATATAAAATCTATAGCTTAGTATACCCCTATATCCTTCGGGAGGCCTTAGGAAATCCAGCTTAATCTGGTGCTCTGCCCTACCGGTGAAAAAATACTACTACTACTACTACTACTCCCCCATCGTTCTTTTATACTTAGAAATATATTCTCATCCCCCAGTCTCCCATCTCCTAGTCTCCCAGAGGCAGGAGCAAAAAATCCATCCCTATCTCCATCTCCATTCCCATCTCCATCTCCACAATATTTCATGGCACGGTATCCACTACTTTACAGGCACAAAAAAAGATAAACTCGGACCATAATGACGTTACTGTACCTATATCTAGGATCCTAGGCTATAGTACTGTAGGATGAAGAAGAAGATGGGGAAGGGCAGGGAGGTGGGAAGGTGTTTTTTTTGGACGGGGGGAAATGGAATGAATTAATAGTTAGTACACCTTCCCACGGCGCTATCGTAGGAAGGTACACTGACTATTACCTCTACTAGGAAAATGTATCTTAGTTTTGAATTCTTTTGAGGTTAAGGGAGATGGGTTATAGTACTTAGATATCTACTCGGTGGGTATTCGAATGTACGGTACGAAGGGAGGTACTTTGGAGTTTAGGTTACCTGAATTAAATAGATTATAAATCTAATGGATTATTTCTATGTTTATTGTTTCTGTTGTTTCTTTTTTCTTAGTATATTTATATACATACCTTGATAGGTACCGTATCTATATAGATACTAAGAAAGTCGGGATTTAAATTGTATATTATTTATTCTCTATTATCTATTATTTATAAACTATCGAATCTACTTATAGTTATTACGTATTAGAGAAAGGGGGAGGGAAGAAGGATAGGACAACCTAAGGCTCGGAGTCTAGTAGTAGGGCTATCGTATAGTATAATCTACTTTTCTATCGCTTCTATAAATAAGTATATAAGCTTTTATTTTATCTTATATGATTTTCTATATTTCTTTCTTTCTTTCTTTCTTTCTTCATCGAGGTACTATAGTAGTCCTGTGATATAATTCGAATTCGTTACTCATTCATTTATTTGTCGTAGTCTCGTAGATCCGGGAGGAGGAAAGTAATAACTGGGTAGTAATGTACTTATATCTTTACCCTTAAATCTTACGATCTCGTTTCTGATTTTTCTTCTTTGCATTTGTAGGTTTGGAAAACCCTTTCTTTTATGGCATGATGGGTGTACCCGCCCTCGCCGCCCAGTAGTTGTTATGAGGGAATCGATAATTATTCATATGTGTAATACAATGACAGACTCCAAGTAGAACCGGTCTGGTAATTTTATAGGACGAATAAGAGGTATTACTATACTATACCGGTAGGAGGGTAGGAGCTGAGGTGTGTTAAGTAAGTGAGTCGCAGGAGGATGTTTGGTATATAGTGTGATATCGCGAATTTTGTTTTCCATTTACGTTTCGAGAAACTAGAATGAATTGAGTACTTACTTGGAGAAATATTGGGTATTGATTTAATCTTCTACATAGCTTTCACGGTGACGTTTTATATTGTAAGTATTCACACCAGAAAGACTAACTTATTGCAGAATCATCTATGGGTAGCCAAGCTGTCCAATCCTCTTCTTTTAGCTCGAGAAATCTACTTTTCTTAGTCAGTAGATCATATGTGAGAAAAGTCTACATTGTCCAGTTATAAGTCTTTAATTCGCTTGTTTAGCTGAAAATCGGGGCAGCGATATACTATGATCAGCGACAATGTCCAGCTTTAATTATCTACCCTCTTTGAATATCTCGAGGATTTGAACTTTACGAGTTCTTAACAAGGCAATAATTTCCGAGAATAAATCGTCGTTTAAATACAAATATACCGATATTGCTTAACTAAAACTAAGTAACCGGACCGACCGAGGCTAATTTAGGCATGCTATCTTCACTATTAAAGGGATAGAGGTAGTGGAGTAGAGTAAAACCAAGATTGTTAATAATAGGTTAGAAACCTCTCGGGATCATTGAGATTTTCCGGTCCGAAGTCACGTTACTACTGTAGGTATGTTACGTAGATTATCTATAAATAATTTACGGCATTAGATAATCGCCCAATTTTACTAACTACAATATCTCTAAAAATTAGGTCTATTTCGTTAATAACTCTGGATGGTATGTGTATGGCGTATAGTACCTCGTATACGATCCGACTTGTAAACTTATTCTAGAGCGTTTTTCCTTGCTACTAAATTGTACTACCACCAATGTACCCTGTTACTTTTATTTCTGTATATGATTGATTTTACTTCAAAGTATATTAATACGAAGTAGGATTTGCGCATAATCCTTGGTTCAGGTGGAAAGTCTTGGTGGCAGCGTAGATATATAACAAAGCGCACAATGTAGCGTTTGAAGCCCTGTACCGCACATCTTGAACACTCACACTGAGTGACTCTCCAAGCCATCTTTGAACTCCTTTCTGAGCAGTGTACCAGCTTTAAACCCAAACCTCATTCAAGCGAACTCTTTCCTCACTCAATTAGTCAATCAGTGAATCAGTTAATCATCTACATTCTACAAACATGCAATTCCAAAGCCCCCTCCTCCTCGTCATCATGGCCGGCGCTGTCTCCGCCAACTACAGCACAGCCTGGTGTGAAAATGAAGCCGGTACAAAACTAGTCAGAGAGTCTCAAGCGGCATGCGGCTCCAGCGCCACTGCTGGCTGCACGGATTGCCAATATGGGGTTGGTGCCGAAGGGCCCGCTTGCACCAGTGCAAGCAAGCCTCCCAAAATTGCATCCGACACTTGGGATGGATACTGTAAAGCAGCTGGTGCTTTCGCTGGGAAAGGCTTAGATTGGAAGTAGGGTCCGATTCTGGGGGGTTTATGAAGAAATGGGATATGTTGAGGTTGATGTGTATATTTCGCTGTATCGGTTGTGTAAGTTAAATTTTAGACCATATGTAGGACGCGTTGACGGGGAAGAGATAAAGGGGTGGGGGTTCCGAAAGCAGTGGAGAAAAGCTCTCTCGGGAGCGTGGTTGGACTTCCAAGACAAATTACAGGCGAAATACTAGTTGAGGACGTAAGGAAGGAATGCAACTCGTTCCTACATAATACAGGAGACTATGTTCAACGCGCATCTCTTGTATATTCTACACGCTTTTATATATGGGAAGCTATTGGTATTATTAGGGTTAGGGTAACACCAGATCGATTTTTAAAGAAGGTTCCTGCAAGTAGTGAAATATAAAGACGTAAACACTGTTTTATGCAAAACTTGTCACCTTAAATGAATTACAGAGTTCGCTCCTAATAGACCAGAAGGCGAAGACGCCATCACTTTGCTCCTTAGTGTGTGTTTTGACTTGAAATGCGCATTCATAGTGGAGTGCACACTAGGCGATCACATGCAACCACATGTAAAACTTCATTGGTTTCTCTACTTCTATCAAATACATACTCGTGGATATATTTGTATAGAATATCGTTTGACTGGAGTGGAGTTATCGTATAATCGTCGCCTATCTTAGTTAGCTACTACTACTATTATAATTTAACAATAATACTACCTACTACTTGATAGTTTAATAGCTAATTAGATTTTATATTTATAGAATAGGTAGGTTGGATTCAACTAATTACTAACTTATTAAATTGTAGGTAGTAGTATAACTCGGTAGGCTAAGCGAGTTTATAAATGTACCCCCTAAAAGCAAGTTCTATTATATATATAAGTTTTATATAGTACAATCGGAACAAAGTAAGATTACTATATTTAGTTTAGCACATACTTTTCATACGATATACAAGCTAAACGTTCTTTATACATGTTGCGAGTTAGGGTATTATTCAGGGTATAGAACCTTAATTAGTTTAGTGTACCCTGCATGCGCATTCTAGCCAAATAGGCCCTAAGACCTCTCGGTAACATAATCCTCAGAACCTCTCTCAGCCATTATCTTCTTGTTATAGTATGAAGGTTATAACGTATTCGTCTAATAGCTTCCTGGCTGTACTGATTATATATATGTTTCTCAGATCCTTAGTTATTGGATCTGGCCTCAAAGTGAAGATAGTAGAATAAGCGAAAATGCTAAGGTTGTTTTGCGTCCGAGAAAAGCACCTTAAATTATTCTTTACAGTACAGACGAGTGTTAAATGCGAAATGAGGTAACCTTTACTGTGCAAATAAGCGGAATTGTAAACCCAAGGCTCCCCTCCGAAGAACATAACAGGTAGTCATGCATCGAGCATGACCCATGTCAAGTTGGATTTATATAACACCTGCTTGATCCTTTCTCCAAATCATTCATATATTTTACCTATCCATCAAGAGCGAAATAGAAAATAACGACTCCATCAGATCAAACACTCGATCTATATCTTCCGTTCTCGTGTAAAGAAAACAACATGACATCCCTCACTCTTCTCCTGACACTGGCCCTCGTTACCCTTACGTTCGCGGCGCCGAATCCAGACGATTCCGACGAAAATGTACCAGAAGAACCATGTGATCAGCCAGGCTGCGTGACGAGCTGTGGAAAGGCGGTTAGTGTTTTCCTCGTGGCATCTTTTTCTTTCGTTAGTTCCTTTGGCTGATATGATTGCAGGGCGTTGCTATAAATGTTTGTCGAGATGGCGGAGGGACGAATTGTGTGTGCAAAAAGCCTGGAGAGCCGGGTTATGGAACTGGAAAGGGATAGGGCGCTGCGAGACGTTACTGTGTTTCTTGTGGTTGGTTAGATGACAGGGCTTGGGTTATTGAGAGAGAAATTATACTGCATTGATACTCTGGTATAACATGGCTTCCATATTTGGATTATCCTGTTCGTAGTTACAGTATGAAGCAAACGGTGAATATAATATGCACCATGCATGAACACTATCTCAATCCGATTCCTCGAACCTTGGATATGGCAATGTTTGTTTTGACCGCTATAATTAAAATACGTTTTCGAACTTGATAGTAACCATAGGAGAGATCTGCTTTAACGACAAAAGGGTTTTCCAGTTTGGTGTTACATTTGCTTTCATTCCAGCGAATTTAATGGATAGAGAAATCTGGCTACTCGTAATAGATATGGATAGGCTTCTAAAAGCTGGCCCAAAACCAAACCCTACGCTCTGTCACAACTTTCTTTAAAAGATACTTTAATCGCTAGAACGAGTTGCTGATCGTAGAGAGCGAGGCAGAGAATGTATAAAGCCGAGTAACATGTCGAAGCTAACGGACTATCTTGTCCTCCACGTTATGGGTGCTTTATATTTCGGAAGGTCTTTTAAACTTAAGGAACCTGGAGAAAATCAGTTTAGACCTATTTCCTCTATGGTGCGTGTCCCACGAGGCAATTATTTGGCCTGATTAGGGGCGTGTATAGTGGATTTTAGTAAACCCTATTAAAATATTTTATTTAGTATTATATATAAATTCTACAAAGGTTAAGGGAAACGTATATAAACTTAGGAATATCGTATTAACATATAGTACCACGTTGGAATTAAAATTTCGACCGCAGGATCCTTATAAATCTCTATGTAAAGAAAGATGCGTTTGAATCAGGGGCTCGCCAAACACTAAAATGTATCTTGGCGAGACAAGGGCCACGGAGGAGATATCACATACCATCGCAGCTTCCATGCAATGTATGTACCCGGTAAACACTTAACCCTAGAAGATTTCATAGCTGATGCTAAATGAGATAAATTTCTCTCTGTCATCTCAAGTCTTTGGGTCTGGTTAAAACCAAAAGGCATTGAAAGAGTATCTGCAAGCGTAATCTTACAACCAGAGAATGTGAACACATATTATGACTTCGTGGATCCTATGATAACATGATTCACTTGAATGAGACTAGGACTATCCGTTTAAAATTGTTGAGAAAAGACGCAACTCTTGTAGATATCACCATTATCTCGATCATATTAGGTAGTGATTTTGTAAGACGCAAATTAGCAAATGGTCGCAGCAACGACCAGCGTTTACAGTACACAGCTTGGTTCAGCGCTAGAAGTCTTCGGTACGGTAAATAGATTAGTACCTCCTTCCTGCGCCTCGAGAGTAGACTTCGTGAGAACAAACTGTTGTCTGGATTGGAAATATTTCTCCTGTTGCGATAGTGAACGAAGACCTCTTCGCTTGGCCTCCTTCCCCCTTTTCCTCTGATCGCTCTCGCTAGCACCATATTTGTTCTAATACACATCAGAATATATAAATGACATTTGAATCATCTCCTATCTAGTTTATGAGTTTCTAATACTTGTTATCTGCATTCTTTCTATGTTGTTAGGTGCGTTCTTCCTCCGCATCTCTATCTGTGTAAATAAATCAGACTGCCCGCCCCAGCCCTGATATCAAAAGTGTTGCTTTATGCCAAGATCCCTTTCTCAGATCCAAAAGACACCAGAAATCCCTGCCTATCTAAAACGCCCGCCAACGGCCTGAAAAACAAACCTTCGAACGCCAGAAAGTCGCATATGGCCAGGACGTGTGTCGATACCTACACCCAAACTCCACTGACCCGCAGAGTTGACGCCCACTCATCTAAGAAACCTCAATTCCATCAACTGTCTCCTTGGCTTCTTTCATGGCTCCCTTATCCCCCTTAACGTCTGCAATAGCACCACTCCTCATCGACTCCTGCTCATCAATATCCATCATCTCGCTGATATCCGTACTAATCCACTCCCAGCCTCTCACCGAGCCCCTCCGGAAGATCTTGTCATCCTTATTCGTAGCCTCCGCATTAGGATCCTCGTATTCCATATCCTCATGACTCGTCTTGCTAACTTCGATTCCCCGATCTCTCAATAACTGTGTGATAGCACGAACGTTAAGACGCATGATTCGCTCGGGTTCTTCAATTGCAAGAAAGCGTTTCGTTACCCAGGGGAACAACATCCCAAAATCGGATTGTGAGAGGTGGGCGGAGGTATTCGCGTAGTAGAAATGGGGTTGCTCGCGTTCTGGTTCTGCCGGTAGAGGAACTAGTGAGGAGGGGTCGCGGGAGAGGAGACGTTTGGTCATCTTTAAGTGGACGCGCCATTTGAAAAAGGCTTCGGATTCAATGGCCAGGAGCGCTGAACCACCCGGGCCGGTAGGTGTGTAGCAGGGGAAAGGTTTGTTCCAAAGCCAGGAGACGGAGTTACCGCTGAGGGGGAGGTTCCAGACGTCTAGGAGAATTACGGGGGTTTGCGAGGTAATTTGGAGGCGTATTGGGGAGTTGGAAGAGGGTGTAAAGATGGGTTTGTAGCTTGAGGGGGTGGTAGAGTCGGGTTGGTAGAAGGTGGATTTTATGAGTTGGGTTATGGTTGCCGCACCAAAACTATGACCCGAAAAAGCTATCTTTCCGGGTTCATGAATGTCCATTTTTGAGGCGAAGGGTGAGAGTGATGTGGAGGAGGTGTTGAGGTTTGTGAGAGGAGTTTCCTTGTCCAGTGCTAGTAAGCTCGAGTGAACCAATCCAAGCTCCCATAGCCGAATCTTAAGTTGTTTGTTTCGTCCCTCCTCGACTTCCGGCTTGAATACGTGCTCTAAGCGGACATAATCTGTGGTTCTCTTTTGTTTGGAAGTCGTGATCTTTTCTTCCGTGGAGGTTGGTGTTGGGGACGGGACCGAGCGGATAAAACTGATTACTGTAGAACCGTCGCGGTGTTCAGGAGCAATAACAATCATTCCATGGGAAGCAATGGAGCCCGCTAAGTGAGAGTATGCATTTCGTGATCCGCCGAGTCCATGGGAGAATATCATTACAGGCCATCGGTTATTTGTTGTTGGTGGGGAGAGGAGGGGCGCATTCTTGCTCGCGGGAATCTGTATGTAATGGAAGATACGAGGAAAGAATCTACAACATCGAATCAGTTTCTTGTGTTCTCTGTATCTGAAAGCCAGGCACTCAGTACTCACGAAATGAACTCTGCCAATTTGTTTCCAGCTCCCAGAAACCTCCCATAAGCGGCTAATGTCTGTCTTTGCGGCGCAGGTACCCAATTGACCGTTTTGCCTTTCGATTCGGGCTCGCAGGGATAGAAGATTCGATATTGAATTGTACCGATTGTCTCATCGGGGCAAGGCGATAGCGACTCGAGTTCAGATACTGGAAGTTCGACATCGATGGTACCGACTTTGTATGGTCCCGTGTAAGCCGGAAAGCCTGGGACTGGAGAGAGGCGCGAAAGGAAAGATGTCATCTCGACGGTCGCACACGCAGCGCAGGAGGAAGAAAGAGAACGATCGTGAAGGGATTAATGAGAGTTTTGGACCAGAGCAAAAAGTCAATCAGGTTGTAGGAGGGCAGATTGAAACCGACCACGAAACAATTTGTATGCTCGTAGCGTGGGCGGGATGGAGGAACGGGAGGTCCGAGTCGAGTCGTGTGCCTCGGTTCCTTAAAAAAAGATTCACCAAAAGTGTGTCGTCATAGCGCCACAGTGGCTTAGTTTCACCTTTATCTTCTCACCACTACATTACTAGTACTGTAGTAGTATTAGATAAGTTTTGCCGACTGTTTATACTGAGACTTTGGAGGTTTAGTTCCTTCTACTGTAAATAGTGGACGATATTTATATGCGAAAACTGTGAAACTAATAAACGCCATTTGAGAAGGCCAGAGAGGTGTTAGTACTAACAAAAGTAAGCTACCTACCTAGTTTCTATATGGTCCCTAAGTAATTAAGCGTAGGTTGAGCGATATAAGCCTTTGTATTTTGTTGCCAGTTTTTGTTTTTATAAAAAAGCTTACTAAAGTCGCACATGACTTGTATATAACTTGTAGAGGGATTTTGAATGCGCTATTTTATTATTTTAGTAACAGTTCGTGGTAGAATAAATTATCCATTACTCTGTAACTTAACAAAAAATGTACGTAGAACGTTCTAATTAGTTTTGGTCAGTAGTATTCAACCAGTTTGATTGGCGAGAGTCCTTATACCAAGCCTAAATAGAACGTTGTATCTAATAAGTTACAGAGTAAGGGTCCTAAGTGTAACGAATACTCAAACTGGCTAACTAAACTTGGCTGGGTGTTCGCTGGTTGGTATGCTATGATAAGAAGAAGACTATCGGGTTGTTCACTTGGAAGTGAACTCGTTACTTGTATCAAAGATGTCAAACTAATATGATAAGATTGATAACTAAGTTGAGCACGAAGCTCCTATCTAATGGCAGACGTGCCAGTCTTATATAGAACCTTCATGTTCCTGTGCTAGCTTGCTAGCCCAGTCGCCCTGTCGCCCCGTCTAGCACAGCTAGTCACGTGATACGAATGGAATGAAATCCCTGGATCGCTTAGCTAGTCTAAGCGTCCCTTTTGATAACTAAGTTGAGCACGAAGCTCCTATCTAATGGCAGACGTGCCAGTCTTATATAGAACCTTCATGTTCCTGTGCTAGCTTGCTAGCCCAGTCGCCCTGTCGCCCCGTCTAGCACAGCTAGTCACGTGATACGAATGGAATGAAATCCCTGGATCGCTTAGCTAGTCTAAGCGTCCCTATTTGCTATAAGAGATATGATAGTGCTCGACCTGTCAGGACACCGCCTGGTCTTCACTTGTCACATGCTTGCACGTGATTCGTGACACTAAGGGATAGGATTTAGATAAATATATAACTTCGCCTAATCTAGGTTAGTAATAGTCCCACCAGGTCCCTCTATTAGCAAGTTAAAGTAGGTTACGTAGAGGGAAGTCTAAGTAGCTTTAAATTTTATAGAGCCAGACTTAATTAAGTACTAATTTATAGGATAACTCGCCACCTAAGTGTCACGAATCACGTGCTCACGTGATACTTGTCATAATAAGAGGTGCAATCCTCAACAGGCACGTCCAGGTTTCTTATAGCAAATAGGGATCGTTTGGAGTAGCTAAGCGATCCAAGGATTTCTTAGAAGTTTGTTATCACGTGATTGGATCATTAGGATCATGAGAATCATGGAGTGATCCAAGTGATCCAAGGGATCCGGGGATCATCAGGATCAGCGAGTTATTGTAGTGATCCAAGTGATCCAAGGTTCTATATAAGACTGGCACTTCTGCCATTAGATAGGAGCTTCGTGCTCAACTTAGTTATCAACTTAGTTATCAATCTTATCATATTAGTTTGACATCTTTGATACAAGTAACGAGTTCACTTCCAAGTGAACAACCCGATAGTCTTCTTCTTATCATAGCATACCAACCAGCGAACACCCAGCCAAGTTTAGTTAGCCAGTTTGAGTATTCGTTACACTAAGCTTACTTAGTAACAACTTATATAGTTCTCTCCTAGCTCTCTAAGCTATCTTTATACCTTTGTATTGGGTTGAAAGGGTATTGGGTACTGAAGGTCATGGAGAATTGATTTTATTGTAAAGGGTAGCTATCTAAGGTGTTTATATAAAGAGTGTAAGGTTTAGGCAGACATGAAGCATTTAGGCAGCAGAACTATAAGTGGATCAATTAAGGAAGTGGAGCAAAAGAGAAAGTAGACCCAGCACAACACTTTGGTATAGTTATTACATAGCTTTTGTCTACCTTATAGAATGAACTTAACCACTAAATGATCTATGAACTCGGCGACAAAATCCGCCTATTAAAAGTTAAGGGCAAACTTCTCTGCTTATGAGTTCCTTGACTTGTGGTATTTGAATTTTTATTTGTATTAAAATTCTGAACGAAGATCACTGAGAACAAGTTACGAAGACTTCGCTTAATAATATGTGCTGTTTTTTTTCCCACCTCTTATCCCTTACTCCGTTGTAAACACAAAATGGTAGGCAGAAACGCCTAATCAGGTTTGGCGGGTTGCGTCCTACCTGTTTTGATTAGTTTCCACCAGTTTCGATTGGCGAAAGTACTAAGGTAAAACCTGATTAGGCGTTTCTACCTATTAGTTTGTGCTTGTTCTGGAGTAAAGGATAACTTACTAGGAAGCGAAAGGTTGCATCCTAATGCAAGCTTGATATAGGTATCTATAAAGGATAGCTGGATGTTAATTCAATACTTGCAAACAAATGCAATTCAGTATACGGTAGAGCCACGGATGTTACCTTTAACTCTACGTGCAGTCCAGTTCACATTACGGCTATAATCCACCCCTACCCCTCTTCCACGGTAGGAAAACCAGGTTTCAAGACTACTGGCCTGTTCCTGTTAGCAGTGCGCTAAGCTGTATAACTGTCCTTGATCTTTGAGTCAATTACTCCAATCGTCCTAGACTTTTTCATCAATTGGTTTCAGATCAATGAAATTTAATTTAGAAGTTTTGCGCAGTGAAACTATATACCTAGTAGTTACGGCCGCTTTGCGTCTCTACAACAAATTTCTTTGTGAGATTAGAAGAGAGCGTTACTAAAAAAACAAGCAATTTAGCAAACCATAAGAGAGATGTAGCTACAGTATCCTCTGCTTTCAATGGAAGGCCAGGTGCGAAGAATATAAAACATAACCCAGAGATGTAGTATAAAGTTTTCCCCTCTCTTAGCTTAGTGAGGAAATTTAACTGTTTTTGAGTAAGGGAGAGCCTCTCTCATCCTACAACTACTAGAAAGGCATGACAGAGAAGGAAAAGCAAAAGGCAACCATGGATGCAGCAATTGAGAACTTCAGTTTCTGAGTGAGACCAATTGTTTATGGAATAGATAACGAGGCGTTGAGGTTGTGTTGATTGGGTCACCCTTGAATATGGCAGAGATGGGTAATGGAAATGCGTCAGTTATTTCGTTGTGTACTCTCATTACAATTGGCAATGGCAAGTAGCGGGCAGATACTGGTATAACCTTGCTACTAAGTTCCAGTTGCAAAGAATTTGATTGACTTGCATCATCATTTCAGCTTTATAAAGAGTGAGCTTTATAAAGAGTGAGTCCTCATGCGTGAATGATGGTAGTAACCCAAGAATGAAAAGCCATTCACTTCAAGAACTTCAAAGGGCTGCTCTATGCTGCTTCCCAGGTAATTTATTCACGCATCTAACTCCCCTACAGCTTCCCAAGTTACAAGCCCAACAATGTCTACAAGAGATACTCACTATCCCAGTTGCAAGCCTCATGCAGCACACATCAAGCTGTAGTGCGAACTCATAAATAACCACCTCCCCAACCTCCTGCCAACAAAGTCACTTCTCATACCCCCATCAACCTTCTATACATCCTCTCAACACCTCAAAAATGAACCTCTTAGCCCGCGAAATGGCGGTCATCCAAAAAGCCCACAGCCTAAACCTCAACATTGCACTCAACATCCCCAACCTCGAAGGCTGCGATTTCAACCAGCTAGTCAACGAGATCGGCTACATGCGCTTCTTCCAAAAGATGCAAGCCCTAAGCCACAATCTCGTCAACAAATGTGTCATGGAAGAGCTTTGGGCGATCTTGACCAGAGCCAAGGCTTTAGAAAAATGGGGCGTGAAGTCGATTAAGGAGAGTAAGCTTGCGGATAAGAGGTTGGTTAGGAGTAAGATGTCGGAGATGGAGATGGCTTGTATTGATTCATGGGCCGAGGTACGATGTTCTTGATGAGATGGGGCCAGAGGAGGGAGGAAGGCAGAACAGGCTGATAATCTCTAGATCTTTAAGGGTGGAAAGGGTTATGCTAGGTACCGGGATAGTAATCGTCCTCAGATGGTAAGAAAGCTTGTTCTGTTGACTTCTCCGATATTATTAGTTGCTGAGGCTAACTTAGTCTGGACTTCAGGAAACTCATCACGTCGAGATTGAGGCGTGGTGGGACAAAATCAAGGATGATGCTTATAAGCGAGGTATCGTAATCAACAACACTGTAGGTACATCTCATCTAATGGTGACTGTCTTCTGGTTGATACTGGGCAATTCTGATTTCATTTTTCCATAGTGGGTCTTCAATGCGACATACCATCTCGACCCCGATCAGAATCGAGATCTGCAGGAGCATGCACTGTATTCTAAGGCTGCTAGTCGTGTCTCTGAGGAGGAGAAGGTCACTGAGGCTTTGGAAAAATTGGGAGTCCGGGCTTAATTAGTGATCACGCTGCTCGTCAGAGTAGAAGGGGCTTTTACTACAATCTAATTTGCTAGGCGAATTGTAGGCCACAAGATGGATGTCGCCAAGTAACCATTTTTGAAATGGGGATTTCTCAATGATTGGCGGATGAGGCAATAGGAATCATATCAGTTTCATGTCATGGATGACGGAGCTTATGCCAGCAAAAATGCAATCGCGGATGCTTTTCTTTAATAACCCTATCCAGTCGTTCTGGGAAACATACGTGACTATGAAGTGATATAGGACTTTCTGGCCGCATGATAGCTAAGCGAAAAAGTCCAACCCAACCTCCCCATTTACCCACCAACTTCGCCCTTTAATTTCTACCATAGTTTCTAAACAAAAGGCTTCTATGAAGGATTCCTCACAACTCTACTACACCTTTCGTCGCGGCAATAGACCAAACGATTCCCATCGTGCGGAGAATAAATCCTCTTACTTGTGCACCCCGCCAATCACTATTTCAAACCAACCCAACCCTTCCAATACGGTACAGAAGAGACCTTATTTTCATAAAGGATGTCCAACCCAACCAAAATCTACAAAATCCGTTTCCGTCTCTCAATTCCCGACCCAGAAATGCCTCAACCCCGCTACCACACAACACTTTTCATCCAAACACCCCTCGACACCCTCAATGGGACGGGCACCACTCATCACGTCACCGGGGATCTCGTGACTGGAATGGTGTAACAAAAACGATTCGAGACTTCGGCACCAGAGAATGATGAGATGTTCTTCTCGAAGGAGCTGCTGGGGTATACTAAGGATGGTGTAGATGAGGAGGGTATTGAAGGGGTGTCAAAGACGTTGGAACCGCCTGGGAAGCAGAAGAGGTATAATCATAAGACTGGTAGAACGGAACAGTTTAAGCCCGAGGGTGGATTTTATGAGGTTGGGGAAGGGAGGCCTGCGATGAGGAAGTGTACAGAGTGGATTGAGGAGCAGGCAATTTCGGCCCTGAGGGAGAGTGGTGTTTTGATCCCTGAGAAATGAGGTAGTGAATGTGCCTTTTGACGATAGAGGCTCCCTCATGCTGATATTGTCCGTTGAATCGCTCTTGCTGTGATGTATCCGATGTATGGCCGGATGCATTTGGGAAAACATTGCTTTACATCGCATATTACGGGTATAAACTACCGTCTACCAGATCCCATCGAGTTCATTACGCGTGAGTGACGGCTTTCTTCCCTCTAACCACAAAAGGTGGATCCTCATCACCAACCCCCAAGAACTTATGACCCTCATTCAAAACCACCTCCTCAACCCCTTCCCAACCTCCACTAGCCCAAAAATACCCACCCACCCACATTCTCTTCTCCGCATCACTCATACCCATCCAAGCCCCAATAACCTTAGTAGGAAAATATCGATTACTGAACGCCATATGCGCCGTACCACCTACCTTCAACACCCTCATCATCTCCTCGAAAATCTTAATCGGCTGAACCAAATAATCCACACTCAAATTGCAAATCACGACATCGATACTCTCATCCTCCACCTCAAGCGTTGGGTTCAGATTCAGATCTTGGACGCTGTATTTGGTGAGATGTGTATTCCGAGCGGGCTCGAGGGAATTCATTCCAATTCCAATCATGAATTGAGGTTTGAGTGAGGCGGAGAGATGAGAGACCCAACTCGAGCAGATGTCTAGAACGTGGTGGGTGGGGTTGATGATGGTTGAGTAGTAGGTTTCTAGCGTCGTAATGGCTTTTGCGTCGATGTGGTGGACGAACCTTTGCTGGGAGTACCACTCTGAGTCGTTGGTTTCATCTTGGCGTGTGAATGCTGATGGTGGGTAGGTTATTGGAGAAGGGTAGGAAGAACGTGGGAGCGGGGTTATTTTCATTGGCAATGCTGGAGGTGGGGTGGCCATTGTGAATGGACGGGATGTGATGGAGAATTTTGGTGATGTGTTCTGGAATTGGTTTGGTCGAGAGAGGGTCAGAAGCAAGCGTTGCCGTGGGAGGTGCATTTCAAGTGTTGTACTCCGTATCTGGGTGAGAGTGGTTGGGAAAGATGCTGTACGAGTAGATAATTGATAACAGTGATCGACACAGGGAGGGTCCTTGAAACAAATAGTGGAGTTTAGACGTCATCGAGAGCCTGGAGCGGGCCCCAAATTTAAGCTTATTTTGAGCCCCCACTACAGTACAACGGGGTAGAAGTATTTTTTGGGCGATGCATCCTTCACAGATTCCTACCTTTGAACATGCACACGGTTGTCCGATCACGCAGAATAATAGATGTGGTACTTTTATATAGAGATGAGCGTCAGGCAGAGGGCTCAATCCCTTTTATTCGTCCTTCAAGCGCAGTCATTCGTCTGAATATTCTCAGCCAGGTTGACACACAGAAGAAAAGAAATTGTTGTATTGGATAAATGTATATCGCTTACGAGAAAGAGGATGGCATTTCAGTGTCATTTCTCCATCAATAGTGAGTTACCAAGTAAGGGTTTGCGGGCTTCGGTGCTCGCAAACTTCGGTTTCCGAGCTGATGGACATGCATGTATTATCAGATCAAACGATTCATATCTAATCTCGGATCTAATCATACTGCATCAGCCAACGTGTTCTTCTTGTAATCACTGGTCAGTTTTCGTCAGCCAGATCTGATTAGAAATAAACGGACCGGAAAGTTGATCTCGGAGTTAGTGGGAGCCGCTGTGCTACCCGACCTCGAAATTACCCCCCGGGTATATATATTTTGATGTTTCCTGGGACTTCATCTGTTACTGGCTTTGTACTTACAAGATAATTCAGAATGGCGTACGAAAAGTTTAGAGCCGTGAGGAAGTACTTTCCAGTCCTCCTCGGAACTCTTTTCCATGGCTTTTACCGACGTACGCAAGCTTTCGTACATCGTTTTACTTACAGATTGCTTCCGGAAACCCAAAATGTTGTTGTGATAGGTGGTTCGTTTGCAGGAGGAGTTCTCTCCAGAAGTCTAGCGGAGTCTCTGCCTTCCGGCTTTCGGGTCATATTAGTAGAGAGAAACTCGCATTTCAACTTTACATTCAACTTTCCTCGTTACTCTGTGGTTTCAGGTCGCGAACACAAGGCTTTCGTTCCGTATAATGGATTGAGAGGCAATAACGCTCCAAAGGGTATCTTTGAACAGATTCAAGACACAGCAGTCGGATTCACAGAGAAGGAGGTGCATTTGAAGTCTGGGAAATCCATTCCTTTCAAATACCTCGCTATTGCCACTGGTGTCAAACAGTCACCCCCTGCGAAACTTTTGTCAAGCCACAAGGATGAGGCTTGCCACGAACTACAAGTCCTACAGCTGCGTATCCAACAATCTAAATCTATCGCTATTGTAGGAGCCGGGCCAGTCGGAGTTCAACTAGCTAGTGACATCAAAACCTTCTATCCAGAGAAGCATGTCACACTCATACACTCAAGGGAGCAGCTGCTTCCAACTTTTGGCAGGAGATTACATCTGTATGTTCTCGATAAACTACATAAAATGGGCGTGGAAACAAGACTCGGAGAAAGACCAACCATTCCAAAGATATCATATTGGGATAAGATGGAAGTAACGTTCAAGGATGGTGGGAGGGAGACTTATGAGCTAGTGGTTAGTCATCCTTGAAACCCAAAAGTGTTGTTCTGACAACTATAGATTCCATGCACCGGCCAAATTCCAAATTCGTCTCTTCTCGAGGCAATTTCACCCTCCTCAATCTCCACTCCAAATCATCGGATTCTTGTCCATCTATCTTTGCAGATTCAACAACATGAAAAGATTGATGGCAGTCCAGATCTTCGAAACGTTTTTGCGCTCGGGGATGTTGCTGAGACAGGGGGCCCCAAAATGGCCAGGGCGGGGTTGTTCCAAGCAGAGGTCGTGCGCTCGAACATCATGAGGCTCATTGCGGGGAAAAGGTTGAAAGAATATAAACCCATGGCTATGGAAGGCGCTCTGAAATTGACTCTAGGAAAGGTAGACATAATATTCTACTCTATTTAAAGTGTGACTCGTTTGCTAACAAAGGGTGCAATTAGGACGATTATGTGAATTACATTCAGGATCCCGATGGCAGTGATTTTCTTATCCCTGGGAGAAGCGGTGAGATCGATCTGGAAGTCGAGAACATTTGGAAGGTTTTGGGAGCGAAGCTGGAAGAAAGTATATCTCCTGAAGCCGCGTGATGCGGAAGTCATTATGGTGTTTTCAAGGGCTGGAGTTCTTGCGCAACTGTTACTGTATTCTTTTCGGTGCCCGACACGGTCTGGTATCTGTATCTCGAAGTAATTTGAATTCAATTGCTTCTTTGCTTGACAGATGCCTGTCTTGTGGATTTAAAACAGCCTAAGTGAAATCGGACTTGAACTAAGCATATAGTTTAAATGAATTTCAGCCAATGGGGTTTTATCCAAAGCCCATAAAGGACCGTGAGGATGTTCGAAACACTCCGTCAAGGGGTTTGTGGGAAGAAACAAACATGTCGCATCGAACCACTGCGTGGACAGTCAACGGCAATACCGCGAAACTCTGACAGTGTGGATTATGCCATTTAATACTGGTATGATCGGGAGTCATACTCTATGTCGTTCTGCTGGGACGACCGATTTGATAAAACCCCTCTCTCCGCCAACAGTGTTTCTTATTCCTCTTGCGCGGCAGATCACACGCTCTCCACCACTCTCTTTCCTATCTAATATTTTATTAATATACAGAGAAGCTGGTCTTTCTGTCTTTACATTCTATTTCTAATTTGAATTCATTATCAGTCATCATGCGGTTCGCTCGGCTTGCAGCCCTGTGCTTCATCGGCACGGCTCTTGCCAGCCCATTGGAACCGAGGCAGAAGAAGACCGACCCAATGTCTGTTAGAGTCGCCGCTGATGGCTTCAAGCGCGATGCCAGTGTTGTCTCCGCATCTTTGAATGCTCTCGGTACAGAACAAGATCCAACAGTCATCAAGGCTCTCGCCACCAAAGCGTTCTCTGCAGAGAGTGACGAGAATGGTCAACGAGCTGTTCTTGCCAAGGTTGCTGGTACTGCTGGTTCCTCACCCAATCAACTTATTGTCCAAAACACGCCCATCGTTCTCAACGGTCTTCAAGCAATTATGAACGATCCTACACCAGCGACTGCTATGGCTCAACTTAAAATTATCGAAGAGGCCAGGTAAATCTTCCTCTTCTTCATGCCTATCGGATATAGAAGCTAATACCTTTTTCGAAGGAATCCTAATATTCTTCCAAGTATCACGCAACTTTCCAACGCTGCTCTGAATAATTCAGGATTGGCACCGAGTCAGATTAAGTTTGCACCTACCCTCGGTGCAACCGCAGGACAAGGACCAGCAATGGGTATGGGTGGGACTCAAAACGGTGGAACGGAAAAACCACAACCAGAAGGCAATCAGAACGAAAAACCAAAACCAGAGGCTAATCAGGGCGGTGGTGGAACTGAAAAACCACAACCAGAAGGCAATCAGAACGAAAAACCAAAACCAGAGGCTAATCAGGGCGGTGGTGGAACTGAAAAACCACAACCAGAGGCTAACCAGGGCGGCGGGACCGAAAGGCCACAACCGGAGGCTAATCAGAACGGTGGCTCAGAAAAGCCAAAACCAGAGGCCAATCAAAACGGTGGGACTGAAAAGCCACAACCAGAAGGCAATCAGAACGAAAAACCAAAACCAGAGGCTAATCAGGGTGGTGGTGGAACTGAAAAACCACAACCAGAGGCTAACCAGGGCGGCGGGATCGAAAGGCCACAACCGGAGGCTAATCAGGGCGGTGGTGGAACTGAAAAACCACAACCAGAGGCTAACCAGGGCGGTGGGACCGAAAGGCCACAACCGGAGGCTAATCAGAACGGTGGCACAGAAAAGCCAAAACCAGAGGCCAATCAAAACGGTGGGACTGAAAGCCCAAAACCAGAGGCCAATGGCAATCAGAATGGTGGGGCCGAGAAACCACGACCAGAGAACAATACAAAAAGTGGGACTGAGAAACCACAGCCAGAGGCCAATCAAAACGCTGGCACTGAGAAACCACGACCAGAGAGCACTTCCAACCAGGGACAACAGAGCACAGGGAATACCATTCAATACGGGGGAACTGGATCGTCGACACAGTCCCAAGGAAGTAGCACTCAAAATCAAGGCAACGGCAACACCAACACCAACCAGAACAGTGGCCTCTACAGCACCAGCAACAAAAACTACTAAAGAAGCACTGGTACTGCCACTCGAAGGCAATAGAACAGCAACCAGGGCGGAGATAGTGCGCAAAGTCAGACTAGGAGCACAACTCCGAGAGAGCAGAATTGCCTTCAAGGGACTACTAATGTCAATGCAAACACCTGGACCCATTATCAAGCTTCTGTTGATGCTTCTCCTGCCCCTGCCGAGAAAACACGTGTAACGGGCTTCTGAGAGGTTATGAATTGCTTTTTTTTCTTTTTGATTGCTACTTGGCGGTTACCCTGTTGTCTTATTTGACCTTTTCTTCTCAAATCCCTACCAATATTCTTTATATTGTATTATTCTTTACATTGTATATATCCCATACATTCTATTCAATTCCATCTTAAATGTCTGACGCAATAACCCGGTCCAAAGTTTTCGATCGCAATGTCAGATGGAGCGACAATTGCTACTTCATCTAATGTTTCCAAACACGCTCGCAGTTTTGAATTGGTTTGAGGTGAGGCAGTATGTTTCAAAACAAACGATGGGCGGGAGGCCGAGACGAACCAGTTTACATGGGTCTTGGCGGGGTTCGCTTATTTTAAGAGGCGGGTGAAGCTAGGCGAACCGGCTGAGATAGCGGGGAAGAAGAGGAACGTGGAGTAATTCGCCTCATTTTTCTAAACTCTCGGAAAGCGCTGTAACGGTGAAAGTTGAGTGAGAGTTCTAAAATAAGTAGAATAATTGTTCTATATTTGTGAAATTCTTCAAATGGGCTTGAGAGAACACAACGGAGCAATCCATAAACTGAAACTTTTCGTCTCTATCGTGAGGTATATGTGGGAAGTGTTTGCAAGATGGAAAGTATAACTCTTCAAATGATGTATCATGAATAACGGAACATTTCGAAGTCATGATTGTGAACTGAGATTTTGTACCTTTGTCCTCGCCGGTTCGAGTGGGTTTACTAATTCTTCTGTGCCGCAACGCTCGGCACATGGAACCATATTCCATGGAATTCCAGGTGGAATATTCCATATGGAATCCTTCTAGAGCACCTATAAAATGGAATGGAATCCTTCCATCGATTAGTGTCTGGAATTCTGGTCGTTATTCGAAGGTCGACCCATCGCATCCTTAACCAGTTGCCCAAGGGTGAAAGACAGAGTTTGGAGAATTCCGTAGAGATCTTGATAATCGTTTTCCTCGCGAAGCAAGTACTGATTTTCAGGGACATTTGCCCGGTTGAAATTTCCCGCTTCAAGGAAGAGGCGCTCTGAGAGTTGTATTGCTCTGCGGCCGAGATTAGGGACCATGAGATTTTCTCCGACTTTAGGTGGTGGGAGTAATCCTTCAGGAATGCCTACAGTGACACATTGCCAGCACGGAAATCCACGCATTGGTCTATGAGGAATATCTAATGTTAGCACGCATTTTGATAGTGCCCGTGCGGAATAGTCAGCGAGCCAGGCCGACTTGTTGCCGTGAGTCAATCCATCTCTGCAGTCTACCACAATTAGCTGTTTTTCTTGACGGCAAGCTGGGCAAGAAAAAATGTATGAGCGACACATTGCACCATTTTCCCCAGATTAAGATTTCAGACAAGGGTTTTTCGTGGCTCCCAACAAGAGAACAATGAAATTTTAATAGATACGAGATACGAGAAAAGATATATTAATGCCTAATGATATAAGGGACGTATTAATAGGAATACTTCTAAGTGATGCCCACATAGTAAAAAGATCCCCTACAGGAAACTCTAGGTTAGTATATGCACAGACAGCTATAGCTCATAAAGCGTACTTTGAATATGTTTATAGTTTTTTTACTACTTTCTGCGTTAAGGATTATATACCACAATCTAGAGTAGTCAGGGATAAAAGGACTAATAAAATATATAGTGCTATATCTTTTACCACTATGCAACTCCCTTGTCTTAATGTTTTTAGAGATTTATTCTATTTACCAAAGGAATGTGGTTCTTTGTTGTTTGTATTATACACGAAAACGAAATACAGCAAACCATCTTTGTTCTTATTGCTGTATTTTGCAGCTATGGGAGTGTGTATGGACTTTACGAACACAAGTCTATGAGTGACCATCCGATTTGATAAAGTATGCCGTATGAAAGGTGTGCACATGTAGGATGGATAAGCGGGAGCTGGAGTAGAAGGCTGTCAGTAGGAAAAAAAGCGCCACTTCTTGTCGTAACTTATTTCAAGCATTGAACCATTTTACCGCTTTCAAACAATAGAATGAATTAATCGAGAACCTAGGGGGTAACCAAAGTGAACACCCCCGAGAGATTTAAAGTAGTTATCAGCGTCCGACCTCAAAAAGAAAAAGATCCAAAAATACTCTTCTCCAATTCCTACCCCCACGCCACTACGTGGCCTAAGAATCCTTCAACCACACTCCCAACCTCCACAACACTCTCAACCACAAACCCACAAACCCACAATCCCACACACAACACACTCTTCAACATAACCCTAGGTATCTCACAAACTCCCCTTCCAATCATCCTCCACAAGCTTCAAAACCGGAACCAAATTCTCAGGCTGCACCCTCTCCCACAAATCCCCCTTGCCTGCTTCAATACCCTTCTGATTCTCCCTCCGAAACCACTCTTCGACACTCTTAATTCGATTCGGATGGATCTCGTCTAAGAGCTTGTAATCTCTTTTGAGGATTTTGTGTTTATAGATATTCCACTAGTAAAAGTAGTCAGTTCCCGAATTTACAGAGAAGGGGAGGGAAAAAGAAGAACCAAAAAACAAAAAAAGAGAAACCCACAAAACCCGTAAAATTCTCCCTCATACTCATTCCCCCCTTCCCAGCACTATACCCCGCCAATCTCTCTCCCCACTCCCTCCTCCCCTCCAAGTTCCAAAACACCTCCATCTCCACATCCACATACCTCGCCTGTCTCCCCGTTACCCTTCCAAACGCCTCCGCCAACTCCGCGAACCCAACATCCCCAATCGCGACCTGGAGATCCATGCCATCAGCCCGCACCCGATTCTCAAAAAGCCATCGAACATAATATCCACAGTCCTCCAGACTGACCGCGGGCATATACCCATCCCCCATCGGCGCCCTCCACGTGACGACCCCGTCTTCGATAGTTGGCGAGAGCAGCGTCCGCGAACTGATGCACATCTCGATATACGGGCCCGTCGTGAAGAGTGCACTCGCCATAGTCTTAGAATTCGTCCGATTCTGGAATAAAATCCATTCCCCCACCCTCCCTTTCCCATCATAATGACCCGCGCGGAACCTCTCATCATACCCCGTAAGTTTCCCCACATAGTNTAGAATTCGTCCGATTCTGGAATAAAATCCATTCCCCCACCCTCCCTTTCCCATCATAATGACCCGCGCGGAACCTCTCATCATACCCCGTAAGTTTCCCCACATAGTCCAAATTCGCGTACACAAAAAACCGAACACCGGATCGGAGAGCGATTTCATAGCACCGAATCGCCCAGTACATCTCCGCTTGTTCGCCGGTGTTGAAGCCGTCGATGTTGATGAAGGCGCCTTGGCAGCCGGTGAAGCCCTTTTTGAGGACGGCTTCGTTGGCGAGGGAGCCTTGGAGGAGCGAGATGGTGGGGAGGGTGAGGAGGGATTGGGCCCGCGGAGAGGTGGTGTCGCGGGTTAGGACGAGGATTTGGTAGTGTGGTGCTAGGGCGTGGATGATGGGGAGACCTTGGGCGCCGGTTCCGCCTATGATGAAGATTTTGGTGATGGGGTGGGTTGCCATTTTGGAGAGAAGTGTTTGATTGGAGTGATTCAGGAGGATGGGTTTGAATGGTTGTTTGGAAGATGCAATTGGACTTATTGTAAATGAGTTATGAGGGAGGGACTGATATCTAGAGAATAGGAGATTCTCCGAACTCTTATAACTAACATCCTCTTCATCTTCCAAGTATATCTTGAGCTGATCAGTAATGCTGATACATTCAAACCAATCAATTGATTTGCCCTTTAGTTGAGTAATCAATGTGAAGTACACGACTATCTTCTCGTGCAACCACCCCAGGAAGAATTGGCTCAGTAATCAATATCAATACAAGAGATCTATGCTGGCGGGTATAGTGATTGCGGGGTAAGTTGCTTAAATTACCATTTTTGGCTTCATACGCTTGCCTCTTCTTTCAAAAAAGAGTGATACAGCCTATTAAAGTAAAACAATGAAAGTATGAATAATCACATTCTTTCAGTATCATCATGTACAAAAGCACCAATGTGTATACGGTATGGACATACGCAAGTCAGAACTCGTTTAGTATCCAGATATAATTGACCTATCTGCGTTCTCTGATTAACCAAATGTGTGATTACAACAAGATCAGATATGCTTGATAGTTGAAGGGTACATCAAAACAATATTGGCATCACGGACATAACTAGCCGGGCACTTGCCAAGCATACCGACTTTCCCATGGTGTGATTGAAAAAGCTGCGAGCCAAAGAGGAATATTCTTTTGTATGTCCCATGCGTAAATATACAAAAATCATGATATTACATTTCTTCCAATGACCGCTCGATCATAGGTATCCCGTAGCCCAGAATCATGCAGACCGCTGACGATTCGATACCCAACGCTTCAGAACAAATTCCCTAACTTTATATCGCGCCAGAACGCCACGAATATCCAACTGCTCTTCCTCCGCGGCAGTGATAGGTCTGGGAATATCCACATAGCACAAAATAACCGTTTTCTTGACCTGAGTTATGACCCTATTAATACAGCTCAGCCACGCCCAGGTTCGTCTCTCATTTGCTTTGGCAGCTTCGTTATTATCCCAATATGAATCACTATATGAAGGCAAAATAAGAACCGCAAATTCCGCATGAGAGAATGGCGGGCCACGAGTGTATAGCATAAAATCGACCGAAAATTTGACTCCTGACCGGACAACCCAGCCGAGAGAGCGAAAATGATGATATACAGAGTAATTAAGCATGAATGGGTCGTCCGGGGCGAGTAGGGTATCTTCCAATAAAGGTGGGAAGTAGGATGTGCGACGGAAAAGGGATAATAGATTTTGGTTCGAGATTGCACTTCTTGTTTCTGGGTCGTAAATAGAAATCGCGCCGAGGGCGTAGGACAAGAAGAATGCTTCTTCCAAGGTGAGTTGGGTATGCTCTTGATCTTTGATGGCCAAGGACTTCACCTCAACGGCAGCCGCGGGGAGGATGACCTCGTTGATAAGACCTGGACTTGGTGGTTGATTTTGCATGAAGGTGTTTTGCTCCACAGTGGGTGAAAAGCGAACACTTTTCTGACGTTTAAGTCTTGGAGTGCTATCAATTTTAAGACCTTCAATGGCTGTATCTTCTGTGTTTGACGAAGCCATCGAAACCTCGTCACTGGTAACGGATGTCGAAACAGTATCGTTAGCTTTAGTGTAACCGTCCAGAAAAAGCCCATCGTGATGTATCGAACTATTGCCAGCAGTATCTAGGTCTCGAGTGATAACATTCCCAAGAATTCCTTGTGCCGCGGGGGTTGCTATAGAGGACTCCAAGGGCATCGCAGGTGCTTCAATATTGCATGCAACCAATGATGTGGCTGAATTGGGCAAGGCTAGAAGTTCTAGTGGACCCACAGGTGCAATATGGCGGATGATGCCGTCCAGTTCTGGCGACTGCTCAGAAGAAAGATTGATCTCAGTCACGAAAGGCTTTGTGCCATTGAAGAGAGAGACGAGTTCAGCCTCGGAATTCGGAAGTTGTAACAGCTCGAGAGGTCCGACAGGGGAAACGAAACCTCGAGGTGTGGTAGCATCAGAGGCATCGTCACTGGTACTTAATTCCGGGGGAGTGTCCACAGCAGAGACGACGGAAGAGATCTCTACATGCAAAGGAATTCCATTGATGGCTACGTCTGGTCTATTGGCCGCCTCGGCTTCCTCGAGTAATTTCTGGTCAATGGCTTCTTTCTGTAACCTCGCCCGCTCCCATTTAACCTGCTGCCTTTCCCGGCGTCTTTTTCGAGTGAGCTCTTCACTTGTTTTCGCCTTACTCGAGCCTCTTGCCTGTTTCTCCTTCTCAGCCTTGAGCCAATTGGGCTCACTTCGACTCAAGTTTCCTTTGCCATAGAACCCTTGATCCCACAGTGCCTTGGCAGATCGAGGGTCGATGACATGTACTGATCGAGTCTCAGCAGAAAACCAACCTTGATATAGAGGATCAAAGCCGGAGGACTGTGGACTAAGTGTTTGAGAAACCCAAACATAGAGTATGTGCAGAAGAGAAAGAGGGTTGTGAGGTACAAACGTTGGAAGCGGGAAGGTTCGCAAGGGGGCGGGCAAAGCATAGCGCTTATTCAACATCTGAAATTTGGTCGGCCCCCGAGGCGGACGAGGAGCTGTCGCCGTGGGCGCGGCATTTTCGATCTTAGGTATCTGTATAGCCGGATCAATTGCTGTGCCATTGACCTTCTCAATTGAGGTTGGCATTGCGATCGCGTCCGCCATGGTGTAGCTATGCTATCGCCGAGTCATTTCGCAGGGAGGACCTATGAAGCGCGAGCTGGTCAGCAGGAGCCTTTTGGATCAATCGTCATCCTCATCTTCAAAATTGTGCATGGTCTGCATTGCTCAGATACCGTTGTAGTCTTCCCGAAGGAATTGAGCCAGCATTGGAGAGAGACATAAAGTCAGAGTCACATCTCCTAAGCATCGTTTGGTGTCATCACCGCAATGTGGCAACCGCCTAGCTGCATCGATTCCAAAGAAAGGAGAAATGTACTTACAGCTTCGGATTGGGTCCTCGAGAAGTGTTGAGGAGTGCGCGGTGGAAAAATATGAAGACGTTGAATGGTTCAAGTGGGGGGAGTGCGGCCTTTTTGAGCGTTTTCCGTTTTTCTTCTTGCGCGAAATGCCGGACCTTTTCCGCTAACGTGCACGTGATATTATGTAACGGCGGCCGCTGGTGGGAGTCGTGGCAAGGCCCCTGGCCGAGGTTCTTCCAGACTCTCCCGAATCATTGCTATTTATTCAGCGCGCCCCCTATGTCTTTTTTATGGTCAACACCTGAATTGTTTGAGAGCTGATTGAATGTTCCTTTTTCGTTTTTTATACCTTTCTTCCGCCTTCGCGACTGCCAACGCAGCTCGGGCTGTGGGAGGAGAAGATGCCATTCCAACTTGGCTCTTCGCCGTCTCGGCTACATGTGGCATCTGGTACTGTTTTATCCTTGCCGTACAAGCAATCGGACTCACCCAATTGTACAGTAACACCATTGATATCTTGTCTTGACCTTTACTTATTTAAGCCCAGATTCCGTCGCTATTCATCCAAGCCTAAGCCTGCTGTCTCTCCTACACTGAAGGTCGAAGACATACCCCATGTTACAATTATTCGGCCTGTTAAAGGACTAGAGCCCCAACTCTACGAATGCCTTGCTGCCACTTTTCAACAGCTATATCCTTCCGAAAGGTTGACCATACACTTTTGTATATCTTCGAGGGATGATCCAGCTTTCCCAGTACTCCAACGACTGCTAGTAGACTTCCCAGCATTTGATGCGAGGATATTTGTGGAAGAAGAGGATCCAGTTCTCAGTGGCAATGGAGGAAGCAGCAACCTTGGACCAAACCCCAAGATTCGAAACATGAGTCGCGGCTATAGGGAGGCCAAAGGGGATATAATATGGGCTTTGGACTGCAATATTTGGATTGGGAAAGGCGTTGCTGGAAGAATGGTCGATAAGCTCTGTGGATACGGACCAGACGGGTCAAGGACCATCCCTTACAAATTTGTTCACCAATTGCCACTTGTAGTCGATAGCGTAGGAGCAAGTGTTGGAGAGGAAAGGAGAGGCCTGCTTGGAGGTTATGGAACAAATTCAGCAGTCACCACTGACAACCACGATTACGACGAATCATCTCTGAACACAATCTTTCGAACTGGTGGAGGACGCCTTGAAGAGATGTTCATGGCAGGTTCCCATGCCAAATTCTACACAGCTATCAATACAGTCTCTGTAGCTCCATGCATCGTTGGTAAGTCGAACATGTTTCGTAAATCTCACCTCGACTATCTCACTTCATCCTCAACCGACTACGCACCTGGAATCGATTTCTTCTCTGAAAACATCTGCGAAGACCATCTCATTGGGGATCTTCTCTGGAGAAAAAAGGTCAAGGAGGAAGAGGAAGGTATCAAATTCTACAAACACGGACTTGTGTTCGGCGATCTTGCTATTCAGCCAATGGCTGGCATGTCGGTACGGCAATATATCGCTCGCAGAGTGCGGTGGCTACGCGTTAGAAAGTGGACTGTGACTTTGGCAACCTTTGTAGAGCCTGGCGTTGAACCTCTATTATGTTCGGCATACGGAGCTTTTGCATTTACAACCCTACCTTGGTGTTACAAGAACCTCGCTGCTCCCAATACATGGCCCGCATTCTTTCTATTCTGGCTTAGTAGTCTACTTGCCTGGATGACTCTGGACTTTTTCGCATATCGAAAGCTTCATTCCGGCTCTTCTGTCGAACTAGATTACGAAACCCCATCCTTCGCACGGCCTGCAACACCAAGAAGACCACTTGGTGAATGGGTTCTTGCCTGGTTTGGGCGGGAGTTTCTTGCTCTTCCTATCTGGACTTGGGCTTGTTTTGGCGGAACGACTGTCAAGTGGCGCGGAAAGAAGTTTCATGTTGGTCTCGATATGAAAGTTGTTGAGATTAAGGAGAAGGGGAGTAGAACTGTGCTGGCGACGGCGTCCCCGACTAATAGCATGAGATCGCGGAGTAAGGATAGACAAGATTAACGACCTCGATACCCTAAATAGATTGAAATACACCTAATGTTTAATTCTCACATTTGTACAATCGTTTCATTTTTTTGTCATTCTTCTCCCCTTTGTCTGCCAGCTACCAGCCTCAGTGTGTAGTCTGGTTTCCCGCATCTATGATCAGTCATTGATACGAAGTAGTTTCTAAACCTGAAAGCATCCTCTCTTCAATTTATCCACCGCCATCAGAGGTACTGTATGTGCGTTGTCTGTGTTTTCAGATTGCACGATACTGCTGGGTATACTCTCCGTCCTCAATTGAACTTCATCCTACTATCTGGAGCTTACCGTTTGATGAGAAGACTTTGTAAATGTGTTTTTATTTCAGTTCTACATGTTCCTCACTTTTGCCATATTGCTAGTCAAGAAACACATCACATTCCCCAATACCAAAACCTTAGTATGCCTTACCACATCACCTACAAGTAAGTCTTACCAGTCCATCCACCAGGTCAGAGCCTAGCCGAGCTTACTACTATAACTCACCCGCCGCATCCTCCTCTACCCACAGTCTATCCCATCACATCGCAAATTCGACATCTCCCATCTTGGGCAGAAAGCGAAAGCCCATCACCTCATCAAATCACCTACACCAAACGTCATATCATCTTCCCCCCTTCGCTCAATAACCCACACAATGATCCTACATTCGGTCTATGTTTCTGGGTGTGCTCTGCTGTGTGTATGCGGTATTACGTGGCATTGCTTGTTAGGAGGTACAGTATATGATTACTGTAGGCATACTGTACTGTAGGCATCTTCCCCTCTCTGCCACCCACCGCCACATTATTTCACGTGGGATAGGATAGGATATTCAGATTTGTGCTTGTCCTAAGTTCGCAGGATGAGATGGTGGATGGAGGTTCCGATTGGTGGGCTCGCTGTTTTCTGAATTAGGTTGGCTGCATGCATTTTTGTGCGTCCTTTTTCCTTGATCTCCCTTTTTTTTTTGCTTTTTTTTATGGATGGGCTGATGAGCTTGCATATGTACTGTACAGTAGTAGTTACAGTACACCTGTGGTGTTCTGTGGTGGTGGGGGCTGTTCTGGGCTGTTCGAGATTCGCATATTGGTGGGGTTACAGTAATGTAAAAGCAGGATGACGGTGGGTGGGATTGAATCTGTGGTGTGGTGAGGCCCTCGGTGTCAGCATGGTGCCTGGATTTCTACCTTAAGAACGGGACCGTTGGGTTGTGTTGTGGTGTAGGCTTTCACGAATGAGGTGTGTTGATGTAATGCTGCATTGCATGGTGGGGAGTTGGGATTGGGCATCAATGCTCGTGGGCTTTTTGTTAAGGATTGCTGCGCTGCGCAGTGGGATAACTCCATGGGCTATGCGGGGGGGTATATGTGTGAGTGTGAGGCATTTTGAACTAGATGAACTTTGTGTATTTGTTTTGAGATTCTTATACATTACAGCAGTGTTTCATCACTGCGCAAATTGAGGATTGGGTTTGCGATCATCTTGCCAGGCTGAGTGAGGACAATGTCCAGAAAGGAATACACACCCCGAAAACACAGACGAGAAGGAGGAAGAGCGAATCCCACCCACGAGAGTGAGCATTCCAGGTCTTCAGACAAGAAACCAGAGGCGAAGAAAGAAAGCGAGAAGGGTGGGAAAGAAGAGGGGAAGGAGGTTCTACCAAGCCCCTGGTCTGAATGGCTATGGGAATCCGAGGCATGGTATTACTGGCGAGCGAGGAAGGGGGATAATGGTAGGTTTCTTTCCTACTTTTGATATTCTATTTATAGGTGATGGATGAGTTGAGGTTGAGTCTAAGAGTGTGGCAGGGAAATGGCAGTATGAATTCGAGTCCTACGGCCCACAGGCTTTAACCGAGTCCTCCACCTCCACCTCTCCTCCTACCACAGATGCAAAACCCAAAGACAGAGAAATCTCCTCGAAACCTGTGGAAAATTTAAACTCGGCAACAAATGGAAACGATGGCGATAAAGCTCCGGACGGTTATCAAACGGGTATTGAGGGACTATTCTACAACTTCTACGCTCCATATCTTAATGGCATAATGGACAACGCCGAGCAAAAACCTCCGGAACCACCAGCGAAACCTCTTAGTCCGCCGCTTGTGGACGACTTGAAAGAAGTGAAAGAAGGTAAGGCAAAAGAAGATGAGAAGAAGCCTGAGAGAGTGGAACGGAGGGAAAGAGGGAGGACGAGGGAGAGGAAGACGGATTTGGTGACGGAGTGGAGACAGATGGTTGAGAAGGAGTCTGGGGGTAAGAGTGATGAGGGGAGTGAGAAAGCTGGTTAGTTCTCTTTTTATTTTCTCTCTTTTCTTTTTGGGGTTGTGATCTTGCTTCCTTCTCGATGCGGAGGTTTTAGTGGGTTGGTAGGAGTGGGATTCTTCTGTGGGGACTGCGGTCATTGTTGGCGTAATTTTGAAAAATGTACATGTGCTGATCCGGAAATAGCACCTAAATCGAGGAAACGGAAGGAGAAATATTGGTATAGGGAAAGATCTTATTATAATACGCCGTCTTACTCGGATTATTTTACGTTGTCGGAATAGAGATTTGAGGTTTCTTCCGCTTTACTTTTTCTTTCTCTCCTTCTTGTTGCTAGGCATTGGGCGGTATCTTTGTGGTGTTTGTTACTTAAATGTGTAGGATATATGAGTGGAGTGGATTTTGTCTTGTGTGTTAGCTAACTTGGCTTAATTAAGGCTTGGGATATATGTAAGGAATGATGTATGTAGCATTTGATATGTTAGGGCTCTTTTGGGATAACAATGAGTATGAGTGAGTACGTAATGCCATAATGTTATTATTCTTATATTGGTATTTCTAAATAGTATTCAAAGCGTCAAACGCAAAATGGAAAAGGCCTTATTAATCCAATCCTTTCCTTTCCAAGCCAAAAAGATAGCATCAGCATTTCTATATCCCCATTTTACTTTATCGGACCAAATTAGTTGTACTATTATTACATTCCAGCCATGTCTCGAGACTTCAGCGGATTGGAATTCCTATAGTAGATGCTTATTCAATCCTTGTCAATATCTGGTAGTTCAAACCTGCGCATTTGTATTAGTGCTTGATATCCGTGATTCTTTTGAACCGTCCTGGAGAAAAGAGATTGATAGTACTCCACTATAGGTCTTTTTATGTGCCTAGGTCTGGTTTGGAAGAAGAGAATGTGTGGAAAGAAATGAAGGAAATGGGGCTGTTCTAATATTTTTACTGGCCGCTTTTTAGGTGGGGTGGGGTGGGGTGGGGTAGGGAGTACCTCGCTTAAGTTGCCATATAGATAAGGAGTACTATTCATGATTAGCTGAGTTTGTAGGGTGAATGTCGATAAAGTAGATTTTGTATATATTTTAGATGGGTGTTTTGTGTATATATTCTATATATCATGAGATTATTACTTAGTATACACCTATGCCGGTACTGAAGAACCTTAATATTTGGTATACTCGGACAGGCTGTTCAACGTACGTCTCGTTATACAACAACGAGTTGTAGGTTCACAGTACTTGAATGACAATTTTCCGAGGAATTTCTTGAAATTTTGACCTAGTAGTTTCTGAGGGATGGTGTATTTCGATCACTACGGTCTCTCCGGTTTTTGGTCCTCATGCTATTTCACTTATACTAAGAGATCTGTGCTAGGCGCAAGAAATATCAGGAGGCCTTTTGTAGGGGTTGAATTTGTATACTGTACGTCCCACGAAGATATCAACCTATTGAGGAAACCGTAGAATAGTCACACAACCGAGATCTAGAAAAGCTCGTATCCCACCACCACGCTATTCGTTCTCATACAGCACGTTTCTGGAGGGACCTTTATTTCCCTTGAAAATGTCGACCAAGGTGTACCTCTCTGTGGTACACAAGGTGGTCAGTATTTTAGTGGTTATCCTCGCCATCAATAGCGCCGTTTGACATTTCGAGACATACCTGGAATTCCCTGTGCTGCTTTTAGACAGGTGTTTTGTATGCTGAGCGCTTCGAATAACACGGGATCGTATTTTTCGTTCCTGGAATAGTGGTTAGCTACGTTGTTTCAATAGTTCCTGCATTGTTTATACTCATCGATCAAGAAAACAATCTGATCCCACAAGGCGCAAAAAAGCTGAAATCGCTGCGTCAAAGTCATTCCGCCTTGGCCATGAAGATTTTCAATCATTGATAGCCATTGCCGTTGTGGGGGATGGTCATTATCGAGATGGTGCCGCATATCTCGCATGGTCTTGTGATAAGAGCAAGCAATACGAATGCAGTAAGACATCCCTATCTCAGCTTTCTCATGATGAACAAGGAAGGATTCTTTCACTTCTCGAAACCGATCAAGTGAGTTTTCAATATTTTGAATCAGTAGTAATATTTCTCTGTCGAAGTCTGGAAATAATCTCAGTCGAACAGAGGTGAGGTTGCCGAGGAGCTGAGCGGAGTTTAATGAATCCAAGTATGCTTCAACTAAGTCTCCAGGAAGAATCGGGGACAGAGTTATCTTGCAGAAGATCCTATATACTCTTTCAGCATCTGTCGATTCTGTCATACTGCCAGTGTGTGAATCTTTCTGTGAATTTTCTTGAGGCTCCTTGGTGTGGTTGTAAGAGGCGTTTGTCACGTCCGGAAAGCCAGTACTCGAATAATTCTTTTCCTCATCCTTGATTTCTTCAAAGGAATCAGAGTTCATTGAGCAACCGCATTCATGACAAACTAATCGACTCTCAGTATCTCCCGAGTGCCACACAGGGCTCTCACAGCCCGAGAATGGACAGAAAGCGTTGGCGATAAGTAATCGTTTGAAAACAACTGACATTTCGATATGGTCGTTTTCTCTAATAGGAACATGGTGCCAACTTCGCTCGTTTGCAATCCTCCCAGTCCTTGTATTGATGATCCGAAACATACCCTTATCCACTCTGGATTTCCCTGGTCGGCCTTCGAAAATTGCCCTTAGAATCATCTGAAAGGAAGCCCATTGTAGACATGCTTGATAAGGTAGGGCGAAATCTATCCCTAAAGCATCGGTAAATCTCACAATTGGAGGACAGATTCTATCTGCCAACTTTGTCTCCAGCCGTTCGAGAATGCGAAAAATGCGAGTAAATTGGCTTATCATGAATACGACTGATTCTCGCATGTCACTCGTAAACTTCGCGAAAGAGGAAACAAGATCTCTGATTTGGACTGCAATATCTCGTAGAGTCAAAAGGCCCAGTGTCGCTTGGAATAGTGTGTTGGTAGCAATGGTCAACAGTTTTTGTCTTTGCTTCGCGGCTATGAAAGATTCTGTGGTCAGATCATGAAGTCCCGAGGAGGTAATCTCTGTACGAAGAAATACTTCCTGTAACGCTGCTTCTTGATGCTGAAGTCGGCTTCCCATCTCTGCTTGCATGGATGATGATTCGCTGACCGCATCCTCCACTTTCTCCAGCCTCCTCCTATTCTCCAAAATCTTCGCAAGTAAGCCACATTTGGTTTCTTCTCGTTCGCCGTCTGCTGCGGTAATATAAGCCACAGCCTGAGTCATAAGAAGTAGATTTATTGTCGCTACGAAACTCCCAAGCTTTCCCCTCAATTCCTTAACATCATCTCTGTATGCCAAACTCCACTGCAAACGCCTTGGTAGCCCTCGAAATCTGAGATTCCTCGCATTCGCAATTCCTAACGAATTATCAAACTTGGAGATCTTCTTCAAGAAGGCTTGAAGTGGAATTTGACAACTCAAGGCGGCAGCTCGGATGGCATTGAGCCTCAAAAAGTCAATTTTGGCAGGCTATAGAGTTTGGAGTTGCTCTATGGCTCGTTGAAGCATGTCAAGTTCTACGAGAAGAAGTTGATACTCTGGTGCAGCTTCGCCATTCTGTGTGCATCAGATGAGTGATCGTCTTTGTGGTATAAAATACCAACCTGGCGGAGCTCTCGCGCAATTTGATGAACCAGCTGTCCAACTACAATAAAATCCCCAGCTGAGAAGCCAAATGATGCTGCCATAGCATTTGAAAAAAAGCATATGATATTCTTTTGGCAATACAAAGTCGTCATGCGCCGAATAACATCTTGAATAACGGTGCTTTTTGTATCGTGGTTTTCATGTGTACAGAATATGGGACAGTTACGACGCATAGAAAGATGTGAAGTTGCAACAGAAAGGTAACTCCTATATTGTAACCCCTGTGTTCCTATGACAAACAGTGGGACAGTTTGAGGTTTGCCTCTTGCTGTGGGGTGGGGGCTACAAACCCCTCCACGCTCCTTACCTACCCCAATTCCTAACCAGTTAATAATAACCAGTCTACGAACGGCTGTTAATTCTGCCTAAATCTAACACCTTCCAGTTAACAACATACCTGCAGGTTTGATGGAGATTTTAATACATTTCAAGTATGAAACCTGGTCAAAGCTTTCCAGTCTGGTATGATTATACATAAAGGGCTACAGAAGCTACATCGCTTTTACATGCCTGTGTCTACCCGCTTAAGATCACAGTACATGGAGTCGATCAGCCTTACGAGCTCTCGCAATTTCTTTTACCTTTAATATCCATTTTCTTCTAATGTTAAGGCTCAAGTCATATCTCATAGCTCTCCAAATCTGGCCATTGAAATTTATTCATAGATATTCTGCCTAGAGGGAGCATGGTACTACTTCCCTTCCTGATGAACTTCAATTCTCTCTGCCTATTCTGTAGATATCAGGCTCAACTTTATTCATATTGGGGGTTATAACTGACCCCCCTGAGCCCCGCATCTCGTCCGGATGTTCCCCGAGAAGACCATCGATACTGTATGCACGTTCTGTGCCGCATACGAATTCACGAATTCCCCACCAATCATAAATCACTCATCCAGGAAAGGAATTGTATAACAATTTAGGATCTCAAAATTCTCATTTGCCAAGCTGATTCTCTGTGATACCTGGATTTTGATGGTCAGCAAGAGCTTTGTAGTCGTTGACGTGGTTAACATCAAATTATAAATGATCGAGTGCATGAATCTTCCAAACCAAAAAACGTGACTTGATGGAAAGACAAGATTTGATACCTGATGAGCTAGGTATTGGCAACCACTTCGTCGTTAGGAATCCTTATCAGCTCCTCAACGTGTAACCTTTTTATTTTTCCCAGAAGGAATGGTACTCAAATATGCAGTGATAATTTAATTTGTGCATAGCCTACCAACCGTATAATACACACTGTGGTAGGAGGGGGTTCGTGGTGTTCATGAGGATTTCGCTATTTAGGAGAGGTGAGCAAGTAGTAGAAAAGGGGTTGTAGTTGTAACAGTATTGAACGTGTGTCTCAGGCGATTGCCGTAAAATCGATATCCTCCCCTGCAAGATCATAAAATTCCTTGATCTGTTCTCGGTAATGGAGTAGCTCCAACACTATATGTAATAAATAGCTGCTTGCCGTCCTAAGTAAAGTGTCTGCGCTTATGCTTTGGACGAGGATTCTATGACACTCATTCATTCTATACAATATAGTTATTCGTTTGCCAAAATGCGCGCTCCATGGGCAATGAGATACCTCCGACCATGATAATAAACGCCGCCTGACTTGAGGTGCAGACCAAGAAAACCTAGAAATGAAATTTTGGTTTGGAGATCATCACATCTCTAATAAATTGTCTTTGTTTACTTTGCCATCACTTTTCTGTGAGAGTGAATATAACCGATAGGTTTAGATTAAGAAAGTCACCCGCTTATACCCGCCAGAAACTCGCCCCAAGTCCAGCCTCAAACATTATTCCATAAACACATTTCGTTGGAGTCAGATGACAAGCATACTTGAGATTAATCTCATTCATTCATTCGAGTAATCTCATTCATTCATTCGAGGTAGGCTTAAATAGTCATCCGCAAGCTCGAGACTCTGAAATCAAACAGTTCTTGGGGGAATCCTCTTGACTCCGAAGACCATTATGAGTGTGCTTCGCTTCATTGAATTTAATCACAGACCTTTGTGATTCAGATTTAAAATAAGCTGCACTAGTCCCGAAGAAGTCAGACCAAGCGCTGGCAGTCTATATAAGCGCGACGTAGAACAGACTAAGATCGAAAACTTCAGTTTGCAACAACTCAACCTTCCCTACACTGCTACCTGTACCCATTTTCCGAAATAGCTTTGAAAGCACCACAGCTCGCTCAAAAACGATCACAACTACCACGCAACTCGCACAAATATCTTCACAAGTAAGCGATCTCTTCTGAGCAGCAACAATAGCCAGAACTCAACCACCTTTTGCAAAGCTCCTGTTCTTAACGAGTCAAGAAAGTTCACACATCAACACCACAACAATCGAACAACTACAATCCAAATTGAGGAATTAGTTCATCATGGCGTGGCACCCGTTACCAACTCTTACTCCCTCCAACCAACGTCGTTGGTTTCGCAATATGCAAATCGCTTTGGAAGGCAAAGATCTTTTCTGGATCACTAGACAAACCAAAGCGGAGTTTGTGCGCTCTTTCGATGAGAAAATCAACTTAAGTAAGGAATGTTGGCCCCTTGGCCACGTTCCCTGCAACGGACTTGACCATAATTTAAAAATCGACAAGACGAATAGGGAGAAATATTATGAAGTAACAGAAATCAAGGCTTTTGCATATCGCTGGCAAGGTGATAGTTTGAGTGAGGAGGACAAGGACGGTTACGACCAAGAGGAGTGTCAAGGGGAGCGTCCAAGCTTTAACGCCTTTTGGGAAAGGTTGAAGAACAAGTACCAAGAAAAGCCGTCGACTACGAAAGGCGAATTAGGGGATGGGGAAGCAGCTCCTTCGTGTACTCCCTCTCCTGCTGCGTAAGTCTTGATTGCACACAATCTTGACTGAGTCGAGTGTATTGAAGCTACATGCGGAAGATGGCTGAGCCCCTTTCACTTGGCTAGAGCTTTTGGGTCGCTGGTACGACCTTGGTCTTTTGGATAGAAATAGAGTATCATCATCCATCATCCACGGACTCACTATGACTAGATATTTTCATTTCAATCCCATGAATAACAACCACCACATTTTCTGCTCGTTAACTAGTGAATTTGAGTCAAAGATACAGTTCTCAAAGTACTGTACCCACTCACCCCCTCGCTTAATTCACTCCCATCCCACCATCAAAACCACCTCCAAAAACCACAAAAATAAAAGAGAAACCACAAAAATAAACAAAAAAACAGCAAAAAAACAGCAAAAAGTCCGCACTACCCACTGTATTTCAAGTGGTGGCGGGTAGGACCAGCTAGCCACACTATTCTCGGAATAGCTACTCCAGACTAATGATTTGCCTTGCAATGAGACCACGTTAACCAGCGAGCCACTGGGAAGTGGCGCGCTGCGGGATTTATCCTTTTGCATGGTGGTGCAAGGCTTATTTGTGGATTTAATGGAAAGGATCACATTGTGGTGACAAGGGAGATGATGAAAGGGTTGTTGAGGATGGATGTTGGGAGAATTTATCTTCTGTTTCTCGTTGTGTGTCTTTGATGGGTACGTCCTTTTATCTGCCAAAGGGGAAAATACCTCTCGTATTTTCGAAGGACAAAAAGATCAGCCCAACTTGTTGACTTTTCTATTCTATACTCTGCATGGCTTCCCTTACAGCTTTGGCAGAGAGTGCTCTACTCTACACGAAGAGATTTTCTCTTTTTCCAGATGAGCGAAGAATACTTTCCCATCTTCCATAAGCCCGCCAATTCCTCTTCTTTATTATGACATAGACATTAAACAAGCTCCTTCCACCCAACATGATATCTCCCACCCAAAGCCCTCGAAACCCGCCACCACCGAAAACCATGTCCCAAATCAAATCAGAAGAGCAACCAGCAAGCCCTCGAAAAATCGTGCCTCTCAAGAAGATCCGTCTTTCACCTGACGGAGAGCACGCAGTCAAAAAACAGAAGATGGAATGGGAAACCGTCCAACCTACAGACAAGATGAAAACTGAGATGAATGAAAATGACATAAACCGTCCATCCTCAGCTCCCGCCTCAGATCCAGTCTCCCCACTTTGCAAGATGCCAAAGAAGAGAATCAAAACTGGTGAGGAGACAGCACAAGATGAAGTCCCTGAATTTCAGCCAAATCATAACACGAAAGTGCTGCATTGGATTCAAGATCCCAAAAATCAGCACATCCCCACTCCTGTCTTGCCTAAGCATGAGGGTTCCTCTTCACCATCTACACTTTCCTTGGGCGAATATAGAGAGGTTCCTGTGGAACGGGAGGAGGGACGTCTTCCAAGTGTAGGGCCTAAATTGGATCAAGGTAAAATTATAGAACTTGCCTTGGAAATCCACCAAGCTCGTCGTGTAATTCAGAGTGGATAAGCGAAAAGAGCACAGAGATCCTTGAGAAGCAAGAACGTCCTCAAAAACCACATCGTTCCGAGAAAACAACAGATAAAGCAGCTTCTATCACAAAGCTTCACTTCTCAGAAAAGGCGTTGGCATGCAGATCACCACCTGGCACGAGAACTTTCTCAGTAGCGACGTCACCTGCTCAATTACTCTCCACGACATGTTCTGCAACGCGTGCAGACTTAATTACTTCAGAGCAGACTTTCGTAATAGACGGCAAAGCCTTCTGGGTTAAGTTAGTCAGAAGACCCTCTAGAGATACTTACACTTCAGAAAAGCCGAACCACTCAAATACAAACGCCATGTGGAAAAAGTCATTCATAAAGTTACAAGAGAGACTCGGCAAGAAAATGTCCAGATGGATGGAGGAAATGGTTGCGAAGCTTAAAAGATCCGAACTCGCACTGGACTACGAAGGAGATGGAACTCCGAAATACACGTGTGGATGTGGGTATCCTTGCTATCAGGTCAGGGAGAAATACGGTATTACCACGCCTCCACTTACTAGCTCTGAAGATTGGATTCCACTTGCTAGCTCCGAACCTGGATTATCGGATTCGCCGCTCCCTTCCAGTGATTCGTCGTCTTCTGGATCTGCGGGCTCGATTTTGGATTATGTATCTGACAACGAGGAGTCTGATTCAGAAGAGAGCTTCGTGACTGGAAGTGAGGAGGAATCGGAGGGGAGTGATTGTGATGATGAGAGCTTGGTGGATGAGGAAATGAGTGAGAGTGTCGTTAGCGAGCTGGAGAGTCTTCTGGAGGCGGGGGATCTTGATGTTATTGATGGAATTGCTTGGATGAACGACTCTTCTGGGTCAATGTATCCGGACTCGATGATTATGAGCTCAGGAGAAGAAAGTGGGTAAAATTCTTTTGGTTGCTTGAGAGAATCGTGCTTGGATTTGCCTTGATATTGATGTATTGCCGTGAAGAGACGAAAAGGGGTAGCAAAAGAGAACTATGTACTTGCCTTCAGAATGGAAATAAAACATCCCACTAATCTCTTCTCCATCAACTCTTCCTTCCATCCATCCTAAAATCACCCCAGACCCCTTATTATTTCCACCACCCTTTTCAAAATTCACGAAAAGCCAAGAAGACCCGACTCCCTGAGCACCACAAAACCACAAGACCACAAACCCCATCAACTCAGTGACTCACCCATCTTTTAAAGTTCGATACCAGACCCTCATCCAATTTCCAAAAGATCTTTCAGAACCGCCAAGGGACAGACAACAAATACACTCGTCATGAGAACGGGCGCTTGGAAATTATGTTGCACATCGTACATTGGGAGCCGCGGGCCGCGGGCGGTGCATCAACCGTTGTTTTTGCGTCGCGACGGGCACGCCATCATCATCCTACAGCAAAAAACCCGGAAAAGGCGATTTTCGTTACGGGTATGGTTGAAAGTTATTTTGATTAGTTCTATAAGACTGCAAAAGGTGTTAAAGTCATTGAATACGGTTTTAATGTTGGGAAAGTCTTGTTTGAGGCGCGGATAGCAGTTTGTGGCTATGTTTTGACGACCGGTGGACTTGCTTTGATTCGACATTGAGATGGATTCATAGATGTGTAATACAAATTGCAAATATAGCGATGTTCATGGAAACTTTGGATTCGCAACTGGAGTTGAAACGAAACGGAAAATAGTGGGGCATGGGGCGGGAGCCGGTGAGGTGCAGAAAGGTGGGGGGGGCTTTCTTTGGAGCTCACTCTTTGTAGAAGTGTGTATATAAACCAAGAAATACCACAAAACGACAGGCAAACGATTCTAAAATGTTCCAATTGATTCATAGCGTGAAAGGTGGGGGGGGCTTTCTTTGGAGCTTACTCTTTGTAGAAGTGTGTATATAAACCAAGAAATACCACAAAACGACAGGCAAACGATTCTAAAATGTTCCAATTGATTCATAGCGTGTTTACAATATAATACGGTTTAGGATAATGTCTCTTTCTGGATGGGAATAGTACATTAATAGAAGCTATATTACAGTATTAACCTAGATGCCTCGAAACAAGACCAAACAATGAATATATTATTATTTGGTCTTTGAAGAACTATATGCGGTATCCAAAAATTATTGTAATAACCATGAATTATTTAGAATGCTTGTAATAAATCAACTTTCCAAACTGCTAGTACGTTCAAAACGGCGGCCCCACTTCGTCTTATCTACTGTAAACTCCAAGCTATACATCTAACGCAAAAGAGGCATCTTTACTTGCTTTTACTAGTTTGATCGAAATGTTTGATTTCCTCTTTTTTTCTTACTTGCAAGAACTAGATTATGTGCTTCAAATGTCGATGTTCCGTGGCAGCAATAGCCGTTAGTGGGCGCATTCGGCTAATGTTTACTGCCAAAATTCAGTGTGTTGGAAGCGAGAAGTATCTAAGTCGATCCATTTAGGGTGTAGCAAATATTCGCGATTATACGACTTAAATACCCTAATTTCCGGGTCCCGCACGACTTCACTACCTTTTCCCCTATAAAACTCTCTTCCGTCCCTTAAGCTACCCTCGTCGTATACAATTAAGGGGATAAATACGTCTTAGAGCTAATTTGGACCCTAGATTTCAGTGCTACTTTTCTTCTAAGCTATAGGACGCCTAACCCGGGCGTCACAAGGCAGGAGCAAGGGGGGAAAATAAAGCTATTCGCAACTTTGAAAGTACTTAGGATAATTAAGCAGTTTGCGAGTAGCTAGGTAGCTACCTCGTCTTACGTAGGCAGGCATAAACAAAAATACGATTTATTTATATAAGTGTCCTAATTAGTCTCCCCTCGCTACCTTTCAACCCTGTAGAGGACTACGTGTGAACTACAAGATAGCTAGCTACCTATACTTAATTCCTCTTGAATTGAAGACTGTTACCTGTAATAGGAATCAAGCTACTACTACATGTGTCCGTACAGGAGTAAAGGTTCTTTGAAAGCAGCGTGCCAACAGGGGCAGGGATAAAGGTAGCGAAGTCGTGCTAATCGGGTATTGAAGTCGTATAATCAATATTCGCGACTCGATACTACTCAGCCCAAGGCGAAATGGTTGCAACTTCTCAGGGATTCTCACCCTGTTGCAAACCTTGACCACCCCAGGAAAGTTACAACTATTTCGCCTAGGAGGAAGTTCCAAGAGTACCCAATTTCATACCAAAGATAATACGAAGTCCTAATGAGCAAAAGCAAGACCTCGATGCTGTTAGGGTGATTTTGCCAGCGGTTTTCAGTAATAGTAATATAGTTTATTAGCGTGTGGATAATTAGGTTCATAACTTATTAACATGTTTGGTAGGCGTAATCTAGTGACGAGTTACTATCGAATACAGAGAACGCAAGGACGATTTCTAATACAAATAAAATACGAGGAGTCTATCTAGAACACGAAGGCTTATATCGCTCGACCTGGGCTCAATTGAGGACAAAAAAGTAGGATAACATGTAGATAAACTTTTATTAGTACTAACAACACTCAAGCCTCTTCGAACCACGCTTGTTGGTCTCAGGATATTCGCACTGATATTGTACGGAACTCGTCCACTTTTCAGTATAAACCTAACTTCTAAACTCTCACTAAAAACCGCTAGCAAAATCACCTTAATGAAAATTAGATGGCTACAAATATTACCTTGTTAAGTTTAATAGAGTGATTTTGCCGCCGATTTTTAGAAATAGTATTATAGTTTATTAGCGTATAGATAATTAGGTTCATAACTTATTGACAAGTTTGGCACGCGTATTTTAGTGACGAGTTAGTTTGAAATAAAGAGAACTCAAGAACGGTCTCTAATGCTAATGCAAATACGAGGAGTCTATCAAGAAGTAGAACACGAAAGGCTTATATCGCTTAGTCTAGGCTTGATTGAGGACTAAAAAGTGGGTTAACTTCTGAATTAACATCTGTTACGGCCTGTTCGGCTCAAATTAGGGTGAATTGGATTATTCGGTAGCGTACCCTGGGATTCACAAAAACTTACTGACCCCTAATTCGTATAAGTCGGAGTCTTGTTTTTTAGGTAATTCGAATTATGTATCGTTCGGATGGAATTTCCTAGTTTTTATTCCACCACTTATTCCACCACTTATTCCACCACTTATTCTACCACTTATTCTATTACGTGTATAACTAAAGAAAGGATTTCCTAATTTATATATAAAAGAGTATATGCTTACATATATCCTTTCCTGACGCGAGAGGTATGTGAAAAACGTGCACTCTAAAGTGGAGTAAAAGTGCCGCAAATCCAGCACGTTACGCCTACGCACGTACTTTTAATGCTGTCCTGGATCTATATAAACCCACATTCCAAGCATTTAAACCTCGTTTTTACCCAGTTATTGTATCTACTTTGCGTGCACATTTTGTAGATACCTCTCGCGTCTAGAGGGGATAAAGTAGTAGACAAAGTAGTACTGTTTACGTTAGGTGGGTTAAGCGAGTTAGAAACACGGACTCTAAATATAACCAAAAAGCCGTTTTTACCTTTTATATAAGATATTTTAAAATAATTTAGATTACGATATTCGGAGTAGTATTTACTTTAGATTCGATTTATAAGCCGAACGGTTTTTATACTTAATACGAATTAGAACTCGTATCGAGTACAAAACTTCAATTTGTATAGTGGGGTTTAGATATAGATTCGGGGTTCTTTTGAGCCGAACAGGCCGTTAGTATCAACGACACTCAAGCCTCCTAGAATGGCGCTTGTTAGTTCCATAGTATTTGCACTGATATCGCACAGAACTCGTCCACTTTTTAGTATAAACTTAACTACAAAAGTCTCACTAAAAATCGGCTTCCAAATCTCTCTAATATTACCTTGTCAAGGTTTAATATAGCAACTTAGGATTAAGAAAATCAGATTGTGTTCTGAGGTTTATTAGAGTTGTAAACTTGTAGACCGTGTGCAAAATGTAAGGGCTGTCCCACGCGCAGTTTGACACACTGGTGGGGGTTATCTTTTTGGAGCCCTCTGTGAGCAACACACACTTCTACTTCGAAGTACTTCGTACTTTACTTTACTTCCACTTCCAGAAAGTCTAGACCCTCAGTGGAGTCAAGAAGGTTTGGCAGTAGATCTCTCAGTGGATGGAATATGCCAACCGCATTTAAAGTTTTGCGTTTCAGATCACACAGCCATCCATCACCATCACAGCCCCTTTTGGAGTTTGTTCATCAATTTTGTAGAGAATCAAGAGGTTGCCCAGGCGGGAAGGCGGGTATCGTAATTTATTCAGCTGAACTTGTTCTTCTTGGGTTTCCTATTGTCCATGAAGACCCCGGTTTAGTATGGGTACCGGACAGCATCACAATCAGCATCTTACGCTACCAAATCTCAATTGGCTACCCACACTCGGTTATGACGATGGGAAATACCCGTTGGCGTAGGATTGTGATAAGCCTGCCGCCTCTCGTCTCGTCAACATACCTAGTAAAAGTACGGACATACTCCGTCCAAATCCAAAGTTTCTCTGATAACATTTATCCATGAAAACGTTTGTTAAAGGGATCCGGATGCAAAACTGAAATTCGCGATGGAAACCCAATCCAGCTGAACTGGGGTTTGGCGTAATAATTCATGTTGTAACTTGCATGACGATATGTGTATTCATGCTGCACGATGATACAGGCTGTGGCCGCTTCCCAGTTTGTTTCTGATAATTACGCAGTACCCATGCCAGTACGATTGGTCCCGTCTAGAGTCGCTACGCTGGTGGTTGGTGGATTCAGGGGTGATGGGCCAAGCAATACCAGGGTCATGTTCTGGAGCTCTCTTGGGCCGCAGTCGCAGCTCGCCGATGTCAACATCAGATGGATCGTCAATAGATCCCTCGATATCCAGGTTTTCTGTCCCATCCAATTTCAGTGCTGGTCTCTCTGTTAAAACGCATCGACCTCCCCAGATTGCCCATGACTACTGTACCTCGAACCCAACCACATTCATCGTTCGACCTGGAACTGATGTGATGTGAATCAATCCGTTTGTTGTGTCACATTAAACCCGACCAGGGCCACGGCCAACCACCACCAGGCACGTCTACCCAGCCAAGCGCCAAGTTTTATAAAAGCAAGCCGAGAGCAACGCGGAAAAACAAGCTCTCTCCCCAAGTCGGTAGCCAAGTGCACCATCAATCCAACTTCTTTGGCATCTCTCCACGCAACAATGTCATCCCAAAGAACTAGTCGCAGGAGCCAGAGTAACAACATCGAGACTCCATCCAGTCCAGCAAAAGCCCACACTACATCCGAAAAACACCATGCTCATATCCTCCCTACCCACCACCGAAGAGAACGACCGACACACAATCACAATGGCCACAAGATCACCAGAGGCATCAAGCCCGAGGGCGAGAGTGGCAGAAGAGGCATTCACCCTTGGCACTTCTTGCGAATCTGCTTCAGATCCTCCTGCAATGCCTCTCGATTAGTGAACATCCTGTGGCCGGTGGTGCCCGCTGCAATTGCAGTTCGATTTGCCTCGCATCACACACATACGCTCATATTTATCCTCAATTATATTGCCATGCTTCCTTGTGCCAATATGATTGGGTTCGCCGGTCAGGAATTGGCGCGGAAACTGCCCAAGGTCTTTGGCGTGCTTTTGGAAACGACGGTCGGTTCGATAGTGGAAATTATCTTGTTTATGGTTCTCTTGAGGCAAAACGCATTTCTGGTTATCCAAGCTGCCATTCTAGGATCCATTCTAGCAACACAATTGTTATGTCTAGGCCTCTGTTTCTTCGCCGGTGGAATGAGACGGGAAGAGTCCGAGTTTGAGGGTTCTGTCAGCGAAGTTGGAAGCAACCTTTTGTTGACTGCGTAAGTGGATTATCCTGTCGATTGAAAATGGAAATTAGTACTAATAATTCTCATAGCGGACTCGGTCTAATCATTCCAGCCATCTTCTACCAAGGTGTCAAGCAAACTGGTTTCGTCCCCGAAGTCGAGCAGCTCACAGCCTTGGTGGTAAGTGTATCGCGTGTCACATCCATCTTCCTCATCGTGGCCTACATCTTCTACATCTGGTTCCAAATGCGAACTCACCACGGACTCTACGACGCCATCTTCGAACAAGATGAACTCAGGGACACAGACCGTCACCGCGATCTTGCAAAAGACAAACTAACCCTCACCGAATGCATCATCGCCCTCGCTATCTCCGTCGCTCTTGTAACACTCATCGCAATCGGTCTCGTCGACCAAATTGAATTCATCGTCGAAGAACGCGGGGTCTCAGATCTCTTCATGGGTCTCATCCTCGTGCCTCTAGTCGAGAAATTCGCCGAACATATTACCGCCATCGACGAAGCATGGGATAACCAGATGAACTTTGCACTTTCGCACGTCCTTGGTGCTACCATTCAGACGGCTCTCTTCAACGCTCCGCTCACTGTTCTCGTCGCCTGGGGCCTAAAGAAACAGATGGATTTCAACTTTGACATTTTCAGTATGGCTGTCTTGATCCTCGCCATCTTGGTGGTTGGAAACTTCTTGCGGGATCAGAGATCGAATTACCTCGAGGGAGCGCTGTGCGTCATTGTTTACTGCATCATTGCGGTCGCGGCATTTTACTTTCCTAATAATCCGCATCATCTCGCGGGCGGTGAGGCTGGAAACGCTGCTCATGCTGGTGTGGGTGAACATGGTGGGGCAAGTCCTTCTGCTACAGTTCATTACATTAATTGATCTTTAATGATTTAAGGCGTTGCTGCTCTTTTACCTTTTTACGTTGTAGGATATACGGGTATTCAGTGCCCCTTTCCTTGCTCATGGATTCACCTTCTGAGCTGAGCTGGATTTCATACGGAGTTTCCCTGGAATATAGTTGGGAGCGAGCGAGCGAGCAATCTTTGATGGCGTGAAGGACTTTATAGAATACATTCGGGAAAAGGGAAGAAAGAAAGTAAATTCCCTGGAGTTCCGTTTGGGGGTACTTTCTAATTTATGATGGTCCATCTCTTTTCTTTTTCTTTTTCGTTTTTCTTAAGTAGCATACCAGCCTACGTGTATACAAACGAGGCTTGAGCGGATACCAGACGTAATGAATATTCGGGTTTTTTCTTAGGCTTTCTGATTTTTTCGTGCTGATATATGTATTTATCTTATAGGCACTGTTCTGTATAATTGTCTTCTAAACAGCAATCCCCGCCGAGGCACACAACCTCACCTGCACCAGGGCTTCCCTCCCCCCTCCCCCTCTCCTAATTCTTTATACTTCACCCCCTTTGTATACCCCCAACCACAGATAAGCCTCTGATTCATTGTCCCATACTGTACAGTTCATAAAATATGCTGCAGTCGCTGCTGGGGAGCCAAGAATAGCTCCATTGACTCTGTGATGAGCCACCTTATCAAAGTCGATACTTCCCACAAAAGCTTCAAGTGTATGTAGCGCAGTTATTTGCGACTCACCATACATCATCTCTGGCGTGAAACCAAGTAGTTTGTCGGCATTCAGCTTGAGGAGACTTTCTTTCCCAGGGAAGGCAAATTGCACGCCGATCTTTGCTTCCAGGAAGGAGAGTAAAGCTGGAACCAAGACCTCAAACCCAACATGATCGCAGGCATTAACATCCCATTTTTGAAGTTGGAAATCCAGTGTTCTTTGAGCTACCAAAATTCTGCTCTGAATGGTGGAATAAAGTGCTGAGTTCCGTTCACAGAGATCCGCTGTGTCATGACAACCCAGCGCGAGAAGTGCGGCTGCAGTGTTTATAATCCCGTCGACCTGGGAGGCATATGATGTCCATCCACCATCTGGTGACTGAGTATCAAGTATGTATTGAAGGCATTCTGGGAAAAGCCAATGTGTCCCGGAAGAAGTTGTGCGGGAAACCATACTCACCCAGGCTGAATCGTATACAGATGGGGATATTGAGCCTGTTCCGTAGCGCCGAGTCGCTTCATTCGTTAAAGTGCTGATTAGAAGTGAGGCATCTTGGTCGTCGTTACTTGAAGCCATGTTTGTATCTGTGTTTCTGAAAACAGCTTTCAACTATGCTGTCAGCCTTCGGGGGATAGTATATTTGACAAATAAACATGAAAAAGCACAGGGGAGAAAGAGTCAAGTTGGGACTTAGGACTAGTTAAAAATGAAACATATATATTTACTGTATTTTTATCTCAAAAAGAAAGATACGGTATACACTATCGTGTAGGTATTCTGATAGACCAATTCTTTGCGTAACTATTATCGCGAACTTTGTGTCATACAGTAGCCGAATAGGGAATTTTCTCCGAGGTGAGCTTCGGAGGCACTCGCCCAGCTGCATGCGATTTCTAATTGTTGGAATACCCCATACCAACAATTGACGGACCCGAACCATAGAACCATGAAGAGAATCCAACCGCATAATGCAGCTCAAGCACATTGTGAATGTAACGCAAACATCTTCACCGAAGTGTCGGGTGACAGGAATGATAACAGATATCGCATTTCGCGTATCGGCGATGGAAATTTTGTCAGTGGCAATAATCAACATTCCCCATAGTAGAATACAGGGTACACGACGTTGGGCACTTCAGAATCGCTTCGATCGCATTTCTGCTGTTATTTTTGCTTGGATAATTCCCTCGACGGTTGCAGCCTTCTAAGGCCACTACACAATTTGCAGAATGAATTTCCTTCCCAAGGATGATTTTGATCGCTTCGTCTTTTGCACTGGATTTTCGTTAATTGCTTTTATTTTACAAAGTCTGTTTCTCAAAGGTCCTAAACTCAATTTACCCAGAATTGGAAAATCTCCCCATGGACTGTTTGGACTGGCAAATACTAGAGCGGACTTCATGATCAATGGAAAAAGCTTAGTAGAAGAGGGTTACAGGAAGGCAAGTGACCTAGTTGTACGTTTTGGCAGACTTATTCGTTGTAAACTAACTGGGGTTTTACAGTACAAAAACTCAATATATGTAGTCCAGACAGCAGATATGGAGCGGATCATCTTATCGAGCAAATATGCCGACGAATTGAGGGCGTATCCAAAGGAGGTTTTAAGTAGTGTTGATACACAGTGTGAAAGACATCTTGCCTCGTGGAACACCTTGGACGTTGTAAAGAAAAGTGACCTTCATGTTGACGTCTGTCGAGTCCAACTCAATCAACATCTAGGTATTGTTCTCCGAACATGCTTGAAATAACAAAAGAAATGCTAAGAATCGTTCTTTAGGTCGTATGACGGGGTGCTTAGCCGAAGAAGTTGAACACGCAATAGCGAATGAGCTCCCAGCTTGTCAAACCAGCGACGGTAAGTGAGATATGTGTCAACTTCATAATACGGGTAAAATGCTAATCCACATCCAATCTAGAGTTTGAATATGTTACAGCGAATGCTATGTTTATGAAAGTTGTATCACGGACGGTCAATCGAGCTCTAGTCGGCTTCCCACTTTGTCGAAATGATACTTGGTTCAAGACGAGCATGGCTTATATGGCGGATGCATTCGTTATATCCAGCACACTTCGACCACTTCCATATATTTTGCGCCCTTTCAAGTTTATGTTTCTGGGCGCTAGAACCAGCATCAAATCACACATGGCTACAGCAAACAAACTCCTCAGTCCTTTAATCAGTGAGCGAGTGCCAAACGACCCCAAACATCATGACGTTGTTCAATGGATGGTGGACGGTGCTAAAGGAAAGGACAAGAACCCCGAAGAGATAACACACAAGATTTTATTTCTGTGCTTGGCATCCATGTCATCGAGCACCATGGGTATTACTCATGCTTTATTCGACTTCTGCTCCATGAGACAGTATATTGAGCCTATGAGGGAGGAGATTGCCCAGGCAATTGCGGAGGAAGGCGGTTGGAAACTTTCTGCACTTCAGCGGATGAGAAAGCTAGACAGTTTTCTCAAATAATCTCAACGTATCAACCATCCTGGACTTTGTAAGTATATCATTTTACCAGCTTCGGATGCCTTAGAGCCTTACTTGCCATACTAGTAGTTAAGACTAATTCATTCCAGTTTCTTTCCATCGAAAAGTCCTCCAGACAGTAAAATTGTCAGACGGCAACGTTCTCCCAGCTGGGACTTTTATCTCGATGCCTACGTACTCAATTGCCCGTGATCCCGCCTTCTACGACTCGCCTTTAGACTTTGAACCCTTCCGATATTCTGATATAAGAGAAAGAGATCCCAAGAATACGAATCGATACCAGTTTACTAGCACTGATCCAACCAACCTAGCCTTTGGCTATGGTCATTCCTCGTGTCCTGGCCGTGGGTTTGCTGCTGTTGAGATGAAATTAATATTAGGTCATTTGATTTACGAGTATGAGTTTCAATTCCCGAATAATCAAACTGATCGCCCGGATAACATTCATATGGATGAGAGGATTTGGCCTTCACGCGAGCAGAAAATTGGCTTCAGAAAAAGGCAAGGGGTTACACGAGAAAGTAACAAGTGATAAAGGGGATAGTTTGTAACTTAATATTCTTATTGATTAGTAAATTAACGCTCATCATTTCTCTTTTCATCGATCTCATATTGCCGAGAGTGGATGCGTAAGAGCTTTGCATATCTTTCCACTAAGATAATCCGAAATGAAGAAAATGAAATTTATTATGACAACTCGCTGTTTCACATTTGTTCCAATAATGCGGGCGGTCGATGAGGAAAACCCCGATTTTCTCGGCTAAACTCATTGGAGCCAACTTAATTCACCACAGAGACCAAACAAACCTCAAATGGCCTCTCATCCACAACAATATATGTCTTTTGATCAGACCAGACCAACTTACCAGCAGGATTGTCGACAGGTCTTATATCAAAAGAATACACCATAGAAGCAAGCATCAGCCTCAACTCAGCATAGGTCAATGACTGCGCCAGGCATCTCCGAGGGCCCACTGAAAACTGTTGGGAAGCATTCTTATCGTCATTAATGAAGATGGAGGAAGGATCCGTGTGGAGAAGCCAACGCTCCGGGTGAAACTCTTCCGGGAGTACAAACGCAGCAGGTGAACGCTGAAGAGACCATGAATTTACTTGCACTTCTGTCTGAACCACGAAAGAAATTAGCATGAAACGGTGGTGGTTCTAGAGCTGGAGGGTACTTACTCCACCTGGAAGCCATTCGCCGCAGACCGTATCTCCGCCAGGTGGCACACATCGAGGTGGACCTGCTGGAAAAGGCGGTGCGATTCGTAGTCCTTCCTCTATGACTCCATTGAGATATAGAAGTTTTAGAAGACTCGCGAGGGTGATATCGTGTGACGATTGATAAGCAGAGCGGACTTCCATGGCCAGTCGTTGAAGGCAAGCAGGGTTTTTAACCAGGTAATTTGTGATTCCTGACATAGTAGACGACGTATTATGGCTACCACCTACACTTAGTACATTCATCGAAGATTGGATTTCTGGTGCCGTCATTCCTTTTTCTCCGTTGTTACGCATAATGTAAGACATAATGTCGGGGCGACCAAGCCCCTTATTCATCCTACGTTGTGTCTTGTCGACAACAGCTTGGTAGTGTTGTTGGAGGTCTTGCATCTTTTTTGGAATGCAACGTAGAAAGATTGCTTCCAGCCATGGGAAAAACCTGATACATGCCAAAAAAGCAGATATCTTAAAAACATTGAAAATACCTTCAATCCACCAGTGATATCTTCCATTGCTTAGACAGTCGAAGGACTCGTCGAAGTTTAGATCTCCGATAATGTCAAACTATTTCCTCGGGTTAGCTTTTGCACTATCTTTGTAAAGGGGCTTTTCTTACTGTGCAGTACCGGTACCAATCCACAATATTAACAATCACGCCTTCATCTCGAATTTGAGCTTTTTCTCGAAGCCTTTGAATCATAAGCTGAACATAGCGTTGAAAGATTGGTTCCTGTTCTTTCAACGCCTTTTCCGAGAAGGCATCGCCGAGAACACGGCGCATACGAGCGTGGTCCTCAGGGTTTGCGGTGATAAATGAGCTAGGTTGTCCTGGGGGCCTGCTCCACCAAATGGGATTACGGTAAAACTCCTGATGGCCAGGTCGATGGGAAAAGACGTCATTCCATGCTTCCGTTTTCGCGAAAGAAAGCTCATTGGGGCCGATTCGAACAATCTCACCATACTCTCGATGAATTCTTGATACATCTCGAATGTTGTACCCACGAAGCATTGATTGAACAAAAGCAAGTCTTGTTATAATCTACAACTTTGGTCCAGGGAATCTAGAAAGGGGGTGGAAATGTATTCTGTATACTGCAACAGAAATTGCATACTAAACACTCATCATCAGGTCAATTATTCGACTATAAAAGAGGATGGCTTTGCAAACGTACAAATGATAAGAGAACGATTGGAACAAAGATCCATGGGAGTGGAATATCAAACACCTGCATCTTAGGAAACAAGTCGTGGAGCATGATGAGTGTGAAGTTATTTGTCAACTTGTGGAAAAAAGGGGAAGTCACAAGATGAGGTTTTAAAGGACCAAAAGAGCATATGCTATTCTCACGATTCTCTACTTTGTTCATTCGAGTTGCAAATGAGCGGCACAGCTCGTCACCCAACTCTCGAGAAGCAGTCCTCGGAGGCTAATACCTGATCAAAGATCTAAATTAGTATTGATTTGGCCCCTCAACCTGTATGTTGGTGGCTGTGGTTGCTGCCTCAACTATGCTTCAGGTCTATTACGGATCTTTTCTACCGGTAGGCAGGATTGTGATGGTAGCTGCAGATGAAGACCTCTGGATGATTCTCTCTTTCGCTTAATAGCCTCTTTGAGAGTGTCGTTAATATTTGGCGATCCGTCTCCATATTGCCTAATGCTCTTATCCCCAGTAAGGTAGCATTTTAATTTTCCATACATATTTCAACCTTCCATTGAAGACCTATTCGGTGTCGTCCGACATAAAGGTGAAGAGTTTGCAATCCAATGATCATCGCTGTATCAGTATCCTTCACTGTCATTTTATTTCACAATTCCTTGGTCACATATTAGCCGCCCATAATTTCAGCTTGCGTAGCGCGAGACGCAGCATCTGCAAATTCAGGGATTAGAATAGCTTCGGCCGAATTGCCATCCAAGTGTCACGAAAGTGGCGCTTTTGCAGATCTGTTATAAAGGGCGATTGCAGCGTTGCATTCCAGTAAAGAATACCCAACAAGTCACCGGGATACTTGGACCATATATTGACCGCTGCCTTATTTTCGAGTTCCAATATCTGTGTATGCCTGTCATAGAATGCCGCCATTAGCGCCCCAATCCTCAAGTGACGATTACGCGCTTCGTCGGGACTATCTTGCATCCTCAAGGTCAGTATAGACTAGCCACAAATAACACTAATGATACCATTCCTGACGGCTGATAAATCAAGACTCAATATTCAGTCCCGCCTATGGAGAGATTCTCTTGGATATACAATACACCCCTGTATCCCCAAGTTACAGGATGATGCTCGTATAGCAGACATTGGAACTGGTACTGGGTAAGTGATGGCAAAATCGTTGAAGAGGCCTATTCTGACTATGCTTGCAGCACTTGGATGGTTGAATTCGCCTTACAAAAGCAATCCACAACCATTCAGCTCGACGGTTTCGATATTGACATATCGCAGTGCCCTCCATCTCAGTGGCTGCCACCAAACATAGAGTTTCGTCTGTGGAATGCCTTTAATGATGTCCCTACAAGTCTTCATGGTGTATATGACTTAGTTCATATTAGATTGTTTATGATAAATATCAAAAATAATGATCCTTCAGCCATAATTCAGAATGCTTACAAGATGCTGAGTTTGTTTACCTGATGAATACGTTTGTCGATATCTTACTAACGAACCATATGCGTATTAGAGCCAGGAGGATGGCTTCAATGGGAAGAAGTTGACAACACAAACAATCATCTTGTCAAATTAGATGACTCTCTGGAGGTACCAGCGATGGAATCGCTACTGAACTACATCCATGTAGGATCAAGAAACCACCGTGGAGGTGACGAGTATGTTACCAGTAGTAGTCTTCTGATTTTGCTGATTCTTCATAGATGGTTTCTAAACATAGTGAACACCCTCGGGTCCAGTGATTTTGCAAATGTTACCTTGAAACCTCATGAGGATCCCCCAATCCTTCGACGCTGGGTTTTTGAAACGTGAGCTGATATGTATTCTTTTTAATGATAAGATGTTAACATCGCGACCTCTAGCTGGCTTTTGACCCTGGAAGAGTTTTCTACGACAAAATTGAGAGGAACAGAGCAGGAGACTACCAACTTGCGACTCATAAAAGAGGCATATGAAGAATCTAAGCTGGGGGCAGTCATTCAACTTGGAAAACTAGTTTGCATTGCTCAAAAGCTCGGGTAAACAGTAATCCCAGTTGAAAATAATGAGAAGAACTTGAAGGCAATAGACATCCTATTCGAATTCCATGACGATAAGGTGATGAATCTTGCGATTTAACAGACTACAATACCTTGAGTGAAGAAGCCACGGCTAGTCCAATCAAAATAATATGAGGAAACGCCCACCATGTGCCCCAGTGACGACCTTTCCCATTCTCGGCATGCTCTTTCCTTGTGTATCCTAGAAGATATAGCACGCGCGCAACAGACCAGAGACTCCCAAGAACAGCACTCAATTTTGGGTACTTTAATCCAGCAATCAACAGAGCGCAGACGAAACTTGTATGGTTTTCGGTAAGGTTGGCGTGGGCTTTCTGGGCACAGTTGAAGCGATATTTGTCTGTAGAGACAGCTGCCTCGGCTGCAGAGGCGTAGGCGTTTGGGTACTGAACGCCTGATTTAGCTCGAAATGCGTCGGTGACATGAGTATGATAGCTGGGAACGAATGTCGACAAAGTTGCCGCAAGGAGCACATATCTAAGAAGAATGAAGTGGAGATCAGCAAAGATTTCCCCATCATGGGTGTCTGGAATATGTATACCTATAATCGCTTGAGATGGTAAAACTAGCCATGATTTCACAATTTTGCAAAGATTTGACCTTTGAAACTATGACGCATTCACGGGAGATTTTATTGGGGGCAAGAGTTGGAAGTTGTCGCCTCCTCAGCCAGAGTAAGAGCAACCCCCTGCCACTGTACCTGCACGCTGCCCCGCAACAACATTTAATCACACGTAAACGCTCATTCTGCTATTCCTGCAGCATTTGTCGATCAATTCTTGCATGATTGCTGCAGTATCCCATGCATGGACCCCAACACCAACACAAGAAGTGACGAGTTGAGTTGGCGAGGGTTCTGTCAAATGACGAACCAGAACACGAGATCTACGAGAGCAATAACTTCAGCCCTGACACCCTATTCAAATCCACAAATTTGCGTCTTTCGTCTTTCGTCTTTCTTTCTTATTCCTCTGTGGTTCAAAAATCAAAATAATGGCAACTCTTTCACCTTCCCAACTTCTCCAAGAGCTGCAGGCCTTGGCTTCCAACCCACCAGAGATAGAAATCACCTTGAGGACTAAACTTGCCGTTGCAGCAAGAAGTGCATTCCTCTCGCTTGAAAAGCCAGAAGACGTTGTGGCACGAGTTTTGCTCTCACAGGTAATCCTCTCACGCTCTCCGTGGTTCCTAGATGAGAATACCTTGTCTGTGCTAACCTATTGACAGCAAGTGGAAGGTATTACGGTCAGAATTGCTATTGACCTCAAGCTCTTTTCGATCCTCAAAGATGGAGAAAAAAGCTTTGATCAGCTTGTAGAAGCAACCAAAGCCAGTCCGGTTCTTTTGGGTAGGTCTTGAGTGTTTGACGCGTTCAGATAAGGGCCCTCTAAAATACTTTTTAGGTCGAGTTCTTCGCAGTCTTGCGGTAAGCGGCGCAGTTAAGGAGATTGGAACCCAACACTTTTCTTTAGGCCCATAATTCTCATTGTTCGCAAATCCTGATTTTGCGACTGGTATTGCTCACTGTGCCGACTTTCTCAACCCAGCGTATCTTGCCCTACCTGGTTTTCTGGCTTCCACCAATTACGAAAGCCCAGGGGACCCAACCAATACAGCACTTCAAAGGGCATTTGATGCTAAGGGAAAAGACCTCATTGGCATACTCATGGAAAACGGTAACGCAGCTCGCGGTTTTGGGACTCTTATGAGCACCTGGGGCGAAGGCAACTCGCTCATCCAAAATCTCTACCACATGAACAAATTGGCAAACGGTTTTGATCCAGAGACACCTATGTGGGTCGATGTAGGAGGGGGTTATGGTCAAAAGATAATAGCCTTGAAGAAAGCTCATCCAGATCTCCCTGGACGGTTCATTGTACAGGACCTGCCTGGAACGGTCCAGAATGCTCCTAAAAGTGATGGGGTTGAGTTCATTGCACATAACTTTTTTGAGGAGCAGACAGTCAAGAGTATGCATTTCAGACCTGTCTTCTTGGGGTAGCCTTTACTCACATTTCTTCTAGATGCTCGAGCATACTACATTCGTCAATGTCTTCATAACTGGCCTGCCGAAAAATGCTTGACTATCCTGACTGAGCTTCGAAAAGCTATGAAGCCCGGATATTCTAAACTGTTTGTGCATGAGCTCATTGTCCCTGCTAGGGGAGCTTCCTCGTGGGTAGTTACGCAAGGTGGGTGTCGTTTTACAACCTTTTCGTTTTTGCCCTTTTCTGTTGCATATCTATGAATGACAAAGGTGACTCTGAGAAGAATTTAATATGATGAAATTATGTGCTACTTTGGAGAGAACAGAGGAGCAGTGGAAAGAAATCTTAGCTGAAGCGGGTCTCAAAGTGGTGGAAGTGTTTGCGGCCCCTGACGGGGTTTCAAAGGGCGTCATTATGGCAGAGGTGTTGTAATGGTCATCTATATCTAGTAATTTCTTGCCTTACACAAATGCACTAGCTTTGATATATTTAGCTGCTCTCATCTACCAGGCAAATATGACTGTGGTATATTTCTAGGCCGTCCTTTCAAGTAACTCAGACTTCTGTGATTGCTTGATCATAAAGAAACCACAAAAAATGAACTCGACTCTCCTAAAATAGAAGGGCATACGATTGCACTTGGCGCTTCGACTCTGATTTCTCCGCAAATCTATTCAGTACGGAGTACTCATGGGTATCTGCAACTCCTTTTTTGAAATGAACCCCACTTTCATTTTCTTAGCGAGCTTTGTGATGGGGGACCTATTATCTTCACCACTAGGATCATTGCCGCTTATCCCCTACCCCACATACACATCAGACCTGATCTGGTGTGATGCAGTCATTTATTACTGTACACCACTGGAAGTTACATGCATATGCAAGCGCCCGCCCCCCCGCCAGACTACAAATACAGACTCCGCCCACCTTCCTGTTGGCTTTTGGTTATCTTTGTTGGTTTGATGGTCATATGCATCATTCTCCGAGCTGTGCCGCACTCCCATCCCCCGGGCTTCCTCTTTAGGTGGCCTAATTCAGCCCCAAAGCCACTGAGACATGCTCAAGAGCCGAAATTGTGTACCGACAGACCACATTATTTCATAGGTAGAAAAGAAACATCGCGGCTCGTCACGTTGCAGAGGAAAGTCAATGATCTAATATCCCACGATTTATCATGATTTCTGCGAGCCTCAATCATCCTATCTGTTCACAACAGTTCTCCTCTTTCTGCTTTGAGCGACCTCCAAACTTTACCCACTATTTCCACCACATCTTCTGGTAATGGGCCTCGCCGAATGAGTTCTCCATTTTCCTTGATCTGCTGCAAATTTGTGCATCCGGTGATAACGCCATCCTCCTTCTCCAGAGAAGAGTGATGAAATATCCACCTCAATGCAACCTCATGCACAGGAATGCCGTGTTCCACCCCCGCATTCTCTATCTCCAGAAGCGCTTGATGTAACGCTTCATTATCATAACGCTCGTGAAAGACATGGTGTAACGGGTGGTCGGTAGCGTATCGCGTTCCAGCGTATTTTCCATGCGTAAAGTTACCAGTAAGAAAGCCTGCCGCAAGTGGGCAGTGAGCGTAATAACTGATGCCTTGAGCTCGCAACAGGGGAAGAATCTTTTCCTCCATTCCGCGTGTAAGGTTGTTATACTCCCCCTGATAGACAGTGGGTCTAATACGATTGTTGATTCTGGCTACCTCTAGAAAGTCTTGCAGCTGGTCTGGCTGGAACCCTACTACACCCAACTTGAATCCGTTAACGAAGCCTTAGTCACTCGAAGCGGGCTGCAATACCTTTTTGAACATCCCCGCTTTGAAGCATTGGTCTAGACCTGCAGTCTGCTCTTCAAGTGGTGTTTTTGGATCAAACTTATGACAGTAGAAAACGTCTAGCTGTTTTTGCATTAGATTGCTCAGCACGGGAAATCCAAGCCATCGGTAGTGACTTTTGATTGTGTTTAAAAGCCGAGACGATATTGCTAGAAAGAGAAAGACTCACTTGAGTAGATTTGAGCCTAGCCAGAGTATCGGAAATTGAGATTTTCACATTTTCGGGTTCCAGTTCACCGGCACCACCTGGAGTAGCTAGGACCTTGCTATCGATCGAAAATCCCTTAGCTTCTGCATTAGCATTTCCTAGCAATCTTTCAGATGTACCACGCTCAAATGGCGGGTATCGTGGCGCAGTATCAATATGATTTGCTCCGTATCTCGACAGCGTGTCTAGGACATCGTCAACAGCGTTTACATCGTTGAAGCTCATTCCAAGAAGTGCAGCGCCAAAAATGGCTTTAGGTTGAGACATGCCAAAGAATCTTTGACTTTACAAAGTTCTTGTTGTCCTTACCCATATTTCATCTGCGACGATATGCCTTGTTTTGTCAGCAACATAAACCTGGATATGCATATGGTTGGAAAAGATTGTGCAGAAGTTCTAACCGCGCAAAATGGCAAGCATGTTCCACAGTTCCATTCTCAAGTCGTATTTATACGTGTTGGTTGTTGGAATAACCATACAACTTTATTCGCTGGATCTCCAATGCCACAACTCAACCTATTTAGGTCCATTCAATGATAAGACAGGACGAGGTTGGTGGCTTCAGGCAAATCTCCTACGTGAATGTAGAACTTTAACCGAGTGATGAATCTCTTCACAGAATGCTGCAAGATTTCCTTGTTCAGGCCCCCAAATCTATTATCAGCATATAGGAGGCGCGATACTTGTGCGAAGTACTAGAAAACCCTTCTCATCTCTTTCATCAAATTTTTATAACAGAAAATAAATATTCTTTGGCCAACTTTGCCCTCACGCACCGAAAAACCAAGCCAGTTCGTTAAAATTCAATCATGGATTCCTTCCCACCAGCCGAGGCCGCCTACGAGATGGCTCATTTGAGTGACAACCGCGGATATCAACAGACGGTTCCAATCGCGATATTCGGTGTTTTCGCATTTCTTTGTGTGCTCTTGCGACCAGTCGCACGTCGTTCGACCGGAATACCTTTGGGCCTAGACGATTGGCTTATCATAGTTTCAATGGTATGAAATTCCGATAAATAATTGATGCTTCAGAACTAAGCTGTTGTTTTCATAAACAGGTGTTCGCGATCGCTCTGGTAGTAGCCACATGCATGAGTGAGTTACTTTTCTTTGTTTCAAATCCGAAGATTTGTATAATAACCAACCTCAAATAGCGACCAAATTCGGCGTTGGACGCCATCTTCTAGCGGTAATCATGGATAATCCCGGAGATCTTGTTAACTTCGGGAAGGTAAGCGAACGATACTGCCCGTTTAGTTGTATACTGGTCTGATCATACTTAGGTCAACTTTGCTCTTCAGGTTGCTTATCCAGGCACACTTGGTTTCGCAAAACTTTCTATTCTCGCCCTATATGTACGAATATTCCGCGTTGCAGGGGATCCCTTCATGTTTGCTGTTTGGGCTACGGCAACTTGGATAATCCTCTGGATGATTGGTGTTTACTTGGTTGTTTTACTTGGTTGTATGCCACTTCACACATACTGGACAGCTACCTGCCGTCCAACTTATCCAACAAGTGTCACCACTGGTGTGCTCAATATAGTATCAGATATTGCAGTTCTCGTTTTGCCTCAAGCTCAAGTATGGGGTTTACAAATGCCAATGAGAAGACGAGCTGGACTGAGTGTCATCTTTCTACTCGGAGTTCTGTAAGTCCCAGTAAATCCTACGTCCTATTGTGAGACTAAGCTGATCCTTTTACTCATTTAGGGCAACTGTGATGAGTATAGCAAGAATTCCGATACTGAAAATGGGCAACGCAGGTGGCTCAGTTGACATTACATGTAAGACGAAATCTCTCTTATCTTGACCACGACTAATTCAGAACAGACAACCTCATTAGAACTTACGTCTTTACCGTTTTGGAACCAATGATTGCGATAATATGTGCTTGTTTACCTGTGCTCCAAGGACTCTTCGTCAAAGGCTATACAACGGGTTTTGGTTTCTCTTCCATCTGGTCACTTCTACAAATCAAAACAACAAAGACACAAGATAGCAAAGATTCATGGAGAAAGATTAGCAAGGAGGGTACCAATGCGACCCAGTGGCAAAAGACAACTTCACAGAAGTCATTGCAGCAAGACCAGAACTCGATGGAACGTGGGGAATACGAACTTGGGAATATGTCCGCAATTTCGGCAAGAGCAAACTAGCCGCGCAATGGGGGTCGTATTGACAAGTTGAGCAATTACTTTTCTCTGGAAGAACAAGATATAATCATACTCAAATAAAATATTCTTTTCAGTTGTCTTCGAATACCGTAAAATTCCAAAGATTTATTGACAGAGGACCTTGATTTCGTTGTTTCAATACACCAAAGCCATATAGATCCATTACCCTTTCCCAGATGGTAAGAGAAATTCAGAAGACCTTACTTGTGAGATGTGTAACGGGACAGATAAAGAAATGAAATTATTCGAATTGAAGTGGATCTTGGTCATACTGTACTCAATTTGTGGGGTTCGTAACAGCACCACCTACGGTGCCATAGTTCAAGCTTCTGACATGAAAATCCTGGCTTCATTTAGGGGATCACAACACCAAATAATCTGATCAACACCTGTGGAAAATTGTGAGAAAGACATGTACGAGTAACGTGGTTTATCAGCGAGTCGATCATATCACCGAGTCGATCACTTTTTCTTGGCACAGAACTTTACACCTAAATAAATCAACCACAATATATTAAATTAATTATCGCTCTCTATATCTGACGAACTAGATATATCTATAACTTCTTGACAAGTTCGCGCGTTATGACCAGCTTTTCCACAAGTTCTACAGCGCCGCCTAGAAGGTTGCCCCTCCTTATAACCAACCCCCGCCTCACGCATGTCGCGTCGTACTTGCTCATCTACATCCTCCTGAGCTAACATATCCTGTACATCCTCTACTATAAGTGCCCCTCTTTGGCGGACACGAGTATTTTTAGCCCTACGGCGTTTACTTAGGGCTTCATTTGCAGCGCGAAGGGTACGGACCTCAGCAGACAAAAGGGTCATCTCATGTGCCATTCGCTCTGTACCCTTTGCTAACGCAGCAACTGTTTGAAAAAGTGGAGTTGGCGAGCTTCCTTGATGACAGGCTATACGATTTCGTACAAGAGTTGATTGTGAAAGGGCTTCAGTTGGGTTGGAAGGGGTCTGGGACACCCTGTCAAGGTAGGGAGGGGGTTGATGAATAGATTGTTCGCAAAGCTCTCCAGTCTACAGTTCGAAGCTGAATTACATACAACAGGGGTGGTCCAAGCACTCCCCGTGACTTCCAAAGCTACCATATTCACTTAATCAAAAACCTTTGCATAAGGTCCCCCTTTCCTCCAAATCCCACTGACAATTCCGGCCCCAAAATTCTAGCTCAGCTACACTCAAATATGGGGTTCTACAGACACGTCCACCACTTTCTTATGCTCCTTGAGAGCCTTTTGACGCTCGACCTTGGTAGGAGAAGGTTTATTGGCGAAGTCCTTCTCGTATTGGCGTATTGATTGGTGTGCGTTAATAACGTTTGATAGTGGCTCCCAGGAGTCGTGAGTCTCGTTGTAACCCCGCCAGCGGATCAGATACTGGAATTTGCTCCCTCTTCTTCTAGAATTAAGAATCTTCTCAATTGCCCACAGAGTCTCACCACTCTCATCTATTGCGATTGGTGGTGGTGGGGGGTTATACTGGCCAGGGAGGGGCGTTCCCGCTGCCGGCCGAAGTAGGTTGGTATGGAACACTGGATGAATTGAGTCGAGTTCGCTAGGCAGTTGTAACTTGTAAGAGTGTGAATTGATGATTTGAATTACTCGGAAGGGGCCAATATACTTGGCATCAAATTTGGGTATTGGCCTGGGGGAAGTAATATTTTTAGTGCTCAAAAGGACTAGGTCCCCAATCCGGTATGCTGGTGCTGGTTGTCTATTTGCGTTTGATGAGCTTTCCATCTGGTCTCTCGCGGCTAGTAGATCAGTGCGTAACTGGCTGAGAATCTGTTGCATCTTGAGGGCGAAAGCCTGGCCATCGATATTCTTCTGGGATAAGTCTGATCTAGGCCGAGGAGACGAGAAGCTAAGGCGTGGGTGATAACCGTTGTTAGCGAAGAANTGCATCTTGAGGGCGAAAGCCTGGCCATCGATATTCTTCTGGGATAAGTCTGATCTAGGCCGAGGAGACGAGAAGCTAAGGCGTGGGTGATAACCGTTGTTAGCGAAGAAGGGTGATATGCCAGTAGAGGCATTGACAGTATTTCTCATAGCGAATTCGGCAAGGGGCAGGTATTCAGCCCAATCCTTCTGGGTAAAGCTAACGTAGTGCCGTAAGTACTGAGCAATAGATTTGTTCATTCTCTCCGTTTGACCGTCTGTCTCTGGATGGTAGGCAGTAGAGAGTAGGACTTTGATCTTAAGTATAGAACACACAGCTTTCCAAAAGTCGGATACGAACAAGGTTCCACGGTCAGACACTACAGAGTCTGGTAGGCCGTGTAANGATGGTAGGCAGTAGAGAGTAGGACTTTGATCTTAAGTATAGAACACACAGCTTTCCAAAAGTCGGATACGAACAAGGTTCCACGGTCAGACACTACAGAGTCTGGTAGGCCGTGTAATTCCATACCTCTCGAACGAAAAGACGAGCGAGATCTGCAGCTGTTGTAGTCGAATGGCAAGGTATAATATGACAGTCTTTTGTTAAGCGGTCCACTACTACCNTCTCGAACGAAAAGACGAGCGAGATCTGCAGCTGTTGTAGTCGAATGGCAAGGTATAATATGACAGTCTTTTGTTAAGCGGTCCACTACTACCATTTGCATATCGAAGTCCTCGGATCCGGATGCCGGAAATGGGCCCATAAAATCGACTGATATATCACGCCAGCGCTGAATTGAAATTGGGAGTGGTTTCAAGGTGCCTTGATATCGGAGTTGTGAGTGCTTGTGCCTAGCGCAGGATTCGCATGCTTTGCAAAATAGCTTGATGTTAAACATCAATTTTGGCCACCACCAGTCTCTTGAGACTAACTCAAAAAGCTTGTTTTTCCCTGGGTGACCACTCTCTACAGAATCGTGTGCTTGCTGTAAAATCCATACCCGAACTTCTGTATCTGGAACGTAGAGTCGATCGCGAAAGTATAGGCGTTTGTCCTCGATTCGGCATTCTGACAATGCTACTTCTTTAGAGTGAGGGATATGGTCGCTCTGGTTCATTTCCTTTGAAACCCGTTTGAAAAATGGATCCTCTTTGTAGCCTTCTTCAAGGAGCCGATTTAGTTCATGGTCAACTGGCTCGTCTGGCTCTGTTGGCACGTCTATCTCCAAGGGTGCTAAGCGAAGGCACGGGTCAAGGTTCTGTGGTTTAAGGAGTGATTNGGAGCCGATTTAGTTCATGGTCATCTGGCTCGTCTGGCTCTGTTGGCACGTCTATCTCCAAGGGTGCTAAGCGAAGGCACGGGTCAAGGTTCTGTGGTTTAAGGAGTGATTGTTGGCAGTACTGAATTCGTGGATCGAGCTTGGTTTGAGGGAGGTCCTGGGAGCGGCGTGTAAGTGAGTCTGACTTCCCATTGTCCTTGCCTTTGACTGTCCTGATAATGAACTCGAATTGAGTCAAGAACTCGCTCCATCGTACTTGGCGGCGGGTAAGTTGCTTTGTAGTCATAAAGTACTTCAAATTCGAGTGGTCTGTGATGACAGATACTGGGTGCTCTACCCCTGAGAGCTCTGACCTCCAGGATTCGAATGCCCTCACAATAGCTAAGAGTTCTTTGTCGTAGATTTCGTAATTGCACTCTGCAGGGTCGAAGACTTTTGACATGAAGGCAACTGGGTGTAGTACTCCGTCGTAGTATTGTGAGAGTACTGCTGCTGAGACATAGTCAGACGAGTCACACTCTAAAACTACTTCTTTCTCTGGGTCGAAGTGTTTAAGTGTAGGTGCTGAGATAAAAGCCTGCTTGAGTTCTTGGAATGATTCTTTTGCAGGAGTACTGCTGCTGAGACATAGTCAGACGAGTCACACTCTAAAACTACTTCTTTCTCTGGGTCGAAGTGTTTAAGTGTAGGTGCTGAGATAAAAGCCTGCTTCAGTTCTTGGAATGATTCTTTGCAGGTGTCAGCCCACTTCCACCTTGTACCTGATTTTAATAGTAGATTCAGGGGTTTGACTATCCGGGAAAAGTTCTTGATAAACCGCCGATAAAAGTTGGCAAAGCCTAGGAAGGCTTGAAGGTCCTTCAGATTTGAGGGGGTGTTCCAGCCAGTGATACAAGATACTTTCTCCTTGTCCATTCGTACACCATNAGTTCTTGGAATGATTCTTTGCAGGTGTCAGCCCACTTCCACCTTGTACCTGATTTTAATAGTAGATTCAGGGGTTTGACTATCCGGGAAAAGTTCTTCATAAACCGCCGATAAAAGTTGGCAAAGCCTAGGAAGGCTTGAAGGTCCTTCAGATTTGAGGGGGTGTTCCAGCCAGTGATACAAGATACTTTCTCCTTGTCCATTCGTACACCATCAATTGATATATCCATACCCAGGTACTTGACTTCCTGGACTTCAAACGCGCACTTGCGTATATCTAAGCGAAGACCACCAGCCATGAGAGCATCGAGCACTTGGTGAACGTGTTTCCGGTGGGATTTTAAGTCGTCCGAGTACACAAGCACGTCATCCATGTNAACGCGCACTTGCGTATATCTAAGCGAAGACCACCAGCCATGAGAGCATCGAGCACTTGGTGAACGTGTTTCCGGTGGGATTTTAAGTCGTCCGAGTACACAAGCACGTCATCCATGTAAGCTGTACAGAAAATGTCTAAAAATGGGCGTAAAATATCGTTGATTCTGGCCTGGAAAGTTGCAGGAGCGTTCGTGAGTCCGAAAGGCATAACTAACGTCTCAAAAAGGCCGTACCTCGTGTTGAATGCTGTGAGCCATTCGTCTCCTTCTTTTACGCGAATCTGATTAAATGCTGATATAACATCTAATTTTGTAAAGTATTTAGCTTTACTCAATCGCTGAAGGGTTTCTTGAATCCGAGGAATTGGGTAGCGGTTCTTTATTGTGATAGCGTTCAGCTGTCGGTAGTCAACACAAAAGCGTAACCCTCCTCCTGGCTTCTTTGCAAACAGCACTGGTGATGCAGCTGGCGAAGTGCTAGCTCGAATGAACCCTTTGTCCAGTTGCTCTTTCAGGTACTTTCTAAGCACTTCCAGCTCTGGCACTGACATGTTGTACAGAGGTCCGTATGGTGCCTTCTCTCCTGGTTTCAGTTGAATGCTAATGTCGCAGTCTCGGTGCGGCGGCAGCGTGTCAGCGTCCTTCTGACTAAAAAGGGGCAGATGTCGCTTAAATTCTCGGGGCAAGAGCGGGTCTAGGTCGACGAGGGTCTTAGGAGCTAAGGCCTTTTCAATATCGGAGAGTGATATACCGCGTAGGTACAGCTCTGCTGCTCTTCTATGCCGGTCAAGTGGGGGTGGTGGGGGGTCTAGCTCGGGTTGTTGTAAAATCTGCTCCATGCGCCGAGTGCCGGAAAGGCCATCGTCGGTACGAGGCTTGTACAACTTCTTGTAGATTGGGGGGGCTGGGGCACCGAGGCTTATTAACCTCTGGTCGAGGTCAAATATTGATAGAGAGAATACCTCGGTCCCATGAGTATTTGCGATAGTATGAAAGGCGGCGGCATTGACTTTTCGAGGAATACGAGGAGTGCCGTCGGCGCTCCTAGTACTACACTTGACGAAAGTGNACCTCGGTCCCATGAGTATTTGCGATAGTATGAAAGGCGGCGGCATTGACTTTTCGAGGAATACGAGGAGTGCCGTCGGCGCTCCTAGTACTACACTTGACGAAAGTGATATCGAGTCTCTTTGGCATACAATGTTTAGTACAGAATGGCTTGTTGAATGTGACTGTATTCTTCTCCCAGTCGATAGAGGGGTTATGTTTCGAAAGCCNTCCTAGTACTACACTTGACGAAAGTGCTATCGAGTCTCTTTGGCATACAATGTTTAGTACAGAATGGCTTGTTGAATGTGACTGTATTCTTCTCCCAGTCGATAGAGGGGTTATGTTTCGAAAGCCAGGGTTTCCCAAGTATAATACTGTGAGACCCAAGCTTTGTAGCGTAAAATCGTTGCTGGCGGTCGATATGACGGCCAACTATCAAATCAAGTAGAACAAAATGTGTAACGTCCCCAGCTGATGAAGAAGTTCCATCGGCGGTACGTAGGCGGCGGGGCTTCGTAAGGGGGTAGAAGACACAGTGGTTTTGGTGCGCATAATCAGAGTCAATAAAAGCTTCGGCTGACGCGCCAGAATCAAGCATAAAGTGAGTGTTAGAAGTGTGTTTCTTGTCCGTATGTTGTACCACCTTACAGGGAACTTCTAATACGTTCTTCTGCCTCTCCTCTAATGACGACAGCTTTAGTAATTTCCTCCGGATACCACGTCTCTGAGGGCGACTGTTCTCAGAGACTACGCTTTTCCCGTATCTCTCTCGGCCTTCTTCTTCTTTGCCTTCGTAAGCTTCTCACATCCCTCCATAGTATGGTCTTTATCGTCGCAGTAGTAGCACAAGCTATTAGCAAGTTGGAAAGCACGACGAGCCTCTTTCTGTTCAGGAGTCTTAGCCCAAGTCTTCTTCTTCACGTCGTCCCAAGTCCAAGCATTTCTTGCGGTGGCCAGCTTCATAGCGTCAAGGTCCATCGCATTTGGGTCGGCAGTAGTCGTGGTCGGTTGATGNCTGTTCAGGAGTCTTAGCCCAAGTCTTCTTCTTCACGTCGTCCCAAGTCCAAGCATTTCTTGCGGTGGCCAGCTTCATAGCGTCAAGGTCCATCGCATTTGGGTCGGCAGTAGTCGTGGTCGGTTGATGATAGGCGGATATGGCAGTGGTCGTAGGGAGGTACTGTGTAGAGGTTTGAACAGTCTTCTGGTTGTAGCCGATGTTTGGAAGTGTACGAGTATAGTCATCGCCAGAGACAGACTTGTTAATACGGTCGGCGTCACGTATAAGCGTAGCTAGGGTTTCGAGGGAGACGTGACGGTTATAGGCTGGGTTAGTTAAAACTCTATCGCGAATAGCGGAATGAGCAAAGAGAATAAGTCGCTGAGTACAATCGAATCCAGTTGATCCAGAGGCCTTAGCCAAAGCTAGATGGTTAGAGAGGAATTCCGCTGTTGGTCGTTGGCCCTGCTTGTCTGATATAATCTTCGCATACGCTTCCTCTTGGCTAAACTTGTTGCTGTATGTGTCTTCGAGAATTCGTGTGATGTCGCTAACTGAAGTCAAGGTGGTAAAGCTACCGTTATTGTCCAAATAGGGGTTGATGTGATTACGTGCTTCGCCTTCTAGGGTAGAAACAACGTAAGCCATCTTATCGTATTCAGTGGGGTACCAGTCTGCGTTTCTTCGAAGCTTGACATTGATGTCAAATAGGTAGTTGCGGAGGTCTTCAGGTGACTTGCGGGTGGCGCCGAAACGAAGGGGGTCTGGGAGCTGGGGGGATCGGACAGTTTGAGCAGGGGCAGGAGGAGTTGTATTGAGTTGGCTTGTAGCTTCGGTGAGTTTGTCTTGTAGTTCCTTGATGATTTTGTCGCTCTCCTCTTGATCGGTTATGGCCGTGACTTGAGCTAGCTTTTCGCGCTTAAGAGAAAGCTTCTGTTGAAGTGTAGCTTCGTCAAGGCTATTAAGTAAAAAGGCTAAACCGTGTGCGAATGTATCATCGTGGGAGGTGATAAACTCGCCGAGTCTCTTCACGTCTTCAGGTTTGTTGGGGTCGCCGATTGCAGCTCGAAGCTCTTCAACCGTGAATTGAGGCATAGTGAATACGGTGACAGCGTCAGTCGTATGATTTGGTGTTTGTTTTGGTGCGTTGAATTCGGGAGCGAGGGTTTAGTACGACGACGGCGTCGATCGTACGAGTGTAGATGGCGAACAATATGTCAAGGTAGGGAGGGGGTTGGTGAATAGATTGTTCGCAAAGCTCTCCAGTCTACAGTTCGAAGCTGAATTACATACAACAGGGGTGGTCCAAGCACTCCCCGTGACTTCCAAAGCTACCATATTCACTTAATCAAAAACCTTTGCAATTTTGCTTGCAGCCGCTTCCTTGTTTATTGAGAAAGACCGACTCTCTGCTCATGTACACTCACTATCTTTAGAAGTGGGAGGATGTCTGAATCGCGATTCTTTGGCTTCCCAACGGTTTGAATTGGTCCTGGCTGTAGGCTATTTTGTCGAGGTGTAACCGGTGCTTTCCTGTGAAATAGAGAAGGCAGCGCCGGTAAACATGCGCAGATAACACTGACATGAACCTCAATAGTACTCCAATAGCCTACAGGAACATAGTCCCCTTCCTATATGGTTAGCTATTATATACTAGGGGAATAAAAAAGTCTTACATGTTATGTTCTGGGTATTTGCAAACTTGACAAGCATTGTGAGTCGTAAGATACTAACAATAATAACCCTTAGATTTTCTAAATTAGTTATGATTCTTAGAAATATGATTTCTAAATACTAACAGAGATCCGAGGCCAAACATTATTAGGGTCTGAATATTTTGTTCCCATGACATGAGAAGCCTCATTAACATGGGTAATGGAAGGATGATGATAATAGCGTGTAACACAATGTTGATAAAAGCACTCGACCATCCGACCGCATTTGCATTAATGCATTTAGCAGGAACTGTGCCATCCCACCTTGTCCAAGCAGCTTGGACAGGAATACATTGAAATACCGAGGCAACAATGAAAGCTATACTATAAATAATATTTATTGCTATAATAGCATATATTATTCTCTTAAATCCTCTCTGAGGAAACATTCGAAGATAAAGGCATAACATCGACAGTCGGATCATCATTAGACTTCCAAGATATAGTACCTCGTCAAAGTAGTATATCTACATACTTTTAGAATAATTGCGATATGTTTTAGATATTAACTTACATATAGAATAGCTGTAATACTTTCAAATGGTATAGACCAAATATCCTTTCCAAGTCCATGACCTGCAACTGACCTATATATCAGCAACTATTGACTTGGAACCCAATTATATTTAACCTACGAACAATAGCCAGAGCAGAAAGTGGAATCACAAACCGCTGTCTTAGGTAAGCCTTTGTAATACTATTATAACTTTCAATTGTAGGCATTGATACCATTGCAGCTACCATAGCCCAGTCGTCAATTCCAGGTTGTCGACTCTTTAATCGTGATAGTAGCCGTAGCATTGTAGCTAATAAATTAAGGGAAAACCCTACAATGGCGGTCATGGAAATGGTATTGGTTCGATTTCGTAGTGGCCGATCACAGATAACTTCAGTGATGTTTTTTGTTTCTACCTATATTAGAAATATCCTAAAACTCCATTGCCGAAAAACATACTAAGAGACTCTCTGATTGTGCAATTCGCACTTACGCATAGCTCAAGACTGTCGCTTAGCTGTTGATCAGCGCATATATGTGATTTATTTGCGAGAATTTTAGGGAAAATTGAATTTAATTCGGCCACGCATTGAACCTATCTGCTTAGTATACGAAGAAGAAGAGGTTAAAAGGCTAGCTTACAGCACATGGAGGCAGAATTATGTTTGTAGAGTTCGATTGTACGAAAATAGGAGCAGTTACTAAAATAGTAAAGACCCCAAAGACCTGAAACTTTTGCATTTTAAGTAATAGACAAACGTGAAAAGTCGCAACGTTACTTCTTATCCAGTTTTCTAAATATATTTGTTACTTACTTTTGTTTTAATAGGCTTTTATTGAGCTGTGATGGCGAACCATTGTAGCAAGGGGGGAAGGATATAGGGGGTGATTAGACGACCATCGTTAAAGTGCCTCCTGGCCAGGAGTAACGACGGAACCCAGGCCCTCAGTTTAATGACGGGAATCTCGTGTATATTAAGTTTATACGAACGTAGGGGAAAATCACATACTAAGGCACTCCCCGATCTAGATAAAGGCCTAAGTGGGATAGTAGATCACACAGGTTGGCAATGCAAATGATGTTGAGTTGGGAAAGAAATCATTACTATAGATTATCATAGGAATAGATGATTAGAAGAGTTAGGTGATGTTTATGAAAATTCCAAGAGACATGAGTTCCCATCCGAATTGAGAGTGTGTGTACCGATTGAAATGTTTCTCCAAGGAAGGTTATAGTATTATCCACGTCCACAGATGCCCTAGAAAGTATCTAATGAGATAATTGCTTATTCAATAATTACCTATTCATGTATTCCGCCCCCCTCATGTCAAAGTAGTAGATGGTCAGGCGGAGAATGACCAAGGTGGAGAATGACCAAGGTGGAGAATGACCAAGGTGGAGAATGACCAAGGTGGAGAATGGTCAAGGTGGAGAATGGCCAAGGTGGAGAATGGTCAAGGTGCAGAATAATCAGGGTGCTTAGCGAGAAAGAATCATTATCTATAAGTGGGGTCCCGGCAGCGCATTCACGAAGGTAGCGGGGTAGCGGGGGTAGCGGGGGTAGCAGGGTGTACTTGGCGTTATCAAATCAAGAACTTTAAAGTTATAAAGAGCGCTTAACTCGATATTCACAGCCGCTACATTTATACCCATTGCTACTACATTCCCCGCCTCTTTATCAATCTCATTTCTTGACTTAATAAAATAAGGAAACGAGACTAAAGCCATGACAGGTCGTAACGCTTTCAATGTAAGATAGAGACAACTCTAATCTAGATATACATGTACTAATTTAAAAGAAACTTACTCAGACAATTACAGATATGGTAGAGATTGCGCCTGAAACCAAAGAGAGAATGTCAAAGGAGTGAGTTAATCTTTATATAAATTAGTTTTTCTAGGAGAACGATTACTAAAAATATCTAGCTTACCTACTATCAAGACAGCTAGAGGCTCAAAGGAACAATCGAACACTCAAATACCGCTCGCTCATGTTACTTCAGGTGGCTCGGAGCACAAGTCTCACTTGTCGCAAGACTTTATTCCCACCAATTTGGGTCTTCATACAAATAATTCCGACGACAAGGACTATAAAGACCCTATAAATGGGAACGACCTTGTAACTGAGGGCCATGGAGTAGACAAAATAGATGATGAGAGTGCCCAGATCATAGAAAATATGTCTTCCAACTATAGCTTCTTGGAAGAGGTCCTTCGAAAATGCGATTTGTCGCTTGGGATATCATTGAGCGCAGTTGACGCCCTCGAGAAAGGAGAATCGAGCAGAGAGCATCTGAGAACGCTAAAACTTATGCTAAGGTACTTGAGAGTAAATTTCAAGAGTCTCTTGTAACGAATACTCAAACTGGCAAACTAAACTTGGCTGGGTGTTCGCTGGTTGGTATGCTATGATAAGAAGAAGACTATCGGGTTGTTCACTTGGAAGTGAACTCGTTACTTGTATCAAAGATGTCAAACTAATATGATAAGATTGATAACTAAGTTGAGCACGAAGCTCCTATCTAATGGCAGACGTGCCAGTCTTATATAGAACCTTCGTTCCCTGATTGATCGCTCTAGTCGCTCACCCTGATCGCTTCAGTCGACCGGCGACTCAGGCGACTAGAAGAACCTTCGTTCTCTGATTGATCGCTCTGCTCGCCCTGATCGCTTCAGTCGACAGGCGACTCAGGCGACTGGATCACGTGATTTTCTAACCAGAAGAAATCCCTGGATCGCTTAGCTAGTCTAACTGATCCCTTTTTGCTATAAGTCCATGGATGTGCTTAACCTGTCAGGACGCCGCCTGGACTTCCTTTGTCACATGCATTGCTACACGTGATTCGTGACAACCGGTATAAAGTTTATATAGATTCCGGAACTAATATAAGTCTTATTAATAGAGAATTTCTTTAGAAGATTTAGCCTTAAGCTAAGCTTAAAGTTTATACTAAACTAATTAATTTAAGAGGAATTAGTAATACTATAGTAGTTTTATCTAAATACCTTTTTTTAGATATATTTTTTAAAGGAATTAGTAGTTCTATAGTATTAGGTAAGGAAAGATCCGAGAAACCTACTATTATATACTTTAAGCGCGAGGTTTATATTATTAATAAATTAGTACTTAAGATACTAATTAGTATTAATATTATAGTACCCGAGGATATCTCTCTTAAGCTTAGTAAATTCTACGCTTTTATTAGTAGTTATAGAGTTAATATTAAGCTCTTTTTATAACTAAGATAGAACTTTCTAATAATTCTAATTTATATAAAGAAAGGTATAAAAATACCTTCGAAAAGTAAGGTTCTTATATTTATTAACAAGAGTATCCCTCTACTAAAAGAGGAACAAAGTTAATTCTTAGAGCTAGATAACTATAATATTAGAATTTATACTATACTCTTAGACGAATCTACTACTAGTATTATAATATAAAACAATAATAACTCTACTATTTATATTTCTTATAATTAGGAAATAAGCTACGCCTCTATTATTAATACGGAATAGTACTTTTAGGTCCGCTATAAAGACTCTAATAATACTAAGAGTTAAATTAAGTAGTTAGCTTTATATTCTCTCTCCTATATAACTCGAATAGAACTTATTTAACCTATTTGAAACCTTAATATAGAAACCTAGTACTCCTCTAGTAGTATAATTTATAGTATACCTAATAAAGTTATAAAGATCTCTACTATCCTAGCTAATATACTAGAAATACTACTTTAGGACTAGAGATATATTAATATTCCGAAAGACCTTTAGATAAGGATTTAATTAAAGAATAGATAGTAGGATAAAGTAATAGGCTACGTAAAAGTATACCCTTGAAGTAACTATAATAAGAAAGTTATTAAAAATATTATATTGGATCTACTCCTAGTTTAATATAGAATTAAGCGTACTCGAGGAGTAACTCCCTTCTTATAGCCGATTTTTAGTTAAAAGAGTTATACTAGACAAGACTATAAAGTTTTAAGCTATTATTTATATTTAAGGTCTTAATTCTATTATTTTACCTAACGCTTATCTTATACTAGTAATAGATAATATTATTAATAACCTTTATAGTATAACTCGAATCTTAATAATAGACGCTATATCTTTCTTTTAGTAATAGTAGATCTATCCTAAAAGTTACTAGGTTATAACCTTTATTATATATAAGGGCTAGTTTTAATCCAATTATATAATTATCGGATATAGGAATACTCTAGTATATACTTATAGTACATACATACTATATTTATAGATTTACTATCTATTAAGATTTATATAGATAATAATATTTATACTAGTAGTACCTTTAAGGAGTACTTAGTTAATTTATAAACTATATTAGATTAGTTTATTAAATATAATATCGCTATTAAAAGATTAAAGTACTTCTTTAGTTTTCTATTTATAATAGTACTTAGATATTATATTAATACCTTTAGATATTCGAATATAAATAAGTATATTATCGTAATTAAGAACCATAAGTTTCTACGAACCCTTAAAGATTTAGAAACCTATATTAGTATAACTAGTCGACTATATTATTTTATAAAAGATTATATTACTAAAATTAAGCCCCTCTAGGCTAAGAAAACTTTCCTTTTATAAGGAGCCTTATATAGTAGACTATAGTATAAATAATTCGCTAAGTCTATAGTATTTATTTAGCTAACTACTAAGGAGTTAAATTCTTTTTTAAAGAAGTATAATAAGCTTTTTATTAAAAAATAGTATTAGTTTATATTTTACTAGACTAATAGTTATATATAGATATTAACACTCCTAGTAAAAAGATTAGTACTGTAATTTACTACTCTTCGAAGGAATTAGATATAGAATATATATCTATTAATACTTAAATCTAACTAATTATATTTCTTTCTTATAAGTTAAATACTATAGAACGTAATTATTAGCCTATAGAACTTAAAACTACTAGTTTAGTATAGGTTTTATAAAAAACTTATATTTATATACTAAAAAGAAGCTAATAGTTATATTTATAGATTATATAGCTAAGATAGCTTAAAAGTCGAACCTTACTATTATAATTTCTATAAAAAAGACTAATACTTAAATTATTTATACTTCTAAGTTTATTTCTTATTTTAACCTAGATATTAGATATAGACTAGGACTACGCTATATTATACTAGACGCTTTATTACGTTTAGAGGCTTAGGATTTATATAAGCTCTTTAAAGAAGGACTAGGAGAATTAGATACTCTAGCTATTATAATAGTAGGAGTTTTTATAATAACTTTAGTTAAGATATCTCCTAATTCTAGACTTAATTGTTAGAAGGTTATAAAGATACTATTTAGAAAGATATTAAGTGTAATATCCTATAGAATAACTCTCTTAGCGTAAATAAAGCTATAGTTACTTTTAACGTCTATAATAGTTTAGTATATAAATTACTACCTATTAGTATTAATAGACTTCTATTATAACTTTACTTACCTAGAAAGTTAGTCCCTTAAGTACTTAACCTAATCTATAATAATAACTACCCTAGTTTTTAAAAGATATTTAACGTTTATTTAGGTATATCTTTTATACCTAGATTATTTATAATTATTTAATCTTATCTTTAATCTTATCCTTAATACTAGGTTTATTAACTAAAGTATTACATATTATATAGATTACTTTAACCTTTACTAATACTACCTATTATATTCTATACTTTAATAATTAATTTATCCTTACCTTACCTATTACTTCTAATAGTTATAACTCTATACTATTAGTAATATATAAGAGGTCTAAGAAAGTAGCTCTTATTACTAGAAAGTCTACTTAGACGGCTAAGTAATAAAGATAAGTTTTTATCCTTTAGCTTTTATATATAGATTAGGGAATTCCTAAGGTTATTATATTAGATTAAAACCCTAAGTTCTTATCTAAATTTTAGAAGGGAATATTTAAAAAGCTCTAAACTAAGTTACTTTTTAATACTACGTATTATTCTTAAATAAATAAATAAAGTAAACGTACTAATTAAACGGTTAAGATCGCTATATACTTTTATATTAACTAGTTATATAATACCGCTAAATATAATAAATACCTTCCTTTACTTTAATTTAAGCTTAATAATACGCTATTATCTCTTAATAGTAGAACTCTAAATAAGAAGGCGTTTAGGTTTAAACTAAATAACGCTATTAATCTTTTAGAAGAGAACTTACCTATATAACTATAATCTACCTAGGAGTTAACTAAATCCCTTGAACTTACTTAAAGATATATAAAAGTTTACTTTAATAAGAAATATAAACCTTTATTCTTTTAACTAAGAGATAAGGTATTTCTTAAACTCTATAAGAAATATTACTTATTACTAACTAAGATCTTTAGATAGAAGTTATCTTATTAGTATATTAGTCTACTTAAGATTCTTAAGTAAATTAGATAGTTAGCGTATTAACTTAAGTTACTTACTAAATAGTAAATTTATAACGTTATCTTTATTACTTAAATTAAGCTAGCCTCTCGAGATATAGATCTATTTAATTATTAACTACCTTTACCTAAACCTATTATTATTAAAGGAGATATTTAATATAAGATTAATAAGATTATATATAAGGAGATTACTAAGACTAGCCGCGTATAGTATCTTATTTAATAGAAAGAATATAGTCCTAAGAAGGATTAATAGACTAATCTCGATGTTAGATAATACTTTAGAGTTAGTAGCTAACTTTAAGGCGTAAGTATCCCCGGAATATACTACTATAAAGACTTTCTATTATAGAAAGTAGTATTATTATTAGGTTGTTATTATTAGATATAAACTTAGTACGATTAGTACTTATTAAGAGTCTCCTTATTATAATTCTAAGGGTAGCGTCTTTTGTTTTTTTAGGCGGTAATTATTATAGAATATACTAGGAGCGTACTAGAATAAGCCCCTTAGCTTAGTTAACGTTCCTTTATATACTATATAGCTTGTGCTTTACTTAAGCAAACTTTTATAATTAGTCAAAGGAGCCTTCTAGAACTATCTAACTAATTAGGGTACGGTATATATTAGTTAGCTACTACTATGTCACGAATCATGTGCGCGCACGTGATAAGTGAAGACCAGGCGGCGCCCTGACAGGTTGAGCACTATCATGGCTCTTATAGCAAATAGGGATCGACTAGGCTAGTTAGACGACCCAAGGATTTCCTTTAGTTATTGTCACGTGATCAATTAGCATCAGAGGTGATCGGCCTGACGACCTCTGAGGAGTTAGAAAGGATCAGAGCGACGGGCACTGATCCAGGAGAACGAAGGTTCTATATAAGACTGGCACGTCTGCCATTAGATAGGAGCTTCGTGCTCAACTTAGTTTAGCAATCTAGTTATTAAGTTATTACTTCTTTGTTAACAAGTGACGAGTTTACTGTCACGGATGCCAACAAAGGATAAAGTGTATACAGCTTTTGAATCAATTGCTAGAACTAAAACCGTAGGTACGAAGAAATCAAACTAAAGAGAGAAGAGAATCTGAAAGGAGCGAAGTTATTTAAGTTGTTCCAATGCCAAGTCTCGTCACGTGCTTGGCCAAGCGAATGAAATCCTGTCAAATGAAATCCAGCTCCGTCACATTTACCTCCGAGTAAACAACCCGGCGCATCTGTACTTCTTACCTGCATACCAACCGTCGAAACGATTACCTTTGTCAGATAGTTTGAGTTTCGTCACATACTACTCTTTTAAATAGCATCTTACTTTATATTCTAAACATTATATCTAACCTTATCCCTGATATTTACCCTTGAAAACCCCTCTAAAACACCCCTAAAAACACTCTAAAAAGTACCCTAAAATATCGATGTTTATCGATATCGTTAAATATAATCCGATCGATATCGGAATCGTCGAATATAATATCGATATTATATCGCGATAAATATCGTATCGGCGCCCAAGTCTGCCCAAACCTCTAGTCATCCAACGCCGCTTTGGCATACATCATCTGTGGCTAGAGCCGTGCGTGAATTCGTAGTCTCTTGCGTTACCCCTCACCAGCCACCCTCACCAAGCGCGCTACAGTAGTAGCGTCATTCATCCTCGGATCAGATCGAGTATCACTATGTCATCCATCCCAATTCCCACCTTTCAGCCCTTTCATAAACGACGAAAACATAAAAGATAGGAGGAATATTTCATAATCCCCCCATCTCGGTATCTTCCGATCACCCCGACGAAAGAAAAAAAAAACTAAGAAAAACCTACCCCACCATTGTGCCTCTCGCTTAGCAAGATCGCTTGCAGATCCCCCCTTTTCCAGCCGATTTACCCACGACCCATCGTGGCTGTGCCATCAGACTGTGGCGAGTACCTCGCACGATCAACAAATCAAAGAGAGTGAATTGGTGCTTGAAGCCTTAGCCACTTCTCCCGTCAAATCCATTCCATCCCATTACCCCTCACGAGCCACAGAAAATCTAGACGAGCCATTGAAGATCCTTCACCTACCCAAAAAACTTCGCCCACACCTACCCAACCCAACCCCGCTCGTTTGCGCAAAACCACTTCCTGAGCCACAGATCACACGTGGGGCATCCCCTTCCACGAAGTCCCTTTACCAATAGGAGTAAGGGGGTACATGCCACTCGTCACACAATCCCAACAATCATCTTCACCAAGATCCCCAACCCCAAAAACGGCTGCCAGACCAGACCAGCGTCCGTCCACCCACCCACCCACGCAATGCTGCATGCAAAAGCATCATCCGGGGCCCAAAAAAACACCGTCAATCTGCTGCGCTGCTGTCCGCTATCTGCACACTCTCAAGAATGCGCTGGCACTCCCCATTCCCTGCAACGGAACGGCCAGTCCTCTCTCTCTCCTCTTGCTGTAGCCTCAGGGTCTACTCCGCATATGCAATGCGATCCCTTCCCTTCCCTTCCCTTCCCTTCCCTTCACATCCCCCGTCAAGCTGAACTGTACAGTACCGTACCATCCGCTTCCTAGGGACCGGTCTGCTGCGAGTAAGAGCATTGGCGCATATGCAATACCCTACAGACAGACAGAAAGACGGCCCAAAACGAAAATGTATGTACAGTAAAGTGTGTGGTTCCCGATCGTCTGGGCTCCCGCGCGTCCATTTCCCCTCGTGTGACGCCCCAACCCTACCTAACCCAACCATTCATCGCCGCTCCCTATCACTCGCCACAATCGACACATGGGAAAAGAAGGGTTTGGAACCGCTTTCATGAGTAGAGTACAGAGTGGTTCAACCAATAGAAAAACATCCCATCCGTGCTTCATCTCTCCCATACTGTACTGTACAGTAGTCCTTCCGCCTATCCCGCTACTGAGGCGAGGTCACTGGTGAGTATTAACCCTAACTTAAAACCCAGAAGTGAATCAAAAAGAGAAAGGTGTGGCTGAGCAGTAGCAGTGCAATGAAAATGTCTAGTCATCCTGTGGATCAACTCATAGAGACGTTCCACAAAGCCAAAGCGTGTCCCGCTTTTGTGTACGACAGCACTCGCCACTTCTAACCCCTTCGCGTAATTTGCGTGGTAGATCCCCTCGGATCGTCTAGATCACCTGTGGCTTGACCTCAAGACCTCATCAGTGAATATCCCAATCCAATCCCACAGTACGGAGTATCGTCACAATCTTCATGTGGATAGAAACTCGAAACGAATAGCACATTGGAGGGAATATGTTTTGCTGTGATGTCGTATGAATTGCTAATGCTCAGCCAATGAAACGAAACAGATCGTCACCATACCCAATAGATTTCACATGTGCATGGGCAAATTAATAGATGGTATGTGTAATTGATGGATTGTTCCCTTTTTTTGCTTGCCAATTAATACCAGCTCTGCTGTGAAGTTCCCAATAAACCCCCTGATAGTGCCACACCCAAGTACCTGTACAGATCTCGAGAATAATCCCGATATGCAAATTCATGTATCTCATTGATCCATTAAGTAGCCCTCCAAAGTAACTTGTACATCATATTGCCATGCTCAGAAAAGGGGAAAGTAAATGGTGCGAAGACCATGAAAGAATATGTGTGAAATATGGAACAATGGTCCCTCGAAATGAAATTCAAAAAGCCTTCCCCGGTGGGATTCACCAAATCCTACTACTCCCTTGCGAATGCATACCTCTAGAAATCGAAGGAAGGATATGAGGGCAGGGTATTCCAAAAGCGGAACTGGTATCTTAAAAGAAAACATGGACGCCCCTCAGCCTGGTTGACCGGAAAATGTGAAAAGAAGTTGTGAACAAATACATGACCATGCTGAAAATCATTGGGTATGGTGTGTTTGGTCTCGAAGAAATGGTTGTATCAAAACATTAGTCGAAGTTCATAGCCTTCGGTCGAGGCGGCATTCTGAGGACTGGCGGCTTGGTCGTTGTCATCAAGAGCCATTTGCCATTCTCGCTTGACTGGTGCAGGCTGCCCCTTGATTGCCGAAACCTCCATGTCAAGGTCCTGACCTTCTGAAAGTTCCTGAATGACATCGTCATCCATCTCGACTTCAAGTCCGCGGTTGAGAACGTGTAGAGTGCGCAAAATTCTGCTTGGATCTAAATTCCACTTGGCGGCAATGGCATCTCGGAAATCTTTCAGCGTCCTCTGGGGCAGATATACTGCTCGATGGTATTCTTGTCTCTCTGGCTGAGATGGGTCTCGATGTAGGATATAGAAGCAAGCTACAGGCTTCATTGGTCGCTCGACGACAGGTGCTTTATAAGACGAGTCAACCCCTAGAGCTTCGATCCATCCACTCAGGCCACCTGATTCGTCATTTCTTGGTATCTTAGTGGGCTGATCGGGGGGACTTGCAAGCTGTTGTGGATTGGAAGATATTATGTCTGAAGGTGCCAAGGATTGGAAATCAGCCCAAGGACCAGGTACTTTATTAGAGGCACCAGCAATATTCTGTGATTGCAACGAGATCGAACTTGGAGAAGGCGAAACAAGCGAAGATGTGCCACTGTTGTCTCCACTTCGTTGCTGCCAAATTGTAGCTCCCCTGGAGTCGACCTTGGTCAAGTCCAATGGTTCGCCCGCTAGTGCCACAGGGTGAAGATCCGGGTCGTCTTGTTCTGCGCCTCTCAGGTATAAATTGCTCACTGGTCGTGTGCTTGTAAACATATCTTGCATGGTTTGAAGCTTAAAATGGAGATCTTCTTCAAGAGGTGGGCGAGCTCCACCAGCCGACGAAGCAGAAGACATCGACCAGGTTCTTTTGTGTTTTTGTACCTTGCCTGGTCGTTGGCTGGGTTGGGCCTGCTTGGAAAAGGAACCAGTCCTCTTTCTTTTGCCGAAATCCTTCATACCAGTCTCAGCCTGAGCAATTTGTTGCTTGAGCTTGTCGATGGTTTTCTTGACATGTGCCACATCGTTTGAAAGTTTTCGCTCAGCTCCATGATCTCTGAACAGTTTGACCTTGCAAAAAGCGACCTCTGAGAAATCATTGGAGTGCGGTGACCCGTTGGTGAGCGTCTCGGTCTTGGCGCAGAGACGAACTGGTATTCCCTTCACACCCTTGGAATGACTGAAATCTGTGGAGAGAAAGTTGAAACGGACTGCGATGTTGCATTCTGTCATTCCGTTCAGACCAGGTGTCCAGATAACCGAGAACCCATCGAACGACGCAGTATCAAGCTCCACCCGAGTCTTCTTATCGTCGCTGTCTGCAGACTGGGTCGCTTCGACGTATTCCACTGCTTGAAGCTTACCACCTCGCTGATGAGCTTCATTCGTGCCCCGGCCTTCTTTCCACAATTGCCAGCACATTGCAGGTCGTTGCCGTTGCTGCTCATCCTCGAATGATATTCTTACAAATGTACGATACCTGGCTCCGGGGGGGAGTGGTAGATTTGGAGTTGTGTCAATGATTGATATCGAGTAAGCTTGTCCTTTGTTGAGATAGGTGATAGGAATCTCGTCGGATTGCTTGATCATCGCTGTTGGAGCATTCAAAGTCACATGAAACCTAAAGTTTTCTGCTGAAGGGGGTAATGAAGTAGCCATGCCCATATTGTATTGCGGTTGATAGGCCATGACTGGGGATTGATTTTGAATGGTTGTTTCCATTGCACCCATTCGGCTCTGGTCGTCCATTGGTGAGCCATCATGCTCCATCGTTTCGTACCCAGTATCTTGGTGTATGAATGATGGAGCAAAAGACTTCTGCTGGTCATGCTGTTGTGGCTGTTGCTGATGCTGATTTGGGTGCGATTGACCAAACGGGTTAAAATTTGTGAAATGAGGTGGCATGTGGTGTCCAAATGCAGTAGACACGTCCATCATAGGATTTCCGTGGAGGCCATCATGCGAGCCTAGGTGCGAGAGAGGTGTGCCCAGCCCCAATCCCAATCCCATACCCGGTGTGTGCAAGTCCCCTGCTTGATTGTGGTACAAGGCATTGTTGCCTCCAGGGGTTGAAGTATAGTATCCAGGCGGTTGGTTGGCAAAATTGGAGAAGGCAAAGGAGTTGGGGTCGAGAAGAGAGGGCGTGAATCGCCATTGATCGTTGTGCGCTCTCGGCGTTGGATCGAGGTCTTTAATATCTTCTTGGGTGACCACTGGTCGTTGTTGACTGTAAGTTCAATTTGTCAGTGACTGCGCAAATTCCATAGGCGCAAAATACGGAATGCTGCGAACATAGAAAATCGAGAAAGCATACCCATCTGGCTGTTGCTCATTCGGGGGTTGATCTAGAGAGGGATTTCCACTCGAGCTGGCTGAGGCTGTCGAGACGCCGGGGAAATTCTGGCGAAAGGTTGCGATGAACGCATCTCCCGGCTTCTGTGAGGATGTTCTGTTTGGGGGTCCAAGTTAGCTTTGGGGACTCGAGGGATTCCCAGCGGGCAAGATCGCGGAACGGGTCATCGCGATCAGCGCATCCCGCCATGCGTCCAGTGCAGAAAGCTTACCGATTTCGAAACATATGGAGAACGGGTGAGCTGTATTCAGCTCATGTATTGCGGATTTCGTACTTTCCAAAGTTGCCAACGTTCGTGTCGGTCTTTTGGAGGTTCTCGCGGGTGGTTGTGGTGGAGGTGGTAGTGGTCGTGGTAGCTGTGAAAGGTAGGGTTACGCTCATGCCACTCGAAGTCCTGGGAGTACTAGGTCGTCAAATGTTTCCACGAGATTGACGGGTGAATTTTGATTACGAGTGAATGGAAGTGTCTGGTAGCGAGCGTGGAGTGATCATAGACACTGAATAGGTGATGGAATTTTCCTTTGAGCAGGAGCAAATAAGTGACGAATTTCCATGGGCGGCAGGAAGCTGTTGTTATATGAGGTTTGGCGTCAAGGGAAGGGAAGGGAAGGGTAGGTAGGGTAGGGTAGGGTAGAGTGTAAGGGTACCTCTCTCGGCAACGCAACGGGAGAGGGAGAAGATGGGGGTCCGCAGGTTGGATTCAGCGAGGGTTGTTCCACAATGATGGCTTGAAAGGCTTGAGAGGAGTACTGGAGCATGGAATGGGTACGGTATGGGTCTGGGATGGTTTGGTATGGAGATGGATATGGCATGGCATGGCATGGGCATGCATGTGTGAAGGGGAAGGAGGGGGCGATGGGTCAAGATGAGATGGGAGTGGATACTCGTGTACACTCCCCTACCAGTAGGAGGAGTAGTAGCTACCCATGCAGAATACCTAGCAGAAATACCTAGTAGAGTAGGTATAGTAGATGCTATTCTGGATGTACGGTACGGTGCTATGCAAGTAGCCGACTAGAAGTGTAGGGGACTAGTAGATTAAAGGACTATAAGTGTAAGGGACTAGAAGTGTAGGAGACTACAGGTGTATGTAGGGACAGAATAAAGTAGGTAGGGGCAGTAGGTACAGTAGGCACTAAGTAGTACAGTGCTTTCATCATTACGGACCTATGGCCAGGCAGTAGAGGCGACTACAGTACGAGTGATAAACAGAAGAGGTGCCGTGCCCAAAGCAACACTACACCAGTCAGTAGTCAGATTGACTTTGAGTGACATTGACAGCCCGAAGCCCGAACTCGGTAGGGCAGTAGAAGCACTAACAATGCGAGTAGACGCCTGCAAAGCTGCGGCTCGGACGAGGCGTGCCAGTCAGTGAGTGGTGTGTACTCGGTAGTAAGAGCGCGAGTAGAGTGCAAGTGCGGGGCTATTTCCTCCTCCGGACTATCACGATTAACTGGTAAGGAGTAAGTAAGACTAGGGCACTCGGCGAGGAGCTTGTGCTGCATTGCGGTAAACCAAACAGGCCGCTCGATTTTTGTGGGTCCTGAGTCTGAGTCCTCTCGCCTGGAAGATTCCGCCTAGTCCGCCATCGTCATCGGAAAACACGCGTAAAACGGCACGCCACGGGAATTGTGGCTGTGCATGCATTGTTTGCATGGCACTTCTACAACTCTACACTCTCTACCGCACAGAATCATGGCAATAATGGCAATGGCGTTGAAAGGCCTTGAAAAGGGTGGCGAGATGATGATCATCAAAGGCAATCACGAGAGTCTCGACGACACCCGCCAAAACTCTCCTGAGTTAATTGAAGCCGCCTGGAGATGAGAAAGTTCCGACTCAATGGGTTGTTCTGAGGGACTCAGCTCAGTACCCATCAGCTCATTTACTTCGTACCCTCCCCTCCCACGCTACCCAGACCGCATCACAACACCACATTCCAGAAGCGACCGTGCAGGAAACGACAGAGATGGAGACTTTCTCTGCTTCTCATCCTTGCCTAAACGAACCTGCCATACTGAATATCACGATTGATTTGTTGAATAATAGTAGCAGTCTATCGAGGAAATCAACGTAGATACCTGGCTCGTTATTGGACGTTCCCGTTCATTTTATTCTCCTTGCTTCTTTGGATCCGGGTCAGCTTCTTCATTTCTTTTGCCGTTTAGCGAGCAGTCAGATCACAGCCATGCCGAGCCATGGTCGTTATTCGAAATGCCATGCGCGGATACGGGGAACTCCTCCGCCATACCACAATTTTGATATCAACGACCAAATAAACTCGGTTATTACTGTTCAATTCTAACTTGTTTCACATTTTGACATTTTGCTGGCCCGCTCGAGGCTGCTAGCTAGCCTTAACTATATCGATATTGGTATATTGTGTATCAAATATGGCAAAGGTATTTCTCGGCTCATTCAATCGGTTGTCAGCCCATCAATTTTCTATCCTACTCATCAAAGTCTCGAATACTTCAATGCCCAAACTACTCAGCTCAGCGAGAAACTCAGTCATCGTGAAGTTAAAGTCGCAATATCACGACCACGTTCCAGGCCAGGCTCCTAATCTTTTTGGAACTCCGTGAGCGTACATTTTTGTCGTATTGGCTCACCCAGACACAATTTCCGGGGAATCGCTTTCATCCTGGAGTCTCGACATGGATGGATCTTTCGTACCGGATATTTGTGATGGGGACGAACGGAATCTTACAAGCGAATGCTTCAAGGTGCGACTTACCTATATGATACGCCTTCATTATTCCACAGCTCACCGTCGCCCTATGTATACTCGCCAGGATTACATCCTGTGATATACCCACAATACCTGCACTCTGTAACTTGGTAATCATCGAACTGTACACAATAGCGATTCGTCAAACGGACCTGGATATCGGTGCAGGTCAGATGGTGATCGGCCTTATTCCATTTGAACCGGAACCCGTTACCCTAAGGCCATAATCATCACAATCATACACCAATCAAAAGATGGAAATCAAAGCAACGCAATCATTACCTGCCAATCACCCAATTTAACGATATACTGCAGAGCTCAGCCACAGTGTGGCAAAATACTTTATTTCGATGTGAGTAACCGTACACTTCATCCAGTGGGGATACCACGATCGAGTTGTTGAAACAGCCGGGTAACACGGATCTTATCAGCAATTTGTCAAATCTGCAGATGAGATATCATTTTTTCGAGATCTTTCCGAAATGGGTTTTTGGAGAGGGCGTTGATTGCGTGGCTTGAGGTGTGGCACAGTTGGGGTGAAATGGAAGCTCTAGACTTCGAAAGACCCAAGTGTCGTGTAAATGAGGCTAGGACTAGGACGGCTCCATAGCACAACGGGGAGTTTGAGGATTCAGAACGACGTTGTTAGTATGGGATGATTGGCAGCAGGCTCTTTTCATCTGATCTTACACTTTTTTCGTCCCATTACCATCTTCTTCCTTTCGTCGCAAGGGCAAAGTTACTACGAGCATTATTTACCTGGTGTCTCTTCGCTAAGTATTCCCAGTTACGCCGCATTTTTGTTTACTAGAGATTTTGACAGTTGTCAGCATTTGCTTACGCGTTCTTCCCCAGTCCGTCCATTCCATCAGCATTGATTGAGCGTCTCCAGTCTATCTCCTTCCGTTCTTGCCCTTGTCCTCTCACATCGTGGGGAGTTGAAATCCGCGAGAGAATCGCGAGAGTATGGGCGATATGCAACGCAATCAACTCCAGTACGTGGCACAACGCGGAGGATCCATTTTTGATCTCTGTCGTCCTCTGGAGTGTGACGAGATCTGAAGTCGTCGACCTTTGGAGGGATTCTCAAAGTCTAGACCACTGCAGATGCTTGCGTGACTTGATTGCTACAGTGCACCTGCAATCTGGGGTCAACCCCAGCAGGCCTTGAAACAGCTGCACCGTAACCCGCTTGCTGGGAGAGGAGTTGCAGTTTGTTGTCGTCACGCCTGGCCAAGAAGTGTACTGTCTTGCACATACTATCAGACTTGCTGGAGTTGGAGTTCGGCGATGCCACAAAACTTACCGCATCTTGGCCGGCTTCTCCCTGGACCAAAAGAGCTCTGTCGTCCATCGAGTCCCCAAATGCAATGCCCTGTGGAAATACCAAGACTGCGTGTGCATATCTTCCAGCCACACATGCTGCTTTAGCAGATGCCGTCGTTGCGATACTATACAGCATCGGGGCGTCTCCGACCTCCCGACTCGCACCCATGAGAAGTGACTCTTGGGGAAAGAATCCCGCGACGTGGTCGTCGACGACTCTTGGGGCACTAGTCCAATAGTAGATGTGCTTCGGACCCTGTGTTTTTGATAGCTACGCTAGCTTCGCTAGATACTCCACACCAGATACGCTACTAGTGTACGGTAGCGAACGGAGGACCACGATGAATGCTCGTCGACTGACTCTCCGCGTTCTTGTCGCATCGCATCTCGTTCGGTAGAGTTGCAGTTGCAGCAGCAGCACAAACGCCGCTGAACTACCGCGGCCAAATTCTGCCGTGGTCGCCAGGGTCCTCTTGGATCATGACGTAGGATCTCGTCGTCTGCTTGCGCTGTCGCTGCTTATTTTTGTCTGGTTATCCACAGATCTGCAACGCTTTCGGGTCTGATCGTCAGAGTTCACAGAGTTAATAATTAAGGGTCGATGAGGTCATGTTTCTATTTCCTCACCCTACTAGTGCTCCATGCCGATTGGTTTCTGCTACGAACATGAACACGCCACGCCACGGGGCCACCATGGCGATGTTACTCCGTACCGAGTACCTACTACTTCAACTTCAAAGCACTTCGAAGGAGAAGGGTTATGACCTGCTGGGTCTCCGTCCTCGCAGGTGGATTCCAACCAACCCGATCTGATGGATTCTCCGTTTCCGTTTCCGTCCCCGTCTCCATATCCATGTCCATCCCCTCCCCTCCCCATCTCCGTACAAGTCAATATTACGACGCCAGGCCGTTGGTGATGGCCGTGGCCGTGGCCGTACCGTGGCCCTGTTCTGCCTTGCCTTGCGGAGTACCTTTTAGCCTCTACAGAAAGGGTCTGCGGCCCAGCCCAAGGCCCCAAGCACGAAGGATCTTTGAGGGGTCCTGGAAAGAACACCTGAAGAACAATGTTCCTGTCTATCTTTTACTACAAAAGGCAAGACCCTTAAACGACCCTGGAATCCACCCGGATATATCCTGGTCCAATTACCTCCGAGCACTTCAAATATTCTCCGATATCTTGGGCTTCAATCAATTAGGGTTTTCCTCCCCCAGCAAGTACAGGTAAACGCCCCCACATCATCATCTCTCTCGCGAATTGGAACCTTCTCCCCTCTCCTTTGCAATTCAACCGTAGCCCAAAGTCGATGATGTAACATTACTAATGCTGCCTTCCCAAGAAACCCCCATTCTATAGTGGGGGGGAGGACGCCGTTGCCATTCTTCGCACACCGTTGGCATCAAAAGGAACCCCCTACGGCATCCGTTTAACGTTTTTGATACTCCGCAGTCTTATTGCACAATCCCTCATCCACGGAGGTATATCTGCTCGGAACATGGGCTGTCATATTCATGCCATGCTAAGTTTCGGACGTTTTTTTTGTTTTGTTTTCATGGCAGCATGGCTCTGCCTCTCTTGCGATTTCATATGTGGGGGAGTCAAGGGCCTTGACTTGCCCAGGGTAAGCGATGTTCAGGGTCGTGCTGTGCGTGCAGCATCGCATCGCATCTCCCCCTTCCCCTCCCTTCCCGATCAGAAGTTGCGCGCGCGGAGAAAGGTTTTTAGGTAATGATTTGCACGATGATTGATGGTTTTATTTCGTATTGAGGTGATATACGAGTATGCTCGGCTTTGTGGATACTTGGCCTTTTTTTATTTTCGTTCGGCCTGAGATGGGGATGATGAGATGACTACTTGTAGGTTTTTTATCTATTTGACCTGGATTGTTTTTAACAGTAGAGTGAGTACATTTTGGCGTTTGTGTCTAACTCGGACAGTTCCATTCGTCTTAGTTAGAAGTACCTACTTTGGAGTTTCTCTCTCTACTCGAGCACGAGTGCGTGTAAGACAGGACACTCCCATGTCCAAAAATGTTTACATCAAGCGATTATGATGTCAACGCCATCCACTCACTTTTCACGACCCTATTTTTTTCTCCCCCCATACTTTTCGGCTAGGATATACCCATCCCATCCCATCCCATCAAGATACTTTTCTTTCAGCTTCCTTCAGTCAGTAAGACCCCTACCCCATCACCTCCCCTTTTTCTCTTCCTTTCTTCCGGGAGTACAACTCTATTACAATGTCGGTAGTCCTTAGTGGAATGCAGATCTTTGCTTCCTATAGAAACAGAGTTTGGTTTGTTGCTATTTTTGAGTTTGGGTGGTGCGTGCAGACTGCAGACTGCAGACACACCTAGTGTACTTCGTATGTATGCTATGGTATGGGATGGGATGGGGTGGATGGTGACAAAGATGACCAAAAAACTATACTTGTCGAATACGCTTCTATCCATCTGTCACTTTCTCCGGGTCGTGATTCTTTCTTCTTTTGGAAGAGTGAGTGTTGGTAGTGAGATGATTGCACGATTCATGTGAATTCGCAGCGCTGGTGCCCGGGTTGTGTTGTGTCGTGTGCGGTATCTTACGTGTAGTCTAGTACATCTCCCAAACACCACTTTTCTCTTTTTGATACTGTTGATGTTGGTGTTAGGCGTGTGTACTGTATGTATGCATAGAAGCAAAGCGTCGCAACCTGATAATCCAGGTACAGTACTGGATCCGTTGGTTTGTTATGGAGCCGGTTCGCTGGGATACGGTACGTATCTTCTTTGCTTCTACTTGGTGACTTTGAAGGCGGCCTTCATTCGTCGGTCCTGTAAGCACTACGCACGGCCTATCAATCCCATCTCTCTGTATTTTATATACTTGCTTTGGCCTCCTACGACAACACGGGGATGGTCGAAAGCGGACGGCACAGCTAGTCGGTGCGGTGGGGTGTGCACAGAGGTGGGCCGGGTCCTCTTCTTCTTCTTTCCCCTCTTTCTTTCCGATTGTTAGTCGTTGCTTGGTTTTTTGGTATCTAGATACTCGAGGAGTGTTGATCTCCTTGAGAAGGTGGTAGAGTATGGTATGTAGTACGAATAGAAGTCATTGGCGAGGTTTTATGGAGTTCTTCAATGAGCAGGGAATAATCCGTCCACGGACAGGTGGAGATATACTGTACTGTACAGTACATATCAGATTTTCAAATCTCGCGATATGTCCGATAACGTGGGCTTTCGAAGAATGATAATTGTGGACTATCCTGGGATGCCTGCATTGGTTGTGGGAATCTTTTGTTGTTATGGTACGAGTACTATGCTATTTTCGAATCGTGGATTATTCCCGGTTTTTTTATATGGATCCGTCATCCTGGGTTTGTTTGCTGTGAGTTGTCTGTCGCTTGGAGGTTTTATGGTAGAGTGTTGAGGACTATGGGGAGGGTCTTGAGTGGTTGGATTCGGGTATGTTAGGAGGTGTATTGATATTGTATTGGTGGGTAAGGTAATTTTGTACTTGGAAGTATCAGGGCTTTCTGAGTGTGTTTGAAAATGTCTAGATGTCGATAGTTACTAGGGATGAGAAGCCAAAGGCAGGGTCGGGATTAGGGCCAAGTATGAGTGTAGGGGGGCCTTTGGTGGAATAGGAGTTGAATTTGTTCTTATGGGGGATAGTACACTTGTAGTTAGCATTTCTTTATAAGTGCTGGGACGAATACTTTGGTTTCTGGTTCTCTTTAACTCTTTGAATCATGAATTTAAGTGTGGGATTAGTTATCTTACTTATTTGGAATAACATTATCTAGTTAGCGTTCGTTATTTTTGAAAGGTAATCCATATCCCTTAACTAGAAGGATTCCAACTTATTTAGGTGGTGGTTTAGTTGGAATTTATTCTGTACCCTATATTCTATAGAATTTCTATAGAATGAAATCACGTAACCTCAAAAGTCCGCCTAGCTCGATAGATTAATGAACAGCTTTTTATAGCCTTAGAATATATCCCTTACTACCTCTTTAGTATTCTATTTTTCTATGGAACTCTAGAGTCTATTCGATAAGGAAGTGTTCTAATTTTACTAGTATACTTAAAGGATTCTAGATAGTATAGAATTTAGAATTCTATAGACTTATATTCTAATTACCGAAGGTTTATTTTAGCGAGTTATACCTAGAGTAAGAAGTAGAACTCCTAAATTATTTAATCTTAGGTTACTTTATAGAAAAGCGTAGTAAGCTATCTTTTCTTACGCGGATATATATCCTAGGCCGCGAGAAAATACAAGAAGTTATATTATAATTAGTCTAGAATTAAAGAAAGCTAGTTATAGAATATACTAAGGAAGATCCTAAGATATAGAATCGTATACTAAGAGAGTAGAAGAGTTCTATACTATACCCTCCATATCTTGGAATGAAATCTCTTTGTTACGGAACGTGCTGGAGTTTACCCCTTGTTGTTGTTTAGCATGTGACTCTTGCTTAGCGAGACTCCCTGTACTTTCGATACGGATCCATATGAGTCTCGCTAGCCTTGTCAGGAAGACGCTAGTCTCATTCAGGAAGGATCCATGGTACAGGAGAGCTCCTATATTAGAGTACTCCTTTCCCCCTTTGCTAGCTTCTTTTTATCTATCCTCTTTTCACACAGCTCATTCTGACAGTCTCCTGTTTTGTCCTTGACACTCTTTCAGGTAACCTTAATACTTGTCATAGCTAGTCGCCTTATAATTAGTAAACAACATCGGAATTACCACTTTCTAGATTATCTCAAAGTGTAACCGCTTTCTTTCTATGAAGCTAATAAACTCTCTTGAAAAGACACGTACTTCACCACGGACTTACTTCACTCAGCATATTATGTCACAAGTATAAAGCCTATACTTTTCAAAAGTCTCTCTATTATTCAATGAAATTTCTCTTAATTTAACGTATTAGATTTCCACCTACCCAAGATCTCTAATGTTTTGTATATACTAATTATAGGAGCAAGCGATTAAACCTCATCTTCTTTTTCTACTCTACTAAAATTCATTAGGCGTAATAGTTTACTGTTTCTCGCACTTCGCCGTATCTACCTAAAAGTAGTTGTTATTCGATAAATAATTCCCACACATACTAAGTTACTAACCTATTTTTCTCGATTAATAAAGTGTTACTGTACTTGACAACTCTTCAATTCCCTTTAAACACTCTCTAAAACTAAAGCACCTCAAGTTTGAAAAAACTTCACTATTCCAGGGCAATTAGGAATTTTCGAACATTGACAGCAATATTGTATACACATATTCAGAGTTGTCCATCCAAAAGCATGAATGTTCCATTCATAAAGTAAGTCTGTAAAGTTATTTACTATTAAAAGGTCTTGGCAGAATGGTATATTCGCAAAGCTGTCTCTCAAATAACACTACAATCCCCAAGGTCAAACAGACAATAAACAGTATGCAGCGACGGCAGAAAACCGACGGCGCGAAGCAATAATGGAAACCAAATAAGCCTATACCCCAAACTCCCCCTGACGCTATTTAATGGCCCCCTTGAAAAAAAATCCAAATCAATACTCCTTCAATGCAACTCCAAGAACCTCTTATTTTCAAACTAGCAATGCATTCACGATTCCATCATATGCTCGCTCCACAGTTCTATTTCCCACTCCAGGCACCGCTCGCAATTGCTGTAGATTTTCAATGCAACTTTCGTCTTGTAATTCCAAGAATTCGACCAAATCTCTAGCTTTCTTCGCCCCTACACCGCTAAGTCCCATAATCAATGCCACGTCTCTTGAATTCACAATATCGAGGAGCTGTTTGGTTCGCGGTGTTGGAGGTGCCTTTTCGCCGTCGAGCTGGTCAGAAAAAACTTTGAGAGTAGATTTTGACGATTTGGTCTTGGATTTCTTCGGCTTGGTTTGCTTGTAAGCGAAACTGTCGTCCTCCTCATACTCGTCCTGTACCATTGCCGAGCCGTTGAACTCCTCATCTGAATCGACGTGTACATGCATCTTAGACTTCGCTGGTTTGACTTGCTCCTCTGGTGCATAATCCTCAAAGGAATTCGCTGGCGTAGGAAGTTGGGCGTTTGAAACGATAGGCGCAGTAGCAATGACTTTTCGTTGTTGAACTTGCGTAGCGGCCGGTTGCATGGCAGATTCCGAATCTCTCTTTGCCTGTATCTTTGCCTTCAGGTGGGCGATTTTTTTTTGTAGTTTCTCTTGCGCAGGAAAGTATGGTACTGCCATTTCGTACATTTTTAGTGCACTGGTGTCTTCACCGCGTTCCTTGTGCTGCTTCGCCATCAACAAGAATCTCAAGCCTTCTGCTCTTGCTTCTTCGGCCTCTCCATTCTCAATCTTCCTCTCTAAAGCTTCGAGTCGCTTTTGTACAGCTTCACTGATTTCGGATGGGGGCTTTCCAGATGGTTGTTCCAATGCACGATTTGCCAGTGCTTCTGATACTTTTCGTTCGATCAATGCCTCGATCTTTTCCGCAGACAACTCGGCCGCACTTTTCGTAACGGTAGGTCGAGCTAGTTTTGTCGGGCGAGAATTTCCGGTTGCATCGGACGGTCTCTTTTGTCCAGGATTTGTTTTCCGTACTGCGTTGGTAGTAGTGTTCGCATTCCGTGGAACGGCCTTCGCCTTGTTACTATCGGTATACACTGAGAATGCCTTTGCTGGCTTGTCACCCTTTTGCGCTCCTGCGCTGGGGTAAGTGTTGTGGGCGTTTGCTAGAGGTCGTAATGGTTGTCGTTGTTGTAGAGTGGCACCACCCGGCGCAGTTTTCCTTGGAGGTTGAGTGAAGACTATCTCATTCTCAATTTCTCTAACTTCGATTCGTTTTGCGCGCGAGCTGACATTTAGACTTGAAAGTGTGTCCAGATGATATGATCTCAACGGCGCAAGATTCAGTATCATAATCGTAATTCCGTTATTTTGGCCCAAACTCAAGATCCTTGTCATCTTCGATTCTCTGTATGGTATCCTCTTGTCTCCACGTCCGATGGCGTCTATACAAGAACTCAACACAAATAGCGATTTGTTTATGCTTGCAGACTCGACCATTCTCTCCTTTCCATTTTCGGTTCGTCGATTATCCTCGGAACCTGCCAAGTCTATTGCGGATGCCGTACTTACCAACGTTCCGTCTCCATTCTTCTGGTATAACTTTACCATCAAAATAGCGTGGCTTCGACTCGATTCAGCGTTGAGTTTGGTGCCAGCCGTCGACCGATTATTGTTGGCTTCGATATATAGTTTCTCAAATTCCTTCAGGTCATCGCAAGCCCTTTCAGAAAGCCCCACCACAATCGTCTTCCCATTCTTCTCTCGCAGAGGCAATCCAGCCAAGGACCGTTTTTCTGGCGTTTCGAAGAGGTCGTAAACTTTATCGTTGTAAATTTCGTAATACGAAAGGGTAATGGATACGCTTGTTTCTCCTCCGGAATCCTTTGCAACTTTTCGTCCTCGGCGATAAATTCCACTCAACAAACGGGGAATAACACCCCTGTCAGCGAGTTTCGTTCCTCCTCTCTATTGAAGAGCCTCCGAGTCAGCATTACCCTTCCTATTGAGTTTTCAATGAGAAACACTTGCCATTGTGTGCGTCTTGCCTGTCCCTGTGACACCATAAGCAAATATGGTCACGTCCAAGCCCTGGAAGAGCGATTTGAGTGTCGGCGCGACTGAGATCCATCAGCATATATCCAATTGCACTGGTACGAGAGATCTATCGGACCTTCGTTTGTAAATAGCTCTTCTTGTGTTGTCCCCATGTTATAGACTCCGTTGAATGCGAAACTGAATTCCTCCGCCTCGTTCTTAGGATTCGGTATCCGCACCATGTTTGTAGATTTGCCATCTTGGGTTCCTTCGGTAGTAACAATTACATCTTTGTCTAGCTCCTTGTCGAGCAAAGGACGGAGGCGTGCAACCACTGGTATCGTTATCAGCGAGGAGATTTTCGATCAGGCTTGACGCGGGAGAAATTTACCTCGAACAGACATTATGAACACTACCGATGAATCGCGGGAAAAACAAATAATCACAAAGAGAACCTAAAGAAATGTCCACCGCCAAAATCTGATTGTCGTCGAGCCACTTGCACTCGTGTTGGGTTGTCGAAGAACCTTGTTCATATCGAGGCGCGGTCTGGGTGGCATGTCAACAAACGCCAAAGCTTGGCACAACATAAACCTAATTCTCCACAAAATCATTATTCACTCTATTAACTTGAAAGGCTACCAATTGAAATTGGAAGTGACAAATATTTGCTTTATCACTTGTGATTAAGGTCACATGTAACTTGTATTCCTTTCGTCAATTTACTACTGATTTACTCGTAAACAAATAACACGAAGAGTGGTTATTACTCTCCTCAGCCATGCCGTCGTCGCAATATTGATGACAGCTGCGGTATCCCCCCAGTTAAAGAACCCGAGCTTTCTTGTCACACAGTCGGCAGACTTGTTTCCAAAGTTGCGACATCAAGTAATGATCGAGCGCGCTTCTTGCTATCAAACCACAATACGTACAAGAGACCATCATATTACCGAGAGCATCAAATTGCGGTACATACCCTCTCCTGCGAAAATAGAACGAATGGCTAGAATCTTGGGCTTTGGAATATCTGTAGAAGGAATTCCACAATCCCGTCTGTGGAGACACTGAATGAAAATCATGTCCTTCGCAAAGAGACCTTTCTCACAGAGGCCTTGGAAAAGGAAATGTTTATGTTTCAAGAGATCGCGTCTCCTGTAACCTTAACCTCTGTGGACCCAAAGAGGGCTCTCCTTCCTCCTAGCTACAGTTCTCAACTTGAATGGCTCAGAGGCCTTTTTACACTAAAAGTAACTATAAAGCGTTTGGAGAAAGATCCGTATTATATCCTCTTAGGAATCTTTGTTTAGAGTGACGTTATCTTTATATAGTTTACTAAAGAGAGGATAAACTAGAAATCCTAAAATTCATATATAAAATCGACGTTTTTTTCGGCTAAGAATACGTTACTCCTACGCGCTCTACTGTCCTAAGACCCACTTTAATGATTCGTAAAATTTAGCTTAAAAGACCCTAGGTTTAATATAAATATAGAGAGGTAGAGCTAATAGAATAGAGCATTTTACTTTTAGTTAGACGTAGAATCGCAAGGTAAAAGTAGGGAGTTTTGGATGTTTTTGGTGTTCAGACGGGAAGTGGGCCATTATTTAAAGTCTAGTATTGTATATCATGTCCCGCGGGCTTCACAGTCGCATATTTTTCCAGGATGATATGGTCACGGACGTAAATCCTGGACTGAAACCGGCTTATCGGGATCTGATGGGGGATTCGGATTGGAAAGAACCTCTCTAATACGCCGACGGGTTGGCGCGTCTGTGGAAACAAGGACCATAATATCTCGCGGAGATAGATATTGGAAACGCTTCAACTGGATTGGACCGAAGCGGAAGAGCTAAGTCAGAGCATTGTCTTGACTGGAATCAACGCTTTGCTGGGCCTCCCCGTGGTAATGAAATGCGCGGATTGGGATGTCGTGGTAGCTTGGTGAAGTTTGTTCATCGTGGCTGCCGAGGGGAGGGGAGTGTTCTTTTTCTTTTGCTTATAGTATGGAGATATCGCGGTCATTACACTAAACTAACTGTCTAGGGAGAGTCGTCATTTCATTTTGAGGGCACTGGTTAATGGAATCTTCTTTGTTTTCTTTGTTCAGTCGTGGGCTTCCTGCTTGACTTTGTAGAATGTGAGGAATATCCACATAGTATAGTAAGGGGCAACAATTACCTTTATTTATTTAGTGAATTAAACAAATCATTCCATGGTGAATCTAACAAGTTTTCATTAAGCTCAGCAGCTGCGCTAAAAGCAAACAGTGCCCGAAGAAATATACTAACCCTAGAGAATTTGGGAATGGCAGGGTTGAAAAGCAGACGAATTGAGCTTTTAAGGGTTTCAGTTGACGCCCTAAGTTAGAAAACTTAATTTCTTTCTGTACTTTGGATATGCCGGCTTATTGAATGATTTGGGGGTTGTAGTTGATTAAGCGTATGGTTTTTGTTTGTTTAGGGCTCGCTAATTAAGCGAGAGCGATGTAAGTATAGAGGGAGAAGCTTGGAACGGGCACAAAGGTGATGAGCAAATAGCTATTTTTGGATTATGCTGATCAGTTTTGTATTGTGATATACCTCGAGACCAAGCGACATACCAGTAGTTCAAGTCACGTAAGAAAAGATAGCACCAAGAGGAGAACACGAACTCATAAAGAAAACCAAGCCTGAGAGCCACTTAAAGCTCCCCCTTCTCACAGTTCACAGTATCAGTACATACACTTTCCGCAATATCCGCAATCCTCCAAACTACAAGACGCGAAGTCTTGTCCACCATCTTCGTCGTTGTCATAGTTGTCATTATCATAAGGATCATGATAAAAATCATCCTCTGTCAAATGCTCGATAGTTCTTTTGAAATCTCCCCGAAAAGAGAGAATCTCCTTCTTTGGAGCAGGTGAACCTTGAGTTGGAACTCGCGGGTCAGAGCCAACGACGTCCTTCTTTTGACCAACAATCTCCTTATTGGCTTCATAATCCTTCTCATCAACACCCTCCTTCTCACCAATTCTGTGCTCTTTTTCGTCCTCCTCGTTTTTGTTGGTAATTTCATTCTTCTTCTCCTCGCTGAACTGAGTGACAAGGGTATTGCTGGTAGTCGAGGGGCCAGGGGTACTAGGATTCAAGTCGATATCACCCGCAGGCCTGGCAATGTTGGCACGCCAATGATGTTTATTGATTGGATTCTTCTTGTATATGTTGAGCTCAAAAAATAGATCATGGATTGCACATTTGAAGTTCTTGTACCTAGTAGGTTGAAGCAGAAGGTCAGTGTGGAACTTGGGCAAGCACCAAAGATTACAAAGAGCACAAGCAATGAAATCATGAGAAATAAGCAGACGAAAAAGACATACGTATTCAGTTTCTCGTAGTTCGCCTCGATGAGATCCATTTCGACAACCTCCTCGTAGGCATCACCGCCCTCATCTGTCTCGTCGGCAGCAAAGTATCGCTTCCATTTGACTGGCCCATAGTTAACTTGGCGTACCACTTGCACAGCATACGCAGAGGACTCGGAGAGAAGGGCTGACGGGTTGACAGCGGTGATGTCTTTGGTCATCCTGAGATCTGACCTTCCCACCTAATAAAATTTGTGAACTTCAATTAGTGATCGAGAGTCCTAGGGCGATAAGGACGGATTTGAGTGCAGCAAAAGATTTCTGCCATGTTGAGTTGATTGAATGATACGAGTAACTGGTCCTTTCAGTGAAATTGCACCCACGGGGTCATTTTGAAAAGTTTTGAGGGAAGCACGGGGAAAGCCTTCCCAATAACTTGACACAAATACGGTGATCGATTATGATTCCGGGTATATACGTCTCGTTCCTCTCTCGCCTCTGCTTGTGTAACCCATGAATTCATTGGAGGCCCTGATTTTAGCCCCATGCACAGTTCTACGGTAGGCCCATGTAGCTAGCACTGGTCGCCTTGTTTGCCTACCGTTACTCTAACCACCATCGTTCAAGCTGATATATTATCGCAAGTGATCGAAATATTTCGTTGGATCGAGGAAATCTTTTTTACACTATTGCGAAAGCTCCATGGTTCATATAGTACTTTGTCGTTCTTCCAAGTCGGCAAAATCAGAGAAGTTTGGTGCCGCTTTGTTGTGTGGTCGAAGCGAGGTAAACTCTTACGTACATCACGCTAAAATCAGGGCCTCCAATCATCAAGCATATTCAACAATGATCCCTGCTTCCTGGACTGCAAGCTAGAGATGGGCTCTCGCTTATTTTCTAACCGTCAGATAAGGACCCGAACGCAGAACCACCTTCTTCCTCTCTTCCTTTCTTTTCACTGCACATGTACCCTATTGGGGTATCATATACTACACACTCTCTTAATCCTAATCTCTGTGGGCTTACAGTCGCCCACCTATTTTTCTCACTCACTTGGGCCAAGGCTTTCCTCTGCGGAGAGGAGGAAAGCCTTCAAGTGAGGCCGGACCCAGCTTATTTCGAGAGACAGTAACGAGTGTTCGCATAATCAGAATCACATTTATCTTGACTACGTCGATCCACATTATCTGGATCTGAGGTATGCTCCTCCAGCCTCAGACAACACCTCGGTAGTTCGAGAATCGAACCAGAACCAAGCACAAGAGACTTCCCTCGATACTCTCATTACCGCAACAACCTCTGAGGACAATAATTCTTTTCGGACTCAAGAGGGAAGTTTTCCAGATCCATATCCACCAAGCAACACTATCTTTACCTCAAGTTTCGAGGAAAACAACTCGTTCCAAACACAAGTTACAAGTACACAACAGCAACAAGACCCTTTTGCACACGCTGAAGGCCCACTTCCACCGCCCGATCCCCCACAGCTGAGGTATGTATCCTCCCATTGAAAATCATCTTCACTATATACAAGACTCTGACACAGTTTGACAGAGTTCCCATCGCAACCCATGTCGATCCATTGCAATGCCATTTTGAGTGTTGCATGCAAAAGTTCCGACACAAGAAAGACTTGGATCGACACAGGAGAACTGAGCATGAGTCGGAAGATCGCTTTTATTGCCCCCATAGCTGGTGCAAGTACTCCATAGGAGGCAGTAAGAATTTCAAAAGACGGGATAAACTGAAAGACCACATGCGTACGCATAATAAGGGCAACTAGGATGGTACAGTACAGCTCTGCAGAAAACAATCATAGTTCGTTTGAACGGCTTGGATTGATACTGTAACCGATGAGTAACTTGTCGAGATTTGTAATGAAAGACATTCTTTATCAATTCTTATATCAGTATTCCCTCATACTACTCATTTTGAATTTAATTTACGTTGATCCTTACAATTTTAAAAAATGAATGTTGAGCTTTGTGTTTTCCAAGTTATGTAGCCTTCGTTGCGACTAAACACTTCATTAGGTAACGGTCTCCAAAGGGCCCAAGATTGATACCAAATATATGTTCATGGCTGTCATAACACAAGTGTATACAAGACCGCGTCAGCGACTTCCTGCTTACAGTATCACCAAAAGAATCCTTTAACAAATATTACTCTATCAAAAACACATCCATAACAGCAATATCTTACCTCACGAGTTTACCACATCCCAGACAAAGCCCCCAGTAAGCCAACCACCTATCAACCAACCAACAAAAAAAGCCCGCGTAGTAGAATCCACTCTCCTTCTTGTCGAATTTCGACCACCAACTATCACCAACTATTCATATCCATGAATCAGCCATCAGCACAATTAATAACAACATATGCGTAACCATAGCCCAAACTGTCGAGGTCGCCAGCCCATGCCTATCGGAAAGAGAGACGCGACGATATATATATGCCCATGGATAGGGACGAGCTGGAAATTCGCCTCAGAGAGACTCGTTCACAATCCCATAGACCAGATTTCCCATCAGATACAACGAACTTAACATTCAACCTAGCACTAGCATGTTGTAGTAACTTAAAAAAAAGGAAACGGCATGTTTAGAGATGCGTCGGGAATCAAAACCTAGAGGTTCAATTGTAATCTGGGATAAACAGACGACGGTATCTCGAGGTAGGAAGGGAGGGAAAGTCGGGGAGCCTACTAGTAAATTGGGAGAGAGAGGGGAAACGTGAGCATGTGTATGTGGGACTTATATAAGACCGATGAACCGGGGTAGCAAGAGTGGAAATCCTTAGCGATGTAAAAAGTGGTAGTTTCGGGACGAATTCTTATAAACCAGAGGAAGCGAGGAATTTACAGAACAAGAATAGCCAGTTTCAAATCTTCAGCCAACAAGGTAGATACAAGAAGTCAATGAACAATGAAAGACCAGGATGTAGGATTTAGGTCACTTCAATTCATCGTTTCATAGTTATCAAGAGCTTGAGCTGCAGCCTAGGGTATATCGAAGCTCTTCAATTTCATCTAAAAGTCATACTAAGGTATGGCACCAGGTTTCGCATCATCTTCATCCCATCCCATCATCAAGCCATGTCCATTATACGATCGTGAAGCGACGGCAAGCTCGTCTGCTCTTAAAAGGTCAAAGCAAATCAAAAAAGAATCGAAAACATAACCCTTGTCCGCCAGAATTCATTCATCAAATGCTACGGCTTTCAAACCAGCAGAAATGCCGACTGAAGCCAAAATCCTATATTGGTACATGACGGAGCATATCTGTGGTAGTAAAGTCCAAGCACAGAATTTTCAGGGTTGGCCAAATCTCTCATTCTTTAGAAAGCTGACGCTTGCGAAGATGAGCATCCCGACGGCAGACTCCAGTCGCACAGGAATTATCGGACCAGCCCATACGAAGATCATCCATAAACCAGATTTTAGGTTGACCGCCAACGGTAAGGCTAACACGGATGACAGTAAGATCCTTGAATGCACGGCTGAGGGTAATTGGAACCAATGAACAATTTTCTAGAGCTGGACAGGCAGGAACTCTTGAAATCCCCTGTGCTACTTGTTTATTCGCCCCTGTGACGGAATCGTAGCGAAGGCCAGTAAACTTGAAAACACAGTCAGGACCTCGAGAGTCGCAACCGACGGAAGCTCCGTAGAAATTGAATCTGAAACATCCAGTTCGATCATGATCACCATTCGCAATATCACCGGCGAATCCCATATCAGCGGCATTTGGACCCGTGCTAGGATTTGAAAAATTGAGAGTGAAGTTTGGTACAAACATTGTGAGCTGTGGTGGAGAAGACGGAAGATAAGGGTCAGTTGGAGGCGGGACAACCTCAAATCCATTGGACCAGTCGAATTGGTGATAAGGACTGAATACAGGTTGTGGAGTCACTGTATTTGGGTCTTGATCTCCCACCGAAAGAGGTGGGATATCGTCGAACTAGATGTTATCAGTACTGGGTATAAAATACGAAGGATTTCGACTCACGTTCAGACCGAAGTCCCCAATCTCACCGCAGGCAGTGGCTAATGTGGAGGGAGTAGAGGATGCCGACGTAGAACTTTGATTGAGAGAAGTTACAGAAGTCGAGCTTTGAGCTGTTGGCTGTGCACTAGAAGTGGGAATGATCGTAGGTGCCACAGTGGTGGAGTTCGAGTAGTTTGAGCCAGACACTGTCGCCGTCGAGTTGGCATGACTGGCTGTTCCGGAGCTCGAGACACTGGTGACGAAGGAGCTACTGCTTGGCAACGCAGTAGTGGAGTTTAACAGAGGCAAGGTCAGCGATGGTTTTGACGTGGCAGAAACCGGTTCTGACGAGAGGGTCGAGTAATAGTGGAGACTGTACGAAGTAGTTGCTTGAGGATCAGTAAAGGAGGTATTCGAGTAGAGTGAAGTTGAAGTTGTAAGTGCATTGAAGCCGGACTGGGCAGCCATTGTAGGCAACGGAACGACTGGAACACTGGAGTAGACATCAATAGTCGGCTGGCTTGTCACAATGCTAGGATCAACTGAGACACCACCAAATCCATCCTGGGCAGCGAAGCTAGTTGGAGTGGCTAGTTTCGCCGTGAAGGTATAGTTAGATTGAGCACCAGATGATGCGGTAGGCCCAGAGTGATAGGGTCCAGCGGTTCCGTTCCATCCTCCAGGTGCAGTCAAGGCAAAGCTTGGAGCAGTTGCAGTGGAGAGTGCAGAGCCTAGAGCAGAAAGGGTACCAGTGACTGTAACATGTTGCGTGATATAGATTGTGGTTTCTCCTGAAGACACAACTGTATGTCCTTGGGGGTCTGTAGAGGTGTGAGGAACGGGCTCGACCGTCAAGGTCACAGCATCAGTCTGATAGGAGATGACATCCTCTGAGCTTGCAATATATGAAGAAGGTTGATGGGCATGGTACTCTGAGGCCGGCTGTTGAGCACCAGATACATAGACCGTGTTGGTTGGCGCGTCATGTACGGTGATGGTTGATGGCTCCGACGACAAGTAGATCGTGGTGATGCTGGGAGCAGCAGCGCAATCAACACTGGTTCAAGTTAGATCTTGGACTCAATTGAAGATAAATGTTGACTTACGATGACAGCGCGGGAGCGGCAGCCGCATTGGCAACGATACCCGCAACTGTGAAGGATGTCAAGCGCATGGTGAAGTACGTGGACACGGTTTTTGGGGAAAGAAAGTGCCTCGATCTTCAAATTGGGGGATCTAACGAATGTGGTCAAAGGAAATGGGCAGGAGGATACTTTCAAGGCGATCGTGTGGAATTGGATATTCAAATGAGCGTATGGGTGAGGAAAAGAAAGAAAAGAGGGTATGTAGAGAGGTGGTTGAAGGCAGTAGAGGAGGTGGTGGGTGGTGGATGAAGAAAGGAGATGAGAGGGAAAAAGAAGATAAATTACTTGAGACGCGGACGCGGGCAGGTCATTTCGTTTGTTGACGTCGACGTCACCCTCCACTGCGAGGAGCAGCTTCATTTTCACGGTACAAGTAGATCGGGAAGTCGAAGCGAGAAGCTGAGGCGGCCGACAAACGAAATGGAAGGAGCGACCATCACTATTACCCTCACTTACACTGACACTTACCGCAATCTTCTCGCCTTCACCATCCACGTTGAGCCTTGCATCTGCACCTTACATCGCTACCTGCGCAGGTACCCGTACCCAAATGGCATTAGCGGGCATTCTGTGAAGGTCGAGGCAAGTGCAGCTCTACAGCTCCTTCTTTTACCTCGAATACCTCTCTGAACCTTCCTCACGTACCAGTTGACAAGTCGCAAACGACAGATTGCAGGCAAGCAAAGTAGAGATTGAAGGATGATTCGTACCCAGTTGCGGTCGTAGGCTTATTCTTGAACAAGAGAGATCAAACTTGCTCGGATGCCCGCATATCAGGAATTTTCGTACTTCCCTCCAGCCACCAAGCGTTTCAGCTCAGGTACTAGGGGATACGTTTGGGAATTTGAATGGCCGGGTACATGTGGAATGAGATGTGACAAGGAAGGAAATGACGGTTGTTCACAAACTGTTTTTGGAGATGCAGTACAAGTACGAGGTGGTGTAGCCATCGTGACTTGTGCTATCTACTGGATGAATTCTTTTCTTCATTTCAAGAAGACTCTCCCCTCTCTCAAGGCCTGGCATAACCTTCGAGTGAAGTTGCTCATCCTACGACAATCGGAACCTTTTTCTAATAGCATGGAGTTGAGACTTTCTACCCTGTTCTATCATTAGCCAAGATCTTCAAGAAGAATCGGTGTTCTACCAACGTTGTGGTACAGGAAATCATCCGAAGGATCAGATGTTGCTCTTACCATGGAAAATCTCTTTGATTTTATACAAACATGGACGGGTCCTTGCTTGGTCCATTCCGCGATGTTAGGAGTATCCAAAATTCCAGTCCTCGGGTTTGGAGTGACTGGATATGAAACCATCTCTTGGATATGTATATGAATTTACCAAGTTGAAGCCTATCATGCGTACATGTAAGCTATGGTCAAGTGCTTCGTCCTGTATCTACCAGGAGATGATTCGTCAAAGAGATGGATAATTTGTTGTTTATCTGACGTCCTGATAATGTTAACACTTGTTTACTTTACGTACTCGCAAAGACCAGATGAGTGTCCCCTTCCAGATTTAGAAGAATGACACACTGAGCCATACTCAAGAATGGCCGTTGATTGCAATATTCCAAAGGGACGATGTTGTGTCAGACAAGATTGGTAGTGGCAAGGTCGTTATTCCTGTTAGCTCCTTTTTTGCTCAGCCTTTTTAGACTGGTTTGACGTAATAACTACAAGTTTAACTCCTATTGAACGAGAAAAGTGTCAGACATTCACCTTCTATTCGCGTAATCTGATTGAACCATTCCATCTATTTCACTTAGTTAGAGTAATAAAAGTAATTGACTTGAAGTTCTAGGACAATTAAAATCATTGGCCAAAAATGTTTATAACAATTTTATTATTGAAATTCACTTACGCTAGCAGCGGCGCTAACAGCGAAAAAGAACCTCTGTCACCTTTATTGTCCACTACCTGGTTAGTTACTCGAACTACTTTGGATAATTAGGCAAGAATCCGAGTTGGGTGTTTGAAATTATCGAAATGATAACTTATCCACCTCGTACCAAGGGATAAATTTTCTACCCGGTTATCGCGTCTCCTTTTCCCAACCGCGTGGGGGCGGGAAGAAGGGACGTGGAGACCCGTGGGGTATTGGGCTTCACGGCCGGAGTCCGGGAGCTAGTAGCGAGCGCCCAGGGCTGTACAGTGACGCAACGTGCTCTGGGCTTCGTCCAGCACCAAACCATCGCTGTATGCAGTTCTGGTACACCGCAAATTTTATGTCACGATGCCTCCGAACCTAAATGCAGCAGCTCTCGATCCCATCCGAAATGTTGTCAGCGCTTCTTTTCTCTATCCCTTCAAGGGGATATTGTACTTCTGTACCAAGCGAGAGTACTGGCCTCTCTTCGGTCGACGGTTAATACCTCTGACCATCCTCTCCATCGTTGTCCTCGCCCTCTTATTTACCTTTACATACTTGCCTCAGGCGGCTTTCTTACTCATATTCCATGGCCCTACGGCATGGGTTAGTGCCGTATTTCTCGTCTTGGGGGAGGGCAACCTCTTGATCGCTTTGCTCTTTGAGGGATTTCTGGTTGACGAGACTTTGGTGGATGTTTTCGACGTTTGTCACCTCCGCTCTCTCATCCACTTCCTGCGGGTGTCTGTGGTTAAAACTCATGTTGACTGATCTTTCAGGCCACCTTAATCCGCGAAGGTCAAATTGACCTCGTCTCCCCCTCCAGACTCCTCCACCACGATGCGCCCACGGCCGTGAAAATGCTCGGGAAACCCACCACGTCTGCCGTCTACTCGCCCTTCTCCTTCCGGCAGATCGCAGAGTTCATACTCTTCCTCCCGCTCAACTTGATACCCGTGATTGGTGTGCCCTTCTTCCTGGTTCTCACGGGCGCGAGAGCAGGCCCTCTACATCACTGGAGGTGGTTCAAGTTGCGAGGACTGACCAAGAAAGAAAGGAATAAAGAGATAGCGAAAAGGAAATGGAAATATACTTGGTACACTCCGTCTTCTGGCCGCTATGTCCGGGGAGATGCTGACGAAAATCCAGGTTTGGGACAATGGCCTTGCTTCTGCAGCTTGTTCCTGTCTTCTCCATGTTCTTCCTTTTGACATCGGCATGTGGCTCGGCTTTATGGGTTGTGAAGCTTGAGGAGCAGAGAAGATTGCTTGAAGAAGCTCCTAGATTGACGGATGACGGAGCACCGCCTCCTTACACTGATGATCCTATATAGATTACACTACTGACACGTGATTATGAGATTATGCAACGTTACCTATTGATGATCGTCCGAATTCATTTTTTCTTTTCGTTGTGCATGGAAGATTGTAGGCAAGCAATTGTCGTTTTGCTCTACCAGAATATCGATCATGCCCTCGGTTAATACATATCTGAAGGATATTCTATGGTTCCAACCTTAAACCTTAACAAAAGAAGACAGTATAGGCCAAGACACACAACCTTTCGCTGTCTCACGCCGGGTCAATCAAACTATATTTCTTAGAAGTATAATAATCTACTTTTTTCCGGACCTATACTGTACTAATACGGTCTTGTAACTATTTCCCTACTTTTAGTAATAAAGAGTTTAGAAATATAGGTATGTAAAATAGGGTAGAAAGAAGGTAGAAAAAGATAGGTTCTCGAGTTAGAGTAACTTCTAACTACTATACTAGGTAGCTTTTTGACTCTTGACTTATAAGATTAATCTTTTCTCTTAGTGTTTTAACTTACTCGAGTTTTTTTAGAAGAGAATTCTTGAAGTAATAAAGAAGTCTATTAGAAAGCTTAGTCATTAACTCTAAGGGGTTACTTGTATATTAAGTTAGCTCAAGAGTCCTGTTTTTCTTTTGACTTTACCTCCGTAGATAATATCTTATCTCAGGCTCGTCTAGTTGATCGACAGTCGGACTTGTCCTTTCTTATTTCCTTATTATGCTTTCTCTTCCTTGAGAAACGAAAAGCTTAGGTCACGGGATACGGGTTATTGTTCGGATGAAAGCTCTGCCGCGGCGAAAGTGGACGTACCCCCTGGAAACTCATTTGGACTTCTCGTTGCATTCTTCAACGCCTTCTAAAACTCACTTCCCAGGTGGACATTGCATCGACTTCTCCTTCCCCAGAGGTCTTCGTACCGGGAGTTGTCAGGGAAGGTTGTGGACGGAACGATGCACCAAAATGGATTCAGCCATGCTGATACTACCCTAGGCGACTAGGCGACTGCAGTGTGACCTATACCCTGCAAATAAAATTGGCACCTCTACGCGTTCCCTAACCCCCTCTGGCATCCCCTGGAGATCACGATGCATCATTGGTCCGGGGAAGCTTTTTAGAGAAGTTGGACAAGATAAGCCTGGTATTAGTGGTCCTGGGAAGAGCCGTCAAGGACAGCCGTTGCCCCTTCAGTGTTTGGCTTTGGACTTCCCTCCCCCGCATTTCTCCACGATTCATTAAGCGGGAGCCAGCGGAAGTGTCTTGCCACAAAGACCCTGAGTCTCTAATAAAGATTCTCTTAAAAGAGTTCCCATGCCCCCCCATCCGAAGTTGAGAAGCACAATCTTTGATTGAGAAGTTGCATCTTTCGTGTGTCTTCTTCCAAAGTCGATTATTGTAAAGATGGCGAGCGCTGACTATGGCGCCGAGGAGAAAAGAGCCGAAAGCATCGTTCCAAATTCTGATAAGAGTGACGATGGAGTAAACCAATTTGAAAAGAAAGCAGAACAGACGGCCCACGATGCAGCAGATGATGGGCATGCAGCTACTGATCGGTTTGTTCATTGTGCTCCTCACAAGTGGATCAGTTTTTGACAAATTACAGATATGGAGCTGCACTCGTTCACATCGATCCAATAGCCGAAAGGAAACTTACACGAAAAATCGATTTCTACGTTGTTCCTACAGTCGCCCTGTTATATCTTTTTTGCTTCATCGATCGAGCGAATATCGGTAAATAGATATACTCCACACTACTCGTATAGCTTCTGATGAACTCACAGGTAACGCCAGACTCAATAACCTCGAAAGGGACTTGGGGCTCAAGGGTGATGATTACAACAAAATCTTATCCATCTTCTACATATCATATATTCTTTTCGAGATTCCTTCGAACATGGCCTGCAAGTGGATTGGGCCCGGATGGTATCTACCTGCTATATCTCTAGGGTTTGGAATTATTTCGGTTTGCACAGCTTTTGTTCACGACATCCATCAGATCTCTGGAGTGCGCTTTCTTCTTGGTGTTTTTGAAGCGGGAATGCTACCAGGAATCGCGTACTATATGTCGAGATGGTACACCAGAAGGGAATTGGCGTTCAGATTATCTTTATATGTAGGTGCTCGATGCTCCCTTCACATGTCGATTGCCAAGGTGGAAATCGACCACCCCTCTTCAGGCTTGAATTCCAACAAGAAATATCGTGCTAACATCTTGCAGGTCGTTATGGCGCCTCTTGCCGGCGCATTCGGGGGTCTTCTTGCCTCTGGGATCTTCAAGCTCCCCCATTTCGGTGGCCTTCACACCTGGCGTATGCTATTCGCCATCGAAGGGATCATCACCACCGGCCTCGCAGTGATCTCCTTCTTCACTCTTACAGATCGACCGGCGACAGCGAAATGGCTCTCTCAAGCGGAAAAAGAAATGGCAGTCGCACGCTTAAAGATCGAGCGAGTAGGAACAACCGAAGTCCTGGATAAGTTCGACAAAGCCAAAACACTCAAAGGCATCTTCTCGCCAGTCACCCTTGCTACATCTTTTATCTTCTTGCTGGATAATATTACTGTCCAAGGACTTGCATTCTTCACGCCCACCATTGTCAGGACAATTTATCCCCGTGAGACTGTTGTTCAGCAACAACTTCATACGGTCCCTCCCTACATAGTCGGGGGATTTTTTACATTGCTCTTTCCATTTTTGAGTTCGAAGATGGATAAGCGCAATATCTTTCTTATCGTCAGTGCGCCTTTGATGATAATTGGATATATTATGTTCTTGGCCAGCGACGCTCCTACGACCCGGTACGGGGCCACCTGTAAGTTGAATTATTCCTTCACAAGCATTTCATAATTCCCTGTCCATTATATCCCCGTCATATTGGGAGTCGAGATATGTTCAAATCTCCACCCTTCACAAAAACCCAAACTAATAACCCAAAAGTCCTCATCGCCTCAGGAGCCTACTCATTCGGCGCCATCTGCAACGCCCAAGTCTCCGCCAACGTCGTCTCCGACACCGCCCGCAGCTCCGCAATCGGCACCGTCGTCATGTTCGGAAACATCGGCGGTCTAATCTCCACCTGGTCCTTCCTCCCCAACGACGGACCCAATTACCCCATCGGGAACGGCCTCAATCTCGCTACTTCTTGCACGGTGCTCCTCACTGCCATTGCGTTGTTGTTCTGGATGAAGATGGATAACCGGAAGCGCGAGAAGAGAGATGTCGATAGTGAGTTGGCGGGCTTGACGCCCGTGCAGATTCAGGATCTGGATTATAACCATCCGGCTTTTAGGTGGAAGCCCTGAGTGGGTTTTTTTGGGTGGGTGGATGGGATGAGGGATTGGGTTGGATTGAACTGGCCTTGGGCTTGGATGAGGTTTGTATATTGATGCTATTCATTGTATGGATATGAAGATCTGGAGTTTTAATGATGATACGTAATGTTAAAATCTTGGGTTGTTTCTTACTAAGTGCCATGGTACTGCGAGCCATTGAAATAAAGTCAGTCGAGGTTGTAACAAATATAATTTTGTTATGAAATCAGCTTTCGACTTACCTATTATTAGTGCAACCGGAAACTAAACTTTTCCACTATACCCCTCGATCTTTGTGTATAAGTTTTACCCTGTAGAACTAAATCATGCTCCGTATATAAAACCCTCCCCCACGCGTTTCGGTAAGCCTGTGCTCTGTTGAACGAGGTGAGATGCATGGGTGAGTGTTCCCTGGTATACAAATGGTTCACCTCACCTCGCGCTGCCGATCTCAAAACGAGGTTGCACGACCTGAGGGGTGTGAAAGGGGAAGCGAGCCGACCCCATGAGAATCAAAACCCACCCAGTGCGAAGTGGCAAGTGGCAAGCGATTGAAGTCTTGATGGGTATTGTAAATTGTGACTTGTCCTCTAGGTTTTTTTTTTCGTAATAAGATGGTTTTTAGGGAATAGGTGTATGGAGATGGAGATGAGAACCAAAATTTGTTTCCGAAGAGAGAGACGGTGCCGCCAGTCTTCCGGTACCGGTTAAAATTGCTTCTCGATGTTTTCTCCTGGTTGTCAGGGCAGGAGCGGGGGAAACAATGGATTTCTGGGAGTATCTTATTTTATCTGAGTTTAACTGGAGTAGTGTGGAGGCCACCTCGGGTGTCCCTTTTAACTTCTATATAATGGGTTTTTTTGTCGAGACTCGAGAATGTGAGAGGAAGAGGACCTATTGATACTGTATATGTAGCTTGCGTGAAGTGATAGTAATTAGTGCCCAACATAATTTGAAATTATGACAGATAGAGAGAGGCTTTAGGGCTGATGTTATATTACTGTACTAGCTAGCATACCTACAACACACGTAATACATGCTAGAGCGGGTTTACTCCTGAGCACATGGATTTACCTCCGTAGACTTGTATGTACATAGTAAATTAAAGAGATTCTGCCTGCAATTTATATACATAAGCACCGAGATCTCGTAGCTGGCAAATCTCGCTTAACCTTAAGCGAACTGAAACACAACTGACGCAATATAGGTATCCACTGTGGAAACTCGCTATTTTATAACGCTAGAGTATATTTTTTATGAAGAAAATATTTATTTTTATCCTTTGAGTTGTCTGTTCTTGGCAATTGTTTTGTTATAGTGATGTTTTCGTCTGATTTTAACATGATGTAAGGGTCCCTTGTTGTCTTGTGTAGACTAGCCTCCAGTTACAAAGACGTTTAAAAAGAAACCTCGCTCTTCAACCAAGAAGATTGCTCTAAAAACATAGCGACGTATTACTAAGCTGTTTCTGCTTTACGTTCAAATTTGTTCCAAGTAAAGTCTTGGGTACTTCTGCGTATACTCCTTCGCGAATATGTACCACGCTTTTGTCATCTCAATTCTTCTGTGCTCCGATAGTAAGGAGACACAAGCTTCAAAGTTCCCCAAGATGAGATCTCAAAGCATTCTTCCCATACTTTCCTCTATACTTAGTTTAGTAAAAGTAGATTTATAGGAAGCCACCCGTTGACACTATCAAACCATGTAAACCATTTCCCTTCTTAGATTCAGCAATTCTACCCAACACTCAACACCAAACTCTCATATCAGCTATCCAACGAACAAGTAACCAAGCATATATTACGGCGGAGCCAACACATTCTTGTGGTCGGACGGGCGGAATACCAGCGACCAAAATCATTTTCTTCAGCTGATTTTCCGGTTGTAAATCTCCAAATTCAAACTGGCTTTTCAGTCCAACTAATAATGTATGGGATGCTTCACAATATGCTTGTTGTGGTTGCGACATCGATGATGGAATAGAGAAGATGCCCATCACACGATTCAAACTACTAAACTAGCAGACTGGGAGGATGGCAATCCACTTACTGACGAGGGCTTGGGTGATGTTGTAAGTCCATCCTCCAATAACAATTTGCTTCCTTCCCAATCCCATCTCCCCTATGTGTAAAGCACAAGTCTAACGAGCGGGAGGAGAGAAAAGAAACTTTGTCCCTGTAAATATAATCCAACTCGTTTTTATATCACATACATCATACACAGAGATCAAGACGATGAATCAATTGGCGTCCGAGACGACCACGGATACTGAGATCATACTCCTGCAAATAAGGCTGATGTGTGGGGTCCTTATTCTGCACCACCGGACGTAACACAAGGTATTCAAATTTTCCGTTGTGTAACACAGTTGAGGATACTTATTGCCAAGAAGAGAAGATCAGTAGAGAAACGGCTTGTCTCTTAGGCTGGCATATGAATTAATTCTGTAAGTATCTCTGCTAGTTGGGATTTCCTATTTGGGTGGTATTTGTCAATGGTAGCACCTATGATTCTGGATAGGTTAGGATCTTGGGCAGGTCGTTTAGGTATTTCGGTGTGAATATGGCTAACGGAATGGGTAGTTCTACGTAGTCAAAATAAGCCTTACATCTTCCACAAAAAGGAACGGTGAATGTAACTCTGAAATAAACTGTAGGTCTCAACTCAGCTTTTGGATTGAGGCTTTGATACAAGTGTTTCATGGGCTTTTGAGAGAGCAGTAGAATATTCTGTTTCTGGGGCTGTAAACGAGGTTGAGCCCTGATCCGCTTGATTATACGATACTGGTAGGTGTTCGATTTAACTAGTACTTTAAAGAATATTTGTTTTGGTACGGAAACAGACTAGATTCCTTTCTGGCCCCACTAATGATGGGAGTCTGGCGAGGTGGTTGGTCGAGAAATTGTGGTTGAATTGCTTATTGCATGCAAAATGGCTTGGGACGTGTCTTTCTTTATCGCCGGGGCGTTATGAATTTAGTTAGGGGAAACACCGATCTGAGCCAGCAACAAATATGAGCTCGTGGTTTTCTTGTGATGCCCACTGTAACCGAAGACCCAGTGAGGATAGGCGAACGACATCCATCCTTCATGGTAATTGTTGAATAAAAACTTGAACGAAGGTTATAGAGGGCAGAGGTATGTTGACATACTGTGCGAGCAGCAGGAGAGAGCAGATTTAAGCTCGACAAAAGAAGCTGAAAGAGGTCCTTACTTAATTGGTTATTTTTGCGCAGCAAACGAAGAAAGTAACCGTGTCGCACTTGACTTGGGGGCCGTTCGGCCCCTCGGCGGCGCTTTTTGTACGTGAAACTTATACGCCATATCCAATCATCATCAGCAGTGCTGATTTGAGACTGCGGATTTCAGATAATTTCCATGGCTGTCTCGAAATCTCTTAGTGAGATTAAGAGGCTCAGCATGAAGATCCTTCCGCCACTAACTATACTTGGAATTTGGCGAGGGGCACCTTACCCACGCCGTATTTCCATTACAAAGCTGATACCATTCCTTCTATGTCCTGCCGTCTGTACATCTGCTCAACTTTTCATTGAACCTTGAAATTCTTGTTTCATTTTGTCAATTTGTTTCATACCTTTTTTTTGGTGGATATTTCTCTAGCTTTGCAGTCAGACTGAGAACTGGTTAGGAGGCAGATTAAAAAGAAGACGAAGCGAAATTTAGGTCTTATTCGACGAGTTGTAAAATGAATAACCAATCGCATTACAGCACGCTGGAGCCGGTTGTAGGGCATTCGAATCAACCCGGGTTGGAAGCCACTGCGGATCATATACCAAGCGATGTACTGCACAAAAACGAGTACGATAACTTCCCAATCGAGGGCACGGCAGGGAAAGATGAGAAAAAGATATTTGGTCTAAAGAGGAGATTATTTTTCATTGTTGCTGGTTTACTCGCTCTTCTTGTCGTTGGTGCAATCGTAGGAGGAGTAGTAGGAGGTACAAGACCGAAGAGCAAGGCAAAATCCAATCCAGAAACCTCAGAGCCAACGCCAACTCCATCGACACAACCTCCTACCGCAAACAACACCGCGCCACCATCAGAATCGAATTTGATGGAAGGCTCGCAGTTGGCATCAGTAAGCATAGAAGTCGTGAAAATTATCTAACTAAGCTAACATTAGGAAGGCAAACTGGACAGATAGCAAAAAGAATCAACACCACGCAGTATTTTATCAAAATAAAACGGGAGGGTTGATGGCATCACTCTGGGACTCACAGAATCAGTCATGGGTGTCTTCAACCGTGTCCATACCAACTCTTCAAATCGACCCTGTTTTAAATGGTACCGCAATTGCAGCTGACGTCAAGAACCATGACTTTCAGCTTAACGTCTATTTCTACACCACCACGCATAAGATTGTCGAATTCTATACAAAGGACCAACAGGCTCGGACTTGGTCAGAGGGGACTTTGACCGATAAAGCCCACGAAGGACATGCTGGCTCTAAACTCGCTGCATACTTTCAGAAGTGCGACTCTCCAAAGTGTTCCAATGCCACAGTTCTCACTTACCAGGATCCCAACCAAAATGTTCGATATGCGAATTCCTCGGATTGGTCAAAAGTTGGGTATGTGTTCAAAGATAAGGTGGCACCAGGGACAGGATTGGCTTTAATGCCGCTCGGAGATGGGATTTTGAAATTATATGCTGAAACAGATCAAATCACCCAAGAATCAACGAAGAATGGGATTTCAGCATGGCAGGCAGGTATGTAACGGTGGTTTCTCGTATCATTATGCTGGTAAATATCTTGATTAGCGCTGACCTATCTCTATGTTATAGTCACTTCATTGGTAACGAAAACCGAAGTGGCTAAACAGTTTTCCGCCATCCCAATAAAAAACAGAAATCAAGTTTTCGGCGATATCTTCGTCACATCACTTTTTCCGAATGGTACGGTATCAGGTCAATGGTGCCAAGATAGCAAGTGGGGTAGTACATCGCTACCTAGAATCAGCGGATCCGAAACAAGAAATTTCACAGCTATTGCTACGAACCAGGACCAGCGATTTTATGGTATCTCAGGAGGACAGATTCATGAATACACGATCGATGGGCAGATTCCACTGAACTGGAATTACAATGGTGTCATACTGTCATGAGCCTATTTTTGAATTGGATCGAGATGTTTATTAGATGTTGTGATGGATACCCCCTTTTTTGTATATTAGATTAATTTTGACGGCCGAGGAACGACGAGTCGACGACGACATATAATTAGAGAGAGTAGTGTTTGATTTTGGAGCTTGAATGTAAATGAAACAATTCTATTGTTTGTGGATAGGCTCGTGATACCTCGGGGTTTTCGGATCCTTAAGTGAAGAGTATCTCGGTGCGGTGACATTCGCGGGGCGAGAATCTCGCTAAGCGAGAAGGATCCAGTTTCAAGTGAAAAGAGGTGGTGGGGCTCGAATACCAACCAGCATTGATACCCCGTAAATAAACCAAAGGTGTTCGGTTGTTACTAATGAAGGCTACCAATCATGGCTGCTATGGGGAACTATACAAGGATCTACTGGTAAGGACTGATTCAGCCACTTTGCGGCGCTGCCGAATTACGATCCAGCCACTCAGCCCTGCTTACTGCGCCTTAATGTGACTAAATATCACCCCCAACTACTGTATCCCAATGACTCCAAATATCAAATCGCAGGTATCATTTCAACACCGGTAACACATCATCATCTTTCAAAATGTCCTTCAATGACCCTTTTTTCGATCAATTCAGACATGACAAAGATCCAGAATGCTTGAATCGCGCTCGATTTATGAACACACCATTTCCACTACCATTAGCAGCAATGCTCTTTCTAAGCATAGTTGTCATTTGTGTTACCCAGTATATGCGCTCGATTACCCCAGGAGTAACATACATTCCTTTCTTGAACAATGTGGGACGACTTTCGATAAAACAATACGATCCTCTAGCAACTCAAAACTTCCTAGGAAACGAAAATGAAGCCAGGTACAGAGAATCAGGTGAGGAAGAAGAGCTTCACAACGAAGAAGGCAGACCACCTCCCTACCACGAGTCCCTAGAGCCAAATACCAATTCCACTCAAGTAAAACCAACCAAACCTCGAAGTTCAGCAGAACTTTTCGTCATAGGTACAGCCTGTCTATTAGTCATAATTTTCTGTCTCGTCACCATAGCATTCGCAACTCAAGCCACAATATTTTGTCAGGATTGGTCGCCGTTATCAGTCGGTCTCCAGGTGTTCTTTTGGTTCTTCTATCTCATTCCGCTCCTAACTTCTACCCAAGCATTTGGATGTTGGACTATGCTTTTGAGAGACTTGTGGGGTCTGGCTGCTAGGAAAAAGTATCCTGTTTCAGAAAATTGGGTGTTCATACCCTTTGGTATAATAGGGAGGGGAGTGGTAATGATCGTTGAGAAATGCCAGGAGCGTCTATGCGGTGCCGGCATAAATGGAGATGACATCGAAGTGATTGGCCTCGAGGATGGCCCAAGAGAAGATATTATAGCGGAGAATGTTGGGTTGATGAGTGGTGCAGGAAAACGATCAAGAACATAGTTTCTGTAGTTGAGATGTAATAGTCGAATTTTAGGAAATGTTGTGATACATCCTACTTTCTTTAAAGTGAGCCAATTACGCGTAGCGCAGATCTACCTCATCTGTCTCTCCTATAAGATCAAAGACCGCTAAGGCTAAACATAGACCCTTGTACCTACACAGAATACGGAGTATAGACAAGCCATAATCGTCTGATTTTCGAGAATAAATAAGGAGATTTTACTTCTATTACTGAGCTTCTGAGTTGGAAAGTTTTCGTCGGGAATACGAAGAAAGCGATTATTGCTTGCTTATAGATAGGCCCAGTCTCAGGAGTCTCTAGAGACCCCTCCCGTGCAGCTTGTCTACATCAAACGCCTACTCTACTAAGGTACATACTCCCCACAATTCAAGCTTCTCCATTGGCTATAACTAATGAAATGACCTCTGAGCGATTTTGCAACTGTAGATAATAAATCTACTCGGAGCTTGCGATATATAATTACAACAACAACTTCAAGCAGCCATCCAACCAACCAAAGAATAAAAGGAATCGTTTGATCGCTATCGGATTTTCTCACCCCTCAAGTAGCTCCCCTTCACCCTGACCAAATAACTTAAAACTCTTCCACCATCAAAATGACTTGATGACCACGATTAGCAAAGAATCAAAGATCAAGTACCATTCCTTGCAACTCTCCTCACAAGAGCGTCAAATATTACGAATCCTTCCATACAACCCTCATTGCCTCGTTGCCTCGCAGCTATTCATTGGCCCCACCTCGCTTACCGCGGTACCCACCCATCCTCCCGAGGTTTCCCCTTCACAACCACAAATAAGACATCAGGCTTACGCATGCAACCTGATGTACCAATCACGTTCGCATTGCAACTGGGAAAGCGCCGATGACAAGGCACAAAATTGTGACCCCGTGGCCTATCGGAGCGAAGTAATAAACACGGGTAGTAATAGTGTTTGTGTTTCCATAAGATCCTTGTGCAGTTCTTGTATGGCTGGTAATTAAGTTTTCGCAATATTTTTTTGTTGTTTCTTTTTCTTTTTCGCTGGTTTTGTGTCGTGCTCTCTTTTGGGAGTAGCTTTGGCTGTGAGGTACTGAGTCCAGGTGAATGGACGCGTCGCTTGCTTGACCACATGACTTTGCTAGCGAAGCACGTTCGCGATGGTGAGTCTTCCTTATCTCCTGGACTGCCCAAGGGGTTTCCAACAGGGAATTAGCACCCCGTCATTTTTCACACCAAAATAGCCGTGCACGCTCTTGATCTATGTGAAAAGACCCCCGGTGGTGCAGGGAATATACGTACCCATACTCAAATTTCAAACTTTAAGTGAGTAAACAGAAAAACTCGCTTAGCACGCCAGACCTCACATTACCGCACCATCCCAACATCTGCGATAACTCACCACACACATCACCGAGCCCCGCCCCCTCATAGATACCACCTCGGTGACATGATTCCTCACTAACTGCACCAGTCAGCAACCTTCCCTTATTTCGCGATCCAAGGCGATCGGTCGAGGGGCATGGTGCAAATTCCCAACTCCCCCATTCCGCTCATCATGTCAACACCTTCTCCCACTACTCATAACCTCATATTTGAATGCCATCGATTATAATATGAGCGTAGTTGTCGCAGAAACGCTAATTATGATAGGGTTATCCAAGTGTGTCGAATACAAGAGAATGGAGGGTGTAAGTAGGGCGTCACGACGTTTTCAAGTATTATATCAAAGTCTCGGCAACTACCGATGATTGCAGGATATGAGGAGTAAAAAGTAAGCGATATGGAGGTTATTAACGCGAGGGTTTGGGAAGGCGTGTGCTCGAGTTTTTTGGGGCACTGTAGTAGACCTACGAAAGTGCATCGATAGGGGTTACGTATAAACAAAAAGATATCGAAGCTACTCAGAGATTACATAACACAAACAGTAATCTTACAGTAATCTGAATAGGATTTCTCTTGGTACTCGCTGCCTATTAATTTGAAAGCTTCTAATCTCAACACCACAAGAGCCCCATCATCATCATCGTACAATTCCCAGAACCCAAGAGAAGTCACTTACTCGCACAATATCAATATCTCACTCAATTTGCACGTCAAAAGTCCAAGTAACCCACAACCCATCATGCGGAGCATCTCGACCTCAGAGATACCTTATTAGCTAACCCTCGGTCCTCAAATAACCCAAGGCCATCATATCGACACCCCTTGATTACCCTCTCATTCCCAGGAGCCCACACTATCTACACTACCTACCTACCTACCTCCCCTCCTCACAACCAACATCTGCAAAAACTCAAAATCCAACAAGCCCCAACAACCTGAACAGACCCCCACCAACCAAGGCAACATGCTGAAAATTCCCAAGATCAAGATGAAGATCAAGATAGCGCAGGTGGGAATCGGGATATAAAGTCACAAATTATATCCTTACCTATAGGTATCTTACCCAAGTGAGCGATCACGAAATCTACCCATTGCATACTATAATCATCCCTCGTCGCCTTGAGATGACCAATCCAAGATATGCTACAGTCACATCGTACTTTCCTTTCTTATTCTCACCTTACCTCACGCCGTGACGACCCTGACACAGACCCGAGTTTGGAAAGGCAGGTACGAACAACCGGAAGGCCTTACCCACGAAAACACAATACCTCTTCTCCCTCCCGTCAGAACGGGCGACATGTATGTCTTAGCAAGAAGATAGTATACAAACAATGAACCAGTGGAGAGGAGCAATAGAGAAAAAAATACATTAACTAGGAAATATGGTATTGTCAGCCCACGCTATGTACGCATCACCAAGCGACCTACCAACAGGCCGCTACACAGAAGAAGAAAAAGGGAGAATCAGAAATCAGAATCAACGCCTTCAATCCATCCATCTTCCCATACAATACAAGTTTACCGACCGTATCCAAATATACAGCCAATTGACTGAATCTAATCGCGCACCCACTCCACTACTCCTTACTGGGTATCTATCGGTCTGTGATATCAGCGAACACCTATGTATCGCCTGATCATCCAACCACACCCTCAGCAGGCGACTCGACAATCGGAACCTGAACACTCTCAGCCTTGACCGCACCTAGAGCACCCTTTTTCCTCCTGACAGATTCTTTGAGAACCTTCAATTTCTCTTCCGTGACCTTAATCGCAGCATCAATCTCCCTTTCATCCATCTTCTCACTCCTCAATCTCTCCTCGGTAGTCTTCGCTTCAATTGGCATCTTTGAGATATCTCTCAGTCTTCCACTGCCTACTCGATCCTCAAGCCACTCCCATAGCTCACTCTCTTCCCTTCGCCACATTTCTTCGTAAGCAGCTACCCGTTCCGGCGTACTAAGAAATCCCATATTGGAACTTGTCGCGTTTCCTCGGCCAGTAAACCCATACCGAAACCAGCTGGCAACCAGTAGACCGACCAGCAGACCGTAGAGGATGTTGCCAGTAAGTAATGGACCCAGAATATCCACGACGGGTCCGAAGATTCCATGCAACGGCTCAAACAGGCCCCAGCTGTCCGCTGTTGGTTTGGGATCAGCGGCGCCATCGGTGGTTTTGTTAAGATTTCTCGACTCGCGGCTTTTCCGTCCTTTTTTCTTGCCTTTGCCTCCTGTCGTGGCGGTTGGACGGCGTGAAGAGACACCAGCTTTCAACGCCGCAAGGAGATCTTTAGCATATTGAGTTTGTCCATCATTGGTTCCTTTTTCAATAGGACCTAATGTTTTGTCAGTAAACATTCCATCATCCGACAGCCAGAGAAAAGTTAGTACCTTTAAGCCAACTTTTTCCAGTCCACTCAATGATGCAATTGATCTGGATTCTGGTGGCGTTGTTCTCAGCCCACGTAAGACAATACCTCGTTTTGACACTGAAAACATTGCCACTAGGCACATCAGGATTTTGAGTCGACACAGTGACGGAGACAGCCCTTTCCAAGTCCAATGCGTCCAAAGTTTCCATGTTTATACATTTGGTCTGCTTGGGACCAATAGCACCAGACAAAGGCTTAATATACGTGTAATTTCGAACTTTGTTGTCTAAAGAGAGAGGCTGCGCATTTGTCCCCTCCATCGTCAGTTCGAAACACTTTTGGTCTACGGTAAGGAAGTTCTTCATCCATATGGATCCTGGACCAAACATCATACTGTATATCTTGCCAAGAGGGGCAGGAACGACTTCATCGGCAAGAACTTTAGGGAAATGAGCAGCCTGATCAGCACATGACGTAGGACCATGGGTGGCAGGACCAGGAAAGTCGCCAACGGGGGCGGCTGGAGTGTCGTCTTTGGATTTTTCAGCAGGACCGTTGAGCACAACTGCTCCGGAAGCCTTCCGGCTTACAACCTTTTCTGCAACTTCGCTGCCGGCAACACTTCCCTCCGCTTGCTCAAAACTCATACCATCCTCGTCTTCTTCATCTTCATCATAGACCTCGTCCCCGTCTTCATCAGATTCAGAATCAGACCCACTCTGGCTTGCTGCAACAACAGGAGCATCTCCGTCATATTTCTCCGTTTTGTCACCACCACCAGTCTCCTCTATACTCACTCCATTGAGAGAACTTCGCAAGCTGGGATGCCCAAGTTTCCAAATGCCAACTATCAAGTCGTAGGTAGAGTCTCGGCTGGTAAAACTGGCAAACACGTTCTTTGCATGTAAAGTAGATATCATGAGTCCATTCTTGAACAACAAGGCAGTACTTCGTTTTTCCACCGAGACAATTTCGTCGAAGCTCATCACTAAGGTTGTGACCCATCCAAAAATGTTGCTGTAAAAGCATAGATGGCCTTCGGAGACGTATAAGCGCCCATGAGCAAGGATTTCTCGTTGCAAAGCGCAGCTGTAGTCTTCAATCAAATAATCATCTTCCGGCACACTTCTGAAAAGATTGTGGAAGTCCCGGTTTCTCTTTTTGCTTGCGACGGCGAAGCCGGTGACTTTTGGGGTAGTGCTACCACCAGGACTGGTCAAAGATGAATGCGATGCTACGATGGCGGCCCCAATGGTTGTACCGGTCGCGGCAGAGCTGCCTCGCTTCCTGCGAGTACCATATCCTGCGCTCCTAACACTGCCACTGCGGTGAACAGCACCTCTACCCTCAAATACACTGCCATTAGGCGGAGTTCGATCTCCGGCGGAAGGATCATAATTTGAACGCGGGGCACTGACTGTAGTATCTTCTATAACCGGTGCCGATGTATGGTCAAGGGGCTCGGCTGCAGATACGGGTGCCGTCGAGGGCCTTCCAAATGAATCCTCGGTTGACAAGTCATTCTTGAACTTGTTGTCCTCGGGGCGTTTACGAGCATCATCTGGGAATTTTGAGGCAATCGGGGTAGTTGATGCACTGGCCGTCTCTGTAATGCCAAGATGGCTTAGGCTGAGGTCCCCCATACCTAAGGTCTTTACTGCCAACTCCTTCTCCCCTTCTGCGGTACTCGAATTCGTCTTATCCGCCAGTGTTTCAACCTCTGGACTTTCCACGATATCCTTCAATTCTTGTGTGCTGCCACCTTTGTTCTTGTTCCCGTTTGGCGCAACCGAGGTGTTGGCGATACTGTTGCTCAGTGTGTTCGCAGCGTTTTGGGCAGCAGAAAAGACGGTGGAAAAAAACCCTCCTTGACCTGGGGCTGGGGTTATTGCAGCGTCCTCAAATGTTGGTGTAAGAGGTGCAGATGTGATATTCGATAGTTTGCTGGGGCCTAGAGCAGCAGAGTTTGATCTTACTCTTCGATGTGATATCATGTTCCCCGAGGGGGAAATCACCACATCTGGGCTGGATGGAACAGGATCAGAATCGCGCCTATCTCGAGTCGCGAAGCGGCGTGCTTGTTCGTCAGTTGGTGTTGGGGGAGTGTTAACAATTAATGGGGCTGCCTTGTCTCCCGGGGGCGGTGTTTGTGGCCTCGCATTCGTGTCTATTGGCTGAGGTCTTGAATTGCGTCGTGGCCGCTCAGGCGAGGAATTAACGGATCCTACTTGTTGGCCTTGTTTCTCAAAAATTCTCGAGACTACACTTCCACTCCCACGTCTATTATGCCCAGTATTATTATTATCTTTGTCTTGTACTGCCGGGAGTCCAGCGTTGCCAGCGTTTCGTTCCGGACTTCGATTGGGACTAGGATTGGGACTAGCTCCCCTCCGCCCAGTCAATTTCTCCTTCAATCTGCCGACGGGTGAGGGCGATCGCTTTTGTGGTTTAAAAGGGGCTTGGAGCTTGTCAGAGGCTGAAGCGGTTGAGTCTGAGGCAGCCACGATGTTAATCGAATCCGCCGACTTGGAGGTGGTACCGTCGAAAGTATGGATGTGTGACGTCTCGGGGATTATGGAGCTCTGCACCAGGGGTGACGACGTGGTCAGATACCCAGCGTGGGATGGGTGTGTTGACAGCGGCGGTGGTGTTTCGAAGGGTCTGTGAAATCAAAACGATCGAATTAGAGGGAGCGTTCAATTAGTACACGCCACTTTGTGAAGGATTAACGATGCACACTGGTCAGGCTGGTCCAAGCAAAAGTTGCAGATGCAATTATGACGCCAGCACGAGTACACGAGTTGGGTATACTTGTACGAGAAGTGGTATAAAGAGCATATGGAGTACGCAGAAGCATGGACCTGGAGTTTGTACGAAGTAAAGGGTGAAAAGCTGGAGGGGAACCAAAAGCTGAGCTGTGCTGTCATGTCTTGGCTAGCTTCCGCGACAACTTCACCAAGTGCAGCAAATTACTGTAGCTACAGTGCCATGACACTGCAGCAGGATGACCACCGCAGCGCCAGGCATTGCAAGGCATCACCGCATCGCAGTGCAGGGCAACTTGCATTGCAGTACGTTCAGTATACGAGTACAGCACAGCCACTGGGAAAAGAAAGGAGCAAAAGCAAGACAATGGCAAATGAAAGAGACACGAGAACTTACGACTCTGGATCCGAGTCGATTGTGATCAAGCTGTTCTTGGAAAGATTATAATTGCCCAACTCGTCGACATCGTCCTGGCTCAAGGTCAGACTTTTGTCACTGTCGTTGGCCAGCCTCCCACGATTCGCAATGCTTCGACCTCGCTCCGCCTCTGCCTCCTCGGTCGCAGACGCCTCTGATTGCTTTCGTCGTCGTCGCTTCGACACAAGCCCTTTGGGGATGAGCTTTTTAATGCCTCCCGCCGATTGATCAGGATCATGACTATCATCGTCCTCATCCGATCCCGTACTACCTTTCAGCCTTTCGATCGCACCCTCCACGGAACCTCGGACGCCATGGCTCTGGTGGCTGTTGTCGCTTGTCTCGCTCTTGAGGGAGTTCGCAGCGCTCCTTCGCTCGCGCGTCCTGGCCTTGAATAACTTGGTCACTCGTGATGGGGGCGATGGAGACCGTTCCGACATGATGATGTCCACTCGGGTATGTGATCGCGTAGATAATCAGGAAGCTATCGATAGGAGGGCGAAAGTTTAATGATCATTCGGGTGCGAATCGGCGCATGTTGGAGGAGGGGTGTATTCCGCAGATTCCGCGACTTGGTCTGCGTGTTGGAATGATCGAAGTGTCGAATAGTGAATGTGAATGTGAGTTTGGGGTGAACGATCCGAAGTGCAAGTGCAACCTCAAACTCAAGTTCTTGGGAGTATGGTTGATCGCCAGGCCGCAATTATGTGGAAGGCGGGTTGAAGCTTCTTTGAGAAGTATTGTACCGCGTACGGCACCTGCACCTGCACCCGCACCTGCTGCGGCACATGAACTGGATAGCGACGATGGTTTGAATTGTTTGCTATGAAAGAAGTTTGAGAGAAGGCAAAGCGAGTCGTGGTCGTGGCAACCTGAGTCTAAGTACTCCGTACAGCAACGGAGATCAGAGTGATGGGATTCCAAGAGTTACATGCAAATCCTATGCCCACTCGGTCTGCCTATGGAGATTCGTGTACTCGTACCATATTCCGTCCCCGTCCCCGTCCCCGTCCCCGTACCCCCAGGCCAGGACAGTGGCGCCTTCCTACATCATCGTCATGTTCCCCAGATTCTCTCTCACCTCAAGGTGATGACGCAACGCACTTTCCACGACCAATCCTCCTCTTGCTCCTCACGCTCCTTCACCTGCTCCGTAGAGTAGGACCCGTTTCCTTTGTACGAGGACGAGTACCGTATATCAATACAAACCATAGGTACAAGTCTACTACGAGCATGACTCTCATATAAATACTTCCTTCCTGAACCTGTAATCACTCACATCTGTCCTGGACCATAATCAATACAAGTGGTACAACCACTCCAACATGCCACAAACTGTTCCAAGTTTTTTCGAAAAGTCTCCTATCGGAGTCGGAATCGGAATCGGTGCTGGAACCGGGATCGTAGTCGGAGCTGTAAACCTTATCACTTATCGGGTGGTCCGTCTGATAAGCGGACACAGCTGGACACACCAGACATAAACACGGTCGTGGCAAGCGAAAACTGCCCGAGACCAACTCTACCACGTATACTCGAATTCTAGCTAATTAGACGCCAGGAATGCTCAGTGATATATGCCCAGGCAATGCGCAATCCTATATGTATATCCTTTTCACATATCTCTATCTACCTAGAATACGACAAATCTAAGTAGGAAAAGCGCCAATTTTCTACTATACTTCCGTACTACAACCCTTTCTCTTATATATATAAAAGGGGTATTTATCTAGCATACTCGGGTTAGGGTTAGGGCCAGTGGTTAGTAGAATATGAATAGAAAATGCCTTTTTTTTTATAACAAATGTACTTGGAATACGCTTTAATTCGAGGGATACTTCTAGGGACGAATATAATTTTGTTGTGCTGGGTCTACTTTCTCTTTTGCTCCACTTCCTTATTTGATCCACTTATAGTTCTGCTGCCTAAATGCTTCATGTCTGCCTAGACCTTACACTCTTTATATAAACACCTTAGATAGCTAGCTACCTTTTACAATGTAATCAATTCTCCATGACCTTCAGTACCCAATACCCTTTCAACCCAATAAATTTGAATGTAATTTAATTCAAAGGACGAATACACTTTGAATACACTTTACCGTAGTAAATCGATGTTAAAAGAATGCTAGGGTGGGTGAGTGGAGTACTGAGACGTTGGCAAGACTACTTTTGGGCTATTCAGAGAACAGCCTTCTACGGGTCGCAAGGTAGAAAAGTCCGATAACAAGAAGATCCCGTTGATCGAAATCATCTACGTATGAGAAGACGGATTCTGACGAGTAGGAGCCTCTAATTCACACTACGCCGCACTACTCCGTACTCCACTCGCCTACCCCAGCATTTCTTTCAACATCGATTTATTACGGTAATTCAAGGGACGAGTATACTTCGAATACACTTTAATTCAAGGGACGAATATCCCTTACTCTGATTTTCACTTACCGGTAGGTAGATCGCTTAATTTTGTATAGCTAGTAGTATCCCGCCAGTTTGATTGGCGAGAGTACTCGGACCAAACCCTTTTCAGCATTCTGTCTACCGGTAGTGAAAATTTACAGAGTAAAGGATACTTCGAATACACTTTAAATCGAGGGCCGAATATACTTCGAATACACTTTAATTCGAGGGCCGAATGTACTTCGAATACACTTTAATTCGAGGGACAAATACACTTCGAATACACTTCAATTTAAGGGACAAATCCAGGGTACTTCTAGCTAATAGAACTAGGGATAGAAAAGCGCGTAGTTATAGACACTTCGTAAAACTACTACGCGAAAGTTGCTATTATAATATCGATCGGTAGCCTTGTTCCCAACCTACAATTAAGCGATCATTTCTATTAAAAAACATCACATTTGTAGTGTGTAGTTATTTAATAATTAATTATAATAGCGGAGGTCGAGCTACTATTTTTTAATAGGGTGCCGAGCAGCTGCCTAGCGCCGATTGCCACCAACCCCCCCCCGATATATGCTCTACATCTCACCTGGTGTGGCTAAAAAAAGTAAACTGGTCTGTGCTACTATACTATGAGCTTCTGTCATCACCACAACATCACCATCATACTTCGTAAGCCACTTGCACACACCACAGACCATCCCAAGGAATTTCACCTTTAGAGTTCAAACCTACTCCGCATAATCTCTTCCAACTCCATTTCTCCTACCCAACCAGACGAGCCACCACGGTCCACTTTACTGGCGCTTCGTCTTTCACACCCAATCCCAAGGAAATCCCTAGACATGCCCAAGACATTTCCAAAAACTGGAGTCTGTAGGCATCGTCACCATCACTTGGGATCCTGAATTTTCTCCGCACAGCAATTCTCCGTACTCCTTACCACGGGATTCATCCCCATTCTGAATCATGAACTCCCATTTTCTAACCTATCTATCACCACTACTACGACAGCATTTACTAAGACAGGTCCAATCCCAACGTTTTCTCTACATTCTTTGCCATGGCGGGCCCATTTCAGAATTCCGAACTTGACCCCATTCTTGGTGGGGCTTCATCTTTGCCAACCGAGCACCGGCCATCCTCCACTACTTACGGGTAAGCCTACTGTAAGGTAGCGTACTCGTAGTCGTACTTGTAATTACTCACCCAGGTTAGCTTACCCAGGTCGTCTCGTCTTCCCAAATGCTCCATATATGAAGTACTTTCTTAGCTACTTCGTACCTGCATCGGCAGTGCAGATGACTATCAACATGTAAGTGTCTGGCTAGATGCTGTGCAGTGCAGTAGAGAGAAACGGCGGGACGAGTCGTAGCGTCGCTAGTAGTCGTGACGTTTAGACGTTAGGTGGATATTTGCTCGCTTGTACAGGCATTCGAACGTCGATACTGCAATTAAGGTTTATGTCGAATGCGGCTCTTCCTCCGTCCAAAGTACTTGTACCTGGATATCTCAATCAAAGTCTCGTACCCTCCACTTTCATATACGGGCACATAACCCAGTCAAGTACAAGCCTTCAAGTCGCGCACGTTCAATCACAAAAGTCCACCAAGCCGGTGGAATTCAGCAAGTGGGAAGCTTGTCATTTTTGGTTGGTTGTCGTTGCTTCATACATCCATTACAGAAGGATCGGCTCAAACCCTTTTTCGAAAGAACCATGTGTGAGTCCGAAGAAATTAGTTGCGGTAGTAACGGTACCTGCCTCCTCCTATTTTAGCCCCATCTCCGATTTCGTACTTAGTTACGACTACCCCAATCATGTTAGCCTTTTCCTTGTCGTGTCTATTAGATGCTCTCAGTGTCCCTCGTCGAGTTTCTGTGCTTTTCCAAGCTTTGGTCCCAAGATGATTTTCCCCATTGTCCTCTCGTTACTCGTATCATCCACTGTTGCATCATTATACGATCCAAATGCTGTTGCTTGTCCTTCTGAGTCTCTGGTAAGAGATGCAAGAGGATTGTCGAATAAGGAAGAGGAATACAGAGTGAAACGAAAGGCTACAGCGGATGTGTATCTGAAGGCATGGCTGAGAAAAACACACCGAGAATTCAGTACCTCTGGAGAACTTCCCACTGTCAGTCGTCTCACTCAATAACTAAATGCATAACTAATGTGAATAGATTGCCTTGGCAAGCAGTGGTGGTAGTTACAGATCTATGCTTGCTGGTGCTGGCGTGGTCCAAGGATTGGATGCAAGAGACTCCAACGTCAGTACCAGTGGCTTGTTTCAAGCATTGACATATCACGCTGGCATTTCTGGAGGTAGTTGGTTGTTATCATCCCTTGCTGGAAACAACTACCCCACCATAAGTTCTCTCAGAGATGGACTCTGGGCCCCTGCTCTCGCCAACACCCTTCTACTTCCCGGAGGTGCTTCCTTCGCAGGGAATATCATCAACATCATCCACGACATGGTCTCAAAAGAAGCTGCAGGGTACGATACCACTATCGTAGACTTATGGGGTCGTCTCCTCTCTTATCAACTTCTTTCAGGCCCCAGTGGAGGAGCGGCCAAGACTCTCTCTGGAATAGCTTCTTCCAACAGCTTTATCTCACATGAAGTCCCTTACCCTATCATAACAGCCATTGGCGCCAGAGTCTGGGACGGCGAGTGCGTCCCAGAATTTAATGGAACAAGTTATGAATTCTCCCCATATGAATTCGGATCCTGGGACAAGGACGTAAGTGCTTTCACGCCCACTCAATACCTAGGAACCTCGCTCCGAGGGGGGAAACCAAGTACTCAAACTTGCACCACCAATTACGACAACCTAGGCTATATCTTCGGAACCAGCTCAAATATCTTCCCCGCCCTCTGTAAAAACTTCCCCACATTGGGCGACGGTGTGGATCTGGCTTTCAAGGCGGAAGCCTTGCTCAATCAGATCCACCAAATCGTAACACAGGAAAAATACGCACACTACAAGAATCCCTTCTACGAATACAAGTCCGAGACTCAAACGTTCAACTCAGCCAACAACGTCTCCGCCCACGAACAACTCTCCTTGGCCGACGGTGGAATCACCGAACAAAACGTTCCTATCCTCCCCTTCCTCCAACCAGCACGAAACGTCAGCGTCATCATCGCAAATGACAATTCAGGCGATACCGAAGATAACTGGCCCAACGGACTCTCTCTATACATCACCTACATGGAATCCGCCGCCCTGGGTCTCGACCGCATGCCGTTCATTCCTCCACCCGACGAATTCATCGCCAAGGGCCTGAACAAGAAAGCTGTCTTCTTCGGCTGCGAGGACATGAAGAAAGTCACGATTGTGTACCTCCCAAACCGCAATTGGACGACGGAGAGCAACGTCTCAACCACGGATATGCAGTACAGCTACCAGGACACGGCGGCGCTCATTGAGAATGGGCTTAGTATCGTGACCCAAGGGAAAGATGATGAGTGGGGAGTCTGCATGGGCTGTGCGATCATGGGGAAGAGTACTACGGCGAACAAATTGCCGAGGGAATGTAAGAGTTGTTTTGAGGAGTTTTGTTATGTGGCTGGGGTTTAGGGGACTTGAACTTGAACTTGCATATAGAGTTGGTGGCACTTTTATGATGATTATGAGGTTTGGGAGGGCTTGGGATGGGGTGGGATGGGATGGAGTTTGGGTGTCTGTAATAGGGTTGTGGGGGGATATCCATCTATATAGCCTGAGAGTTTATATAGGTAGTTATACCTTGCCAGGCAAGGTTCAGATCTTAGTTAATTTAATTAATTGCTTATACTTGTACACCATAAGGAACTCATTTGTCTCCCATTCTTACCTGGAAAAAAAAAATGAAAATGAAAGGGAATAACGTCTTTATACAAGTGACGTTGTATTTAAAAGCGTTGCGAGTAGCTAGTATTACTGGCCGAAGCTACTGGTTCATAGTACTGGAACTGCTTAGCACACGTTCGTTGGGTTTACAGACTCTATTATTTTATTTATCTCCTGTACTGCCCGGCGGTAACTTTGAATAGGATTAAGTACTCTCTCGTAGAATCATTCAAAGTACGAATATAGGTCTATTCTAACACCTTAACTATCAAATTAGGCTAGATTTTAGTAAGAAAACAATGGAAAGGTCGCTTAACTAGAACGTTGTTATTATTTATATCTAGTCTATCTGGGTATGGATCGTGTTAGTTTACATAGTACTTGTACGAGCAGTGGAATAGAGTAAAGCTACTAGTCCTTGATTTAGTTTTTAATTTCTTGGAGAAGAGAAGGTAGCTAGAATGTATATACTAATATGGATGCTGGTGTTAGGTCACGTGAATAAACATGTGAAGATGTTACGATAGGTTGTGTACTATAAGAAGAATTGGGAAATAGCAGAGATTAGAGGGTAGAGATTAGTAGAGGGTCTGAGGTTTATTAGATGGGATTGCTGTTTTCGTTTTATAAAGGTGGGTTTTGTTGGGGTTGTCGCTAGTAAGGCGTTATAGTGAACAAAGTGTAGTAGCTCGCTTAACTGTGTACGTCCCATCTAATTAGTTGTTCATTATACCTTGGAAGGGAGGATGGTCTCAAGGGGAATAGGAGCGAGGAGCGAGCATTGATACGAGCATTGATAGATGATAAATGTTTATTTCTCGGTAAGCAGCACGTTGTAACTTTTGTGCAAACATCTTCTCAAGTCCTATCGTACCTCACGACTGCTTGAATTAATTTGGGGTTCATTAAAGAAATGGATTATCGCTGTTATCGCTACTGATCACAGCTTTGTTACACATTGAAGTTGAATTTAAGAAATTCTGTATTGTGTCTTATTTACGTCTCTAGATTAATATATACCAGGAGCCAGAGCCCCCTTTTTTTACCTCCGCCTATTAATTTCCCAGCAATCAAAGCGCCCTCCCATAAAACTCAGCAAGCTGTTGCATGCCCAATCCATGTAGGATACTACGGATATCACGCTCAGCGGAATGGTTGCCCTCCCTCTTCAGATGATCAAGCAGAACATCCTTATCAACAGTATCAGCAAACTCCAAGAGTCCCACACACAGTTTGATCCAGTTATTGACAACTTCCGGATCCAGAGTTGGTTTGTGCCCACGGAATTCCACAACTGTTCTCGCCTCCGTGGCTCCTGGACGGATTCGTATGAAGCCATCTTCGCCAAAATACCCTACTATCTGCTTCACCGAGGGTGACTTCTCGATCTGGTCTGCCCATTGACGTAGTGGACTGAACTTGCCCGGATGGATCTTCTGGAATTGAGCCTCAAAGGCGAACATGGTGATGAAGAATTTCTCCAGTGTCTCGCGAGAGAAACCCTGTATACTGCCCACGCGCACGACAATTTCGCATGTAGGGTTGACGTTGAGTCGGAAGTTACTGGTGAGAACACCACATACCTCCGAGACGGCATCTAAGGCCACTTGGTTGAATCTCAAAGAAGGAGAGGTGGTTGATACGCCGATGTATTCGTAGGCGGATGGAGCGGGGCTTCGAATGGAGTCTTTCCATTTTATGAGCCATGAACGGGGGTTGGATGGGTCGAAGGGGATGTTGCTTTTCCCGAAGACTCGTGCGATGTTCTCATAAACAATGTCATCGAAATTGCTGTAGCCGGATTTATCTGAGACGAGAAAGGCGTTGCGTTTATCCTCTGGGTGGGGATCTTGATCTGCTAAGTCGAGGGTAGCTACTGCCATGTTGAGGTCTACACCAAAAGACAAACGAGGGTTGGGAATGTATCCAACTTTTGAAATAGAAGCATCAATTAATAAATCATCTGAATTTGTTGGCTTTCCGATCGGAATAAGAGTATGACCGCACTCTGTCAACGCCCAAGCAATGGCCTCAGAGATCCCAGGAACGATCACATCCGGCTCGAACTCAGGCTCATCCTTAGGATTCCAGAAGCCAGATTCTACAAGAATCGTGTTCCATTGCGTGCCAATCTTGCTTTGAGTCTTATACTCATTGGGGCCTCTGACATCGTTGCCTGGGTTGTCACCAACACTGTAAGCGCGATCGAGGGTGGCGACACCGGTAGCAGCCATAGCTTTGAGAAGAACTTGTTCCGAGTAGTCGTAGCTCAAGGCAAAGGGTTTACCGACGGTTTCGCTCGAGCGAAGGGGTTTTCCGTTGGTGCTTTCGGCCCAGATGCCTTCGGTTGCTGCCTTAAAGCTGCGTTGTGCGAAGCGATGAATGGGGTTCGAGGCTCGCCATGTCAAGCCCTGGTTGCACCAGTAAATCGGGGGCCGGATGCTCTCCTTGTCAGGCTCGAGGGAGGCAAGCGTGTTCAAGGTTCCAGATCGTGCGAGGAGGACGTCCATCACGATTTGGAGATCAAGTCCGAAGTCTTTGGGGTTATCCCAGAAAATGACGGCGGAAAATTGGATGTCTTTGGGGACTGTTTGTCTGGCATTCTCCTTGTGGTATGCCGCGGACAACTCGGCAATGGGATAGTTGTCGGGGTCGGATACATAAATATCACTCGTCGTGTACACATTCTTGAACCCATACTCCAGAGAAAGATTGCGAATGAGTTGACCAGGGCCACCGACCATGAGAACATTCTTGTCGCCATGTTCTTCGACAAGAGCTCGGTATGGGGTATGGCGTAGGATGACTTGGCGAGTTTCCACCTTGGTACCGAATTTCTCAGAGAGCTCCTCGGCTTTCGCCTCTTCGGTCATATTACCTCCATTCGAGAGGAAAGTAAAGGGGATCTTGTTGTGGTTCAGAAACTTGATGGCATCTACTGCCCCTGGAAGATTTTCATCGTAACGATAGAAAACTCCATCAAGGTCCAAACTGAAGGCTAGCGAATGCGTACCGGAGGCTGGGTCTAAAGTGCGAGGCTCTCCAGCGATACAAAGTGGAAAGGCCGCTGAGAGGTCTTTGGCGTTGTGACGTTTATTGTAGATCGACATGTTTGACAAGCGCGCGATTTGGTAAGTAATCTATATTAATTCTCTTTAAGGCAAGTGTTTTAATTGGAAACGTAGAATGAATACAAAAAGTAAAGAAAGTGAAAACGCGCCAGGCGTAGTACGAAAAGAGAAAAAAAAGTGTGAGCGAAGAACGTAAATTGAGTGAAATGCTTATGGTCCAAAACACGACTCACGCTCGTTATATAGATGGTGAATTAGGCTTTGTATCAATTTAAGCCTCACGTGGAAAAGAAGCTAACTAGAAATAAATGTGCTGTGTGTAACTTCTTTATCCCTGACAATCATAACTGAGGACCTAATATTGAGCGCGGGTTCTTTGACAGCAAGTAGAGTTAAGGCATTACAAAGAAATAGTTTAGCGAGATGTGGAAACTAGAGCTGGTTGGAGGAAGATATTACTAACCATCATTTTGTCACGATACTATTTTGGGCTTCGCGGTACCGCAGACAAAGAGTCTCTAATTAGTTGAATCGACGCCTCTTCCACATCTTTTTTGTTATTATTTTAAGCTCTACTTGCTCTACTTGGCCAAATAATACAGTCGAATTCGACTAAAAAGTCCGTACTTAGAACCACCCCTTTTTACTACCTCACATAAGTGATTATTTGTATTTACTACGCTATATAGCCCTAAGAACATCCGCCAACTACTTATTTTGTCTATATACGACTACCTAGCCCTAGGAACACCTACAAACTAACTGCTTCTACAAACTAACCGCTCTCCTACTTCGTAATATAGCGCTACGTATCACCCCTTAAGAACAAAACGAAATTATCGCGGCTTTCCTAGACATTAATAACTTAGACCTCTAGTAAATCGTAGACAAGTTTAATAGAAGTAAAGAACGTATCCGCCTTATATTTAACGCGTACCTTAAAACCCGGGATATATTGTGACGACACGTACGCAAGGCCCACGGTGTAGGTTGTGGAATCGTAGAACTGTCAATTAAACAAAGATTCTAAGCTGAGGAGAAGAGGAGAGCTCGAGAGAGCTTCGATCTAAATACTTGGTGTGGGTCGCTAAGCGAGACCACGTGATCCGAATGGTGGTGACGGTTAGAACCGTCACATATATAGTACTAGGCGATAAGTCTAAGCTATTTAGCCGAGTACCGATTTCCCCTACTATAACCACTCCTACATATACGGATATATCACTATTAATACGTACTGGAATTTAATAAGAATTGAATGAAAAGAATCACCTAGGTTAGGGCTATAAAATGTACTATTTAAATCTAAAATCGGATAAAAAGCGTACCCTAATATTTAGTATACTAGCTATCCGCCGCGATATATGCCTTTATTCTAGCTAGTATACTCTTATAGAGAACTTTAAAGGACTCTTTATCTAAAGTATCCTACGCTACTTATAGAGTACTTTTAAGCCTTTACCTTAAATCCTTACTATTAGATTTGTTTATAGCTATTATAGGGAATATCTTAAAGACTCTTACTTTAAGTAACTACTAGATATACTTAATCGGGTTAAGATTAGGGGAGTAGGGTAGCTATCCTTTTAAAATATTAATCCTATAAAGCGTAAACTACTCTCTAATCTTTCTAGTAGTATAAATAGAGGTATTATCTTATATAAAGAGGTACTCCCTACCCCCCTACTCTAACTTCTCGAATATTAGAGCAACTTCCGCTTCGAGGACCTTAAGGCTTAAGGTAGCTCTCTGCGTTATACCTATACTTCTTAGACTCAAAATCTCGGTCTATAATATATAGGTTACTCCTCCCGTAGTTCTAAAAGTACCCCTAGACTATAACCTTTATATTCTTCTTATAGTCGTACGTTTGGATTATCTCCCGATTCTATACTTACTTAGTAGTACGAAACACCTACTCGGCTCGCTTACCCCGCCCCCACTCTATAGAATACTCGTTACTCTAGTATATAAGGCTCTATTCCTCTTCGGTAATATACCTCTATTTTAGATACTAGGTAATTCGGGTAGCTACGTAAGCTTCTATAAGAGTCGGGCGGCGTCTATCCCTCTAATTAGTTATACTAGCGTCCTTAAGGATTATCTTTAGGGTAGTAGTCTTAAAAGAGAGCTAGTACACTATAATAACTTATATATAAGTGTCTTTTAGGTATTTAGACACGTGTCTAAGTATATATCGTACGTCTAAATCCGAGTATTCTTTTAGTCTACCGATATGTAGTAGAGTCTCGCCGTCGGTTTAGAATAGCTTTAGGGAAATGGTATTACGTACTATCTGTCACGAATCACGTGTAAGCATGTGACAAGTGAAGACCAGGCGGCGCCCTGACAGGTTAAGCACTATCATATCTCTTATAGCAAATAGGGATGCTTAGGCTAGCTAAGCGATCCAAGGATTTCTTAGCATAGGAAAGATCACGTGACCATGATCGCCCAGATCGCCCAAGTCGCGAGCGACGAAAGCGATGTGTGCGATCCAACAGAGAACGAAGGTTCTATATAAGACTGGCACGTCTGCCATTAGATAGGAGCTTCGTGCTCAACTTAGTTATCAATCTTATCATATTAGTTTGACATCTTTGATACAAGTAACGAGTTCACTTCCAAGTGAACAACCCGATAGTCTTCTTCTTATCATAGCATACCAACCAGCGAACACCCAGCCAAGTTTAGTTAGCCAGTTTGAGTATTCGTTACACTATCCTTCGGGTAATATCGAGGACCGTTTCTATCTCTGTAGATTTAGCGCCTTTATAGGTTATACTAACTACCTAGCCCCTCTAATATAAAGTTAATTCATAATTATAAGCTCTTAGGAGCGTAATATTACATAATAGCGTACGAATTAGAGGTATATTAAAAAAGTTGTTATATAGGAAAGAAGAAGGGTTAGAAACGCGTCGCGTTATTTAAGTAGATTTCGTCGGTAGTCGGCTAAAATAGCTTAGACTTTCCGACGGGTACTATAATATAACAATAGGAAGTACAACGGCTATAAAGGGAGCTTTAAAGGTAGGAATAGGAACGTAAAGTAATCGAGGATAAAGAGAAGATATTAAGGGAGGTATACGAGGTGCGTATTTAGAGAGAGTATAGTAGGAGTAGGAGATTTAGAGGGTTAAGTGTAACGAATACTCAAACTGGCTAACTAAACTTGGCTGGGTGTTCGCTGGTTGGTATGCTATGATAAGAAGAAGACTATCGGGTTGTTCACTTGGAAGTGAACTCGTTACTTGTATCAAAGATGTCAAACTAATATGATAAGATTGATAACTAAGTTGAGCACGAAGCTCCTATCTAATGGCAGACGTGCCAGTCTTATATAGAACCTTCGTGTTCCGCCGTCGCCTACATCGCCTGTCGATGCTGTCGACATATCGCCAGCATCGCCTGTCGATACTGGCGATGCAAATGGTCACGTGATTACAATGTAATGAAATCCCTGGATCGCTTAGCTAGTCTAAGCATCCCTATTTGCTATAAGAGATATGATAGTGCTCGACCTGTCAGGACGCCGCCTGGTCTTCACTTGTCACATGCTTACGTGATTCGTGACATTAAGGAGCGAAGAGAGACAAGGAGATAAGATAGACTACTTAAAGAATAGAATAGGGTAGCTCTAAGGGAGGACGTATCCTATAATTAGTATAATATATATAGTATAAGTAATTCTAGGTTAGAATTCTCTAATTCTCTAGGGGAATCTAGTTCCGAGGGGCAAGCTGTCTAATTCTCAGGGGTTAAAGTGCGTTATTCTAAGTATAGACTTTTTAAACTTTTTAAAACTTTTGAAGCTTAAGTCGAATTCGACTGTATCCCTTCAAGCCGTAGAGCGACGAATTTTACGTAATGGTAGAAACTAGTGGAAACAAGACTAACAAATCGCAAACTTCTATATAACTTTTCAGTATATAAGAAATATCCTGTAGATTTCTTTCTGTTGTGCTGGGTCTACTTTCTCTTTTGCTCCACTTCCTTATTTGATCCACTTATAGTTCTGCTGCCTAAATGCTTCATGTCTGCCTAAACCTTACACTCTTTATATAAACACCTTAGATAGCTACCTTTTACAATGCAATCAATTCTCCATGACCTTCAGTACCCAATACCCTTTCAACCCAATACTTTCCTATTAGCTTACCTAATCTGACCTATTTTATTATTCTACTATTTTAGACTGATAATAAATAATTTACCGAAAATCCTACCGCTCTAGGACAGTCGTAGGATTTCATTTCTTCATCAGTTCTTACATAGGAATACACTAGGAAATCAATGAACAAAGTACATTATTCTACTACTACTTACTTCCTACCTCGTAGTCCACTTAGAGTTGATTTTGGTAGAGGTTAAGTCTAGTACCCGTTGCCAACTCGTAGAGCTTCTGGTACATCTCCAAAGGCGCTATTCGCACTAGCTTCGTCTTGTTGCGCAAGTTGATTTTTTGTGAGTAAGCCGCTTTTAAATACGGTCTCGGTGCTTTGGTATCTCTCCAAGCTGGTGTGGTAGTATGGTTGTAGTGGTGGCGGTGGTGGTGGGAGAATAGATAGTGTTATAGTAGAGAAATCAGTAATAGTGCCAAGAAGTAGTAACTCTGATTCACTAGAAAATAGGTGTATATATATAAAAGTGGTGAATGTTGACTGACAGAAACACTGGACAACTAAGTCAATTATGCCAAACTCTTAGCAGAATTACGCTCTATATATCGTATGCAGAGTAATGACCAGGTCTCTTATATTAAGACAGATTGCATGAGTATTAAGCAAGACCCAGAAGGCCAAAATTGGAGAATTTTACTGTCTTCCAGACCCAAAGGATTCTAGGCTTTCTTACTTATCACGGTTTACGCTTTTACTATATACGGCTAAAACTGAAATGTATCTCTCAGATCTTATTGCATCTCTTCTTAAATTACACCAAAAGGGCTAACATGGCCATCGTTCGCCTCTTCTCTTCCCCATCCTTGTTCTCTCATTTGAGGCTAGTATCTCCCTTCTCACTATCAACCTTTTCTTGTGGGCCGGATTGAAGGAAGAAAGCTCGGCTCCAGAAATAAGTACATCCTCGCCTCGCTTTTTCGGGATATAGAGATGCAAAAAGGCTGAACGCTGCGATACAGGCCGCTGAAATTGTCGCAATACTAATAATTGCACTCAAAGCTTTTCTTGACAGGCTTTGACTATCGGTATCTGTGGTTTGTGCGGGAGCCACAGAAGGGAACGCTTGTGTATTTGAAGGTATGGGTGATTTTGAAATAGCGGTTAGTATTGGCGACGTATTTGGAGGTATTGGTGAAGGGGAGATAGCAGTCAAGCTTTCGATGGCTGATGATTTGGAAGTAATATATGGTTGTGGTCTACCCCATTGAGTAGGAATAAAGTGAGCTTGGGTAACTGATGGTTCTGTTGAGGGAAGCAATCTTCCTGTGGCAAGTTTCCTAGGCGCGACCATGAAGAAAGTGGATGAATCACTTTCTGTGGTATGCGTCAGGTTACATGAAATTGGGTGAGTGCGATCAGTGTTTCCACACTGCCAAAGATTCTCGGAGCCACAATATGCCATATATTTGACAGCTTTGTAAATCTTAGATTAGGAAAAAGTCATTTTGCTGGAGAAGCGTCTGTACTGACCACAATTTGAAGTACATTCGGGGGACGAGAATGTTGAATCTGTACAGTATGCTCCGTAGTACAGAGGATCTTGTCCTTCATTTGCAACCGGCATTATTTGGCACACTCCGTTCGACAGACATTGGCCTCCTATGATACAGCAACTCTCGACTGTTCCATTACCGCAAGGTTCTTGTCCAGAAACGGGCCACGCAAGAGGCATGTGATTTGCAACAATACTTGGTGGTCCAAAACACCCGAACCACCCTCCTGGGGTATAGGTAGGTGGGTAAACTGATGTAACGGACATGTTTGACAAGTGAAGCTATTACAAGAAGAGAAAGTATCTATCGTGATAGACAAATACCCTTTTCAGGGGGTGCTTTCGTGTCAAGCTCTACAAAGGCCTTGTTTGCCCTTGGATGCACGCAATCATAGAAGATGGTGGGCACTAACATGGGAAGAAATTAAAAGTGTATATATGAACCGTCATGTAATATGCACGTAAGATGGAAATCTTGCCTTATTTTCAGTTGTAAATCCTGTTGAGAGTTTATTTATAGTTAATTTCTTCGAGCCTTAACAGCACAAAAAATGAAGTGTGGCAGCCATGCCCCCAAGCTTACTGAAAAAACAAAACAACTAAAGGATTGGTTTTGTTACGCCAAAAAGTTAGAGATGCGACGCCAATCTTGACTGCAGCTGCAGCTTACTGCAGAAAAGCCGATCCATCTAATGCGACTGTTTCAAATACATAAATGCAGCCTATCTCGATCGAGATATGAAAAGTACGACAGTTAATGATAGATCTGAAAGCGGAAAGTGGGGTTACATGTACCATTTGTTCAGCCTCCCCCATAATCCTTGGCGCCGCTTCGCCTCCGAGCCTTGAATCCTTCTATGTAACACAGCTTTTGGGGCTGCGGGGGCCTACAATAATCAATAGTTTAAGAACGGGAAAAGGCAAAACCATTCATTAAGCCGAAGCTTTCACTGTGTGCAAATCAAATAAGGCATCTCCCACCGTAAACATTCTCTTTATCTCTTCCCCTTTTCTTCGAAAAGTTTCTGGATTCTGACCAAATCTGTACCTCATTTGCAAAGATCATTCTTTTTATTTCATTTATATGGCAAGATTGGAAAGATTGGAAAGATATCATCTAACCAATTATTCAAATAATATGTATATATAGCGGATATTTATTAAAACAACTCCTGTGCTCAAGCACCGGAGTTATAGAGGCCAATGAGATGTCTTTTAAGCTAAGAGCAATATTATTTAGTAACTAGCTAGTCTATTAATCAAAATCGAATACGTATAATTAAATTGGTGAAAAATAGAATTTACTACCTCCCCTACAAACTATAGCGTGTACCCACTTTGCACAAATACAGTAACCTTTTATTTAGTAGGGGGGGAAGGGGGTTAGTAATTATCGCGTACTTCACCTCTTAATAGCTCCCGAGGTTATCCAGTGCTCTTATGGAAACAGTCGCGTTTAGCTTTATCTAGATTACAAATAAAGGGTAGCTCTATTAGTATCGCTTAGAAAGAGGGGGGGAATTTCTATCTATATATAAGAGCTATATACTTCCATTGCTTCATACTTTTCCCAGCTTAACATACCCAGAACCAACAAACAAAATAAATCAATCTATTATCCCTACTTCCCACCTCGTAGTCCCCTTCTAGCGGAATGTTTCTATTGATCCCTTATTTATTTTGTATTAGCAAATAGATTAGCGTGGGAACAAAATAATTAACTTAACTAATTAATTAATACTCTAAATTATTCAGATTTGATTTAATTTAATTTAATTAACTAATTTATTAATCAGGTTATTAATTAATTAATATAGACTATAAATAGTAACTAAAGTACAAAGTAATTATCCTTTAATAACGCGTTTTTTAGTAGTAAATCCTCGTCCTTGTTTATAAAACACCTCTAGCTTTTTACCTAGACTTATTACTAGTATAGCCTCTAGAGTCTCTTTTATTATTATATTCCTATTCTATAAGACATTTAGAAGTAGGCTCTTCGGGTCCTGAAAAAACTTCCTATTTTGTTCCTCCTAAATCACACTTGTTGTCGCACCTTTTAAACATTAAATTATAACAACGTAACTAAAAAGATACACAAGTACTAGTAAGAATATAGATAGGTTAATTCTGAATCTACTAGTACTTTTCATATATTTTTCTGAATTTTGTAGAGTAAGAAACCTGTTGTTTAAAATAGTGTCTCCTCGGTACGAATTCGGAAGTTTTTTCAGGACCCGAAGAGGTAGGTTATGTGATTTTACGTGACCTACTATACTAGTTATAACAAATAATTAGTACTATAATTATAAGCCTTCTACTAAAGTAAGGGAAGAGTCCTATTATATAAAAGTTTTATAAGCTCTACTTATACGTTATATAGGGAGGTCGGACTACCCCGGACTCTGTATTAATCTGTATTAATCTGATTACTTAGCGATTTGATTTGATTCGATTAAGTACTATTAATTGAATCAAATTAAATCATTTTCCACGCTGATTTAACAGATACTGTATCTCTACATATGAAAAGTGCCAGTAGAGAATGCTAACCGACAAAACACGTGTACCCCCTATTTACAACTTTACCGACTAAACCACCCCCCCTGAAAGTGGGGAAAACAAACTTCCAAAGGTACATAATTAGATATTCTATATGCTGTAGATAGTCTTTCCTTGAATATCTCTATCAAACCCACTATCAAAACCCATCAAAACCCAACAAACCCCATCAGAAACACAAAAAGAGGTTGTATGTTAAAGTTCACCCACACTTACAATATGCCACAATATAACAAAATAAATACCCTCACACCCCAAAGAAACACTGCTTTCTCACTCAATTCCAATTCCAATTCCAATTCCACTTTTGATTTCAATTTCAATCCACCGCTCCTACCACACACATACTCTTTGCATGTACAGGTAGGTACTATAACATACACCATACAATACCCACCACACATTCACGTACCATCCACTAATCTACGAAACAACCAGGAAGGAAGATCCTGAATACAAGTAAGAGTAGGAGTCAAGGTAAGAGTAAGAGTCAAGGTAAGAGTAAGAGTCAAGGTAAGAGTAAGAGTCAAGGTAAGAGTAAGAGTAAGAAGAGTATATNAATCTACGAAACAACCAGGAAGGAAGATCCTGAATACAAGTAAGAGTAGGAGTCAAGGTAAGAGTAAGAGTCAAGGTAAGAGTAAGAGTCAAGGTAAGAGTAAGAGTCAAGGTAAGAGTAAGAGTAAGAAGAGTATATACACCCTACCACCCATCCCACCCACCCACACCTCAAAATCACGACCACACGCACATCCACATCCACAATCTCACCCCACTCCACCCCATCTATCAACAAAAAAACCTCATCCACATCCACCGCCTACAAAGTCAAGGAACTACTTCGTCTTAGCCCTCAATCAAGACCACTCCATCTAAACTGCTTCAACAAGACCAACAGCATCGTCACTATCAGGATAGGGACACCCAGCTAAGCGACCAAGCGTCCACAACGACCAACTACCAACCATCTCCCATCACCACTTTACACAAATAACCACCAAGACATCATAAACTACACCCCACATACACATTCTCAGAAGGGGGTCCTGGAAGAAGAGGGAGAGAGAAAAGAGGATCATGTTGATTTAAGAGAAGAAAAAAAATCGAATGAGCGGTAAAACGCCATCGCTGTGCTACACCCAAAGAGAAACTAATTTCCCCACCCCCCAAAGCCCACCTGATTTCCATAATAAACTAAGTAGCAGTAGTGCTTAAAGCACGTTATTACCCATGCACACACATACACACAGACAACACACAGAATTTCTATTCCTGTACACCCTAACAATGAGAAGAGAAGAATAACACAAGGGTAAGAAGAAAGAGAGATAGGAGCCCCCACAAGCTATGCTGCAGTACCCAAGCGAAGAAAGAGAAGTATAAACAAGACTTGGTGAATTCGGGTCCCAATCAACGATTGCGATCTTCTTGTGGTGGAGTCGGTCGTGGACTTCGTGATGAGCCGAGACTATTGGCGAGAATACCCCGCCAACTACCTGATCTGGGACCCCTTCCATGTCGTGTTGGACTGGATGAGAGGCCCCGTTCGATATCATCGTCTGAACCCGTGGGGATCGGTAGAGAGGACGACGCACGGCTCAAACCGTCCTGACTGTCGTCGTCACTATCATCGTGATATGCGTCATATCGAGGGCTTGAAGGAGACCCTCGGGCCAAAGAACGAACGACATCCCCTTTACAGATGGGACATGTCCTTCTTCGAGTAGTCAACCATGGGGTTCTAAAACGTTGTTAGCATGAACCACTAGCACTTTAGTAACATAAACTTACATGCAATCGACATGGAACTCGTGGCCACATGGTAGACTCATCACCCGACTGACTCCATCAACATATTCTTCTAGACATACCACACACTCTATTTGTTTCCCCATATACTTCCTCCATTCACTAGTGTGACTACCTTGATGATTCTCATGTTCTGGGGACCGAGGGGGGATTGATGATACTTGTAAAGGATTCGAATTTGCTCGAGCAAGGTCTCCTGGCTCAGGTATTCCAGTTGTCGTCCTCGATCGCGGACGCGGTCTTGTCGGTGGGGATTGAAGAAGGGGTGTAGTGATTGAAGACTCAGTAGTGGTTGGTATACGAGAAGATGAAGGGGATGGTGTTGTGGGAACAATGGTTTGGTATGTTCGTACGGGTAATCTTTCAACCACTGATTTCGGTGCTCTCCATCGACGACGGCGAATTCTCGATCGAATGAGGAGTAATGCGTACACAACACATAGCGTAACTAGGGGGCTTACAACCAAGACTAGCAATGTATCGAGAAATGGACTAGCTCCGCTTGTTGGCGTCAAAGTTACCCATAAACCTTCATACCCTTCATCATCTGAATCTTCATCATCTTCATCATCAGGACCAGGTACATGTGGAGTCAGAAATTCGACGTCCTCCTCGTCATCGCCAAAAATAGCATTCAAAAGTCCCTTGGACTTAGTCTTACTCTCTTCTGGTGTTGAGACATCTTGATCGACTGACGGCCCACCTGTTCCATACTCACCACTTCCAGGGGTGATACTTCCGCCTCTCAGAGACGGAACATATTCGGGAATTTCCTGAAGAGCACCTCCTATATGTTTCTTTCCTCCTGGCTTTATTTGATGAGTGCTGTCGCTTTTTACACCTTCTGGTTTTGCGCCTTTTGTATTTGGAGCCTTGCCGGCGGTTTCTGCATCAGAGGCTCCGACTAAGTCCGGGTCTCTCCAATCCTGCACACCAATGACAAAGTCATCTCCAGAGGGTTGCTTCGAGCCTGCCTTCTTTTTCGAGGCATTCTTGTCAGTCTCCGTCTTCCTTTTAGGCTTAGCTTGGATCTTTTTGGACTCCACGCTTCCATCATCCTTCCAATCGTCAACCAGAACCCAGTCCAACTGGCCACTGCTGGGCGGTCGACTACTGTCTGATTGTGAGTTTCCTTTGCCCGTACTGAAAAAGAGGGACCTCAACCAACCAGACCTCTCTGTTTTGACTGTCCCTAATTTCTCATCTGCTTTGGCTGCTGGTCCCTTTTTGCTTGCCGCCTTTGTGGGGGTTCGGGAAATTGATGTTGGCTTTCCAATGGAGCCTGCAGTAGGCGTGAAGGTAGGGCGAGAATGGTGCTTTTTCCCGGTCTTCTTGATTTTGTCTGTATGGTGGACCGTCAAAAGAGGCTTTCCATTCTCATCTAGAGTGTCTTCCAGAAAGCTGTCTGGGCCAATCAGGGAGGAGAGTAGATGGGCAGTAGTTCTTGAAGTGAAAATAGAAGGTATGGTGACGTTTGACGTATCCCCTCGCGCATACATTTGTATCAGAGGACCACCCTTGACGTCGTCGCCCACAATCAACGCAATAGCTCCTCTTCTTTGAGCCCATTTCACCTTTTCCAAAAACCCACACCCACCACGACTCAGTAATACCACTTTTCCGGCAATCTCCGCTCCTTCTTGTATAGACTGGATATCTGCGTGGTTCGCTTTGGAATCGGTAGGTTGCGCATTTGTTTCTTTGGATACAGTCGATCCTGGTAGAGGATGGTGTAGGTAGTCATCAGTACCATCGTTCACCGGAGGACCACCCAAGCCATCTCTATGTCCAGAATCGCCCGCACTCTTCCGCTCATCTGCAGATTTGGTCGCTTCACTGCCACGACCTTGGACCTTTGAACTAGAGGATGCCGCAGATTTTCCGTCGCCCAACTTGACGCCATCCAATGCTGGGCTGTTCAAACTATTATATGATTCCCCTCCACGCACATCGCTACATCCTAATTCCCCTTCCGCACCGGTCACTGCCGGACCTTGCCGAATGCCATCATCTCCAAAACCACTCCCTATCCATACCCGCCCTTTCAGACCCTCGATAGGTAATGGTGGCCCAAAAGCAGCCGGTCGCGCTAGGAAGGCGGTCGAGTTTTCGTGGGTCAAGGTGATGATGGCGTTTGGCGGGAAGAGGGAGAAGGGCGCTCGGAAAGAGAAGAGGGCGGAGATGCCAGTCTTGGGAGCGGCGGCCGACGTACCGTCTATTATGGGAGGGGCATGTTCGGAACGGAAAGAGAGGATAGTTAGGAAGACGGCTGTCACAAAAAAGACGACAGCTATGATGATTCTTGGTGGTCGCATGATGTGGTTGGCAAATGGTAGAATGGCCGCACCAGGCCCGACTTATGGGGTAATCAGCTCCTCAGCTGCTAGGAACCAGGGGAGGGCGGCATCCGTTGGTGTTGGTGAGGAAGGTGAAGTCGCGTTCTAAGGGTTGCGCAGGAGGAAAAGGGAGGATGAAGAGTCGCATATGTCGTGTTGGTGAAGAGAGGAAAGTTGGAGAAAGGGGAGGATTTTAGAGGAATCGTCGTTTGTCGTGGTGATCTCAAGAGGGGAGTCGGGCGGGATGGATGCGATGGTCGGTCTGTCACCTCACGGGTTGCAGATGGGTTGGATTGGGTTGCTACAGTATACCGCCACACCCCCCTCCAAACCATCGAATTCACAACGTCAGAGGTCAGAGGTGTGGCGTTGCGTTGGCAAGCAACACCATTCACTAGAAACAAGATGATACTGGCACGTTTGTCTCCTACTACACTACGTGACTACGTGACTACATGCCCGTGACTACTTTTTGTCTGGGAGTCTCGAGTAGCTGTACATACGGTATCTATCTATATATAGATATGTGATCTAGTCGAACTTTGTGGAGATGGCAAAGGCATTGGCTGATATTTGACCCATCCCGAAAAGCTTCTTCAGTTCCAAGGTTAAAGGTCACAACCACGACACACCACCATCACCATCACCACCACCAATAACTCTTGAGCTGGTGTCTGGAGGTGTCCAGTGTCCAGTAGTGTCCAACATGTGCATGTGACAGCATATGGTTCGTGAACAACCATCGATAGTAACGGCTCAGATATCGTATAATCGTTCCCGCGTTGAGTCAAGTGCCCCAGCATCATCCTGTATGGTCCCGGTACCGTCCCACGCAAACGGTTGACCAGCAGTTAGACCTTATTCAGCCTCCATGTTGTTGAAATCGAGAATACCGTATACATCATAGTAAAGAGTGACAGGACCTCCAGAATATACACTCCCCACTCCATCCGGAGATGACAGCGACGCCCGGAATTCCAAACGATCATATCTCGAAAGTCATCACGTCACTGATTCAGCCACAGCAGTCAATATCACCCTTCTTCCCCAACTCCTCCGTCTCTAACTTCTACCACGGACCTCAAGGTTTTTACGTACTTGTAGCTTCCATCAAGCTCAAAGCATCACGGGAGGTCTTCGGTGCCGCCTTTGTGGCGTTCTCACAGTGAGCCTCGAAGCATCAATCAACACAAAGCTTACTTCCAATCGGAGAGCTGACGAGGATCGGGGTCGTATGCTATACTACTGTAGGTGCCCACCTATATTAGCTTGGTGGTGGTTCAAGCTAGATGTTGGAAGCTCCTACCGAGGATCTTCACGAACTATGCGGCTGGAGCAAGCGAGGGAGGTTGGTTGAAACTAGACCCTGTGGTGCTCTTACTTTGGAAGTTGATAGTATTCAACTACTATTAGTTTTGAAGGTAGTAAACACTTTAGCCTTTCCTACATGCAAAAATCAATACGCCTCAAATGGTCTTGGCTTGAGCTAGACAAGCCATTGTAAGAGAAGCTTTTTGTCTGGTTCTAATCCCACTTTGCTGCTATGTTTAACTGTATTGCTATGCTTTTCGTGTTGTACTTACTTGCAAGTTCTTATTCCTCGGTGTACTTTTCTTCTTCTTTTCTTCCTCCTTCTGCCTCCTTCCGTTACCTCCCCCTTTTTGTGCCCAAATGAATATTAACGAACCTCGAAAGGGGGGTGGCTTCGTGCTGCCTTTCGTAAATACTGGCGAACGAAATCGTCCAAGTTCTATGAAATCAAACCGCATCCCATTTCTCAGATGGGTACCTGATGATGTGAGTAAATTGCTATTGGCACCAGAATTACAATTGACATAATCCAGGCGCGCAATCACTTCGTTGCTACAAGCGCAGAATATACAGGCACAACTCTGTTTCTTCTCTTTGCGTTTTCTGGAACCCAAGTAGCCCTGCTAGCATCGCCACCGAGTTCTGAAAATACTGCTGGCGCTCAGAGCAATCCTTCACAACTCATGTATATCGCGCTGAGTTTTGGATTCTCTCTGGCAGTCAATGCATGGGTGTTCTTCCGAATCTGTGGCGGGCTCTTCAATCCAGCTGTAAGTGATTCTTCCAAATGGTTGGACTCGCAATTGACAAGATTAGGTTACCTTGGGAATGTGTCTGGTTGGCGCCCTTCCATATACCCGTGGGGTGTTTCTCGTAGTGGCTCAACTCTTGGGTGGTATCACAGCGGCGGCAATTTGCTCAGCGATGTTTCCTGGGCCACTTACCGTGCGAACAAGTCTTGGGGGAGGGACTTCTATTGCTCAGGGGCTTTTTATTGAGATGTTCTTGACTGCCGAGTTGGTTTTCACCATTTTCATGCTCGCAGCGGAGAAACACAAAGGGACTTTTATTGCGCCTATTGGCATCGGGCTTTCCCTATTCATTGCTGAGCTTACTGGTGAGCTGGAAATACATAGGTCGTGCAAATTTTATTGGAGCTAATTCTCCCCTAGGTGTATACTTTACAGGTGGCTCCGTTAATCCCGCACGTTCTTTTGGTCCTTCGGTGGTAGAACGTTCATTCCAGACATACCACTGGATATACTGGGTTGGCCCGATTCTAGGTTCCCTGCTTGCGTCCGGTTTCTATAAATTCATCAAGAGACTAGAATATGAAACCGCCAATCCAGGACAGGATCACGATCATCTGGACAGCCTTCGTTCCCGTGTAGCTTTCACGTCGGTAGACTACTCCATGGAGGAAGGGACGGCGAAAGAAATGGCGAACGGCAGGATTGGAACACCCAGAGAATACGGAAGTGGGCACAGGCCTTACAGCAATTCTCCTGCCCCGCCTCACCCCAACGATCAGTTCACCGGCTTGCGCGATGGAGGAATGCATGCGACTGACATTGTCCAGCCAAGACGTGCAAGTACAAGTGCAGCAAGTAGTCATACTCTCGATGGCATTGCTTCGAATACCAGTACACTTCACAATAACACCACCATTTTTGATATCTCACCCGCCAGTTCTTCCTCACCTGGTAGTCCCAAAGCTCAAAAACCTGGTTCCGACGGGAGTAAGGAAACTGGCAATACCACGGGCCCGACAACAACCAATGGGGCCGCTGCAATACGAAAGAGTTCCATGAAACCTGGGTCCCATGGTATTCAGGAGCCGGGACAGGAAAGAAGTGTAAAGGAGACTACTTATAATAATAGGAATATGATTAATAGTCCCAGGGACTCGGTTTTCTTTTGATAAGGATTAGGTCACGTTAGGGACGTGTTTAATAAGTGCTTATATGGCGTTTGGTGGGTTTGGCTGGTATACAGTACAGCATAAATTTACGTATTGGAGTTTGGTGACGAGATTATTTTTATGAAATGCTGATTTTATAAGACAAAACTGAAAGTTTCGCGAAGTAAACATTCATTGGACTAATAATTCCACCGCTATATTTTATGGGATCGTCACAATAAGTATCTGAAGTGTCAGGGAATTACTTTTGTTATTCTTCCGTAACTGGTGAACAGAATATATCGGCCCATATAGCTATCCAAAAAGGTAAAAACTATCCTAAGTCTTACTTGCTTCAGCCAAAACACTAGGATCAATAAAAGTCTCCAAATCCGCCCTCGAAACCCCAGCCCTTCCATCACTCTTCGCCAAATACGCATCCTCCCTAACCAAAAACTCCAGTAAATCCCCCGGCATCCCCCCCGTCCAAATATGATCCCCCCAAACACTCCTCACAACACCAGGATCCATCCCAACCTTCTCAGCAACATACTGATACAAACCCTGATCCGGCCTCCTAAAGACCTCCAACGTCCGATTCAACGCCTTCAAAAACGCCACCAATTCCCCTCTCGTCCTCGAATCCGCCAGCTTCTCAGTCGTCGTATAAAGACTATAAACCTCGCGATACAAACTCCCATTCTGGAAAAGCACCGCGTCGCCCCCGAGAGCTCGCGCGCCTAGCTCCACGCTCGGCTCCCAGATCCCAAAGGCATCCACCTGGCCCCCCTTAAGCATACTCGGTAAAGTCCCCGTGCCACACGGGCTCTTCATACACACATCCCCCTTCACAACCTTATACTCGCCCTTCTCAACGCCCACACTGCCCATCATGTAATCGACAAACACCTCCGCGCTCGTACCGGGAAAGGTGCCGATCTTCTTGCCCTTCAGATCTGCGAGCTTGTTTATGGAGGAAGTCTTGTTTTTGTGGGCGACGAGCCGGTAGGGAACTTCGACCAGCACGTAGATGAGACGCAGGTTCTTGTGGACGGCGTATTGTTTTAGGCCCTGGGTTTCGGCGTTGGCGGCTAGGTCGATGGTGTTGTCGGTGGGGAGGTTGGCTACCCCGCCGGTGATTAGGACGGAGGGGGCGTGGTAGAAGTGGGTGAGGATGTAGGGTTGGGGGGTGTGTTCGATCCATTGGAGGGAGGAGGCTATTTTGAGGGAGTGGACGAGGAGGGGGAGGAGGGGGAGGAAGG
>CAJVRM010000021.1:0-28913 GCA_911693285.1 Hymenoscyphus albidus | reverse complement strand
CAGCAGGGAGGAGGGGGAGGAAGGGGAGGTGGGGGGGAGGCTTCATTTCTTAGTTGAGTTTTCTTGGGGACGGGTATGTTTTTTCTTCTTTTGGAAGTTTGGGATGTTGGATGTGAGATGCGGGTGGGGTGGTTAGTACGCATATGTGAGAGAGGTGAAAGTGCCATGCTCTAGAATCTTATATTCTTTCGTTCTGCACTCAACAAGCATAGCTTCTCTCCAATGTAGAGTCTCTGGTAGATCCCCATACACTTTGTATTCTGCCTACCGACCAACAACCCCCTTGATTCGTTACCACTCATCGAACTGCCCAATCTTTTGAAGTTCCTCTTGGCACCTGCCGCTCGTAGATATCACCGGGTTTCCGGGAACGCGGATGAATATTTCTCTAGTGTGTTATGGACAGCTGCTGCGGGGCTTGCGAATTACTTCCCGGCAGTTCTTTTTGATTTCTTGCGAGAAGGAAAGGGTAGAAATTTCTGATGTACTACTGTCCCAAGTAGTGTTTGTACTGTACTCCCGCCCCCTGAACTGTGGCACTGTAAGCGTGAACCTTGATTTTAGGCGAACGGCATGGCGGGGGCGGGTTTGGCTTACATATTCGCTTACCTTTGTTTGGAGGGTGGGATGGTGACTACTCGTACTGTGCAGTGATGTAGAGGTACGGTGAGATGGGTTTTATACTAGTACCGGCTGATGTAATGTTTGTCCCAGAACTATTCGTAAAATATGGAGCTGGAGATCTGTACTAATACGAACCCGTATGCGAACTCAATAGTGTACCTTACCTAGTTCAGGTCAAGTTACTCGGGTAGGATGTATAATCCTACCGGGATACCTAGATAGGTAGGTACTTATTCTATTAGGAAGTACCTAGCGTAGACTAGGTAGCGTTTACAATTCTAGTAGTTAAGTTAAGTAGGAATACCTATTTAACCTAACTCGAGTAGTAATAAGTAATACTCGTATTAACTTACCAGGTAACTTGGTTACTACTTTAGTACCGATAGTAGAATAGATAAATTGCCTCGAGTCCTCGTAGCGTACCGGGTACCTCAATAATATTTTTGTGAGTTTATTTACTTACTTAAATTTAACCGGCCCTTCTATATATTAATTATTCCGCCTTATTAAAAAGAGAAGTCAGTTTATTATTGGTTATTATAAGTTTATATTTAGGAAACTTTATAATAAAAGTATATATATAAGTACTAAAAATATATATCCTAAGCAAATTACTATCTAGGTATACTACTCAAGTAGTTATAAAGTATTGTAAGCCACTACTTCACTTATCTCAATTAAATTACCTACTCGTATTCAACTCAACTCAGTCCGAGTAGCAATAAAGTCAAATTAAGTAGTTGAGCTCTTTCAAACGCTGGCGTAGACTACTGTAGCACGTGCTGGCTAAGATATGTACCCCGCTTCATCATACATCATACATCATACCACTCCTCCCCTATATAATCCGCACATCCCTCATCTCAGGAACAATCAAATCAACTTGCAAATCTATCAATTGACAGAAAAACCTCAAAATGGTCAAGGGAAAAGCAACAGCCACCGTCTCAGGACGCACCATCGCCGAAACAGACGAGTATGAGCTCGTGGAGGGAAATGTCTATGTATGTTGATCTCTACCCACTCCCAATCGTTCTTGAAGGCATGAATTCAATTGCTGATTCGCCATCAATTTAGTTTCCACCATCGTAAGCTCAACCTCCTCCTGTGAACCAGGTGTATGTACAACTGGACAAAGTCATCGCTAATGGGAAAACCAGCTCGGTAAATATGTCGTATCTCAGGAAGACGGATCACTCAACACACTGTCCCCACAAGGGAGATGCCAGTTACTACAGCGTAAATCTTGATAGTAAGTCCGATCACAATTCAGGCTTCAATTGACCGCTTTGCGTTTCTCTATCGGGAGGTGAAGCTGACGGAAGTGAATGGATAGAAACCGAGTTGAAGAATGCGGCTTGGTATTACCCAACTCCCAAACAAGAGGCGGAAAATATCAAGGGCTATGTTGCTTTCTGTGAGTATCCCATTTTCTCAAGCTGCCGTTTGAGAAAGAGCATGGATGCCTTGGCTAATCGTTTGGTGTCATAGACAAGAACGTTGTTGATGTTAAGACGGAATAGGTGTTTAGGAAGGAACGGATGAGGAAAGTAGGACATGTATATTTGTATTGAGCAGAAGTGGAATGGAGAAATGTTTTGAGGAGAATAAATTCTAAAAGTGAAATGTGAAGCTGCTTTTTTAGTATACTCTAGATCTTCTTGGGTGGAATGACGTCGACCCTTGGCCGAAAGCGAACTCAGAATTGCCCTCGGCCTTCAGATTGAATATGTACAGCCCCTCGATGCATTCGGTTGATGACGGAAAGAGGAAGAAGAGGGAAAGAAGGGAGAGAGAGAAGGAAAGAAGAAAACGGGGGGAATCGTAGGTGGTTGTTCTGATACTGTACTGCAGCGTGGTGAATGAAAGAATTTAGGTTCACCCCACCCCCACCAATCCCCAACACTGACGCGTAAAGTACCTAATCACGTCGCGTCTTACCAACTACCACAGCACAACGCATTGCACCACCCCGAATAACCTCAATCATGGACATCGATCGTGACGATCCGCATGGCAATTATACCGATGGAAATCGCGCCTTCTTGCAAGCCTTTATGGCGCGCGGCCAATTGTCATTGAATGACAGCAAGCAAATCCTAGCTGCCATTTTCTCCATCCAAGAAAGTCCGTTTGGGCCCCTCCGACCCCTCTTGGGAACCTTGACTGACAACAGCTGTAGACAGAGAAGTCAGCCATGAAGATGTAACGGAAGAGGACTTCAAATCCTACATGTCTGCAGCGGCCGATGCACTTTCCCCTCTCGATTACGAAATTCGAAGTACCAAAGATCAGGTCACGAAAGCCAGGGTTTATGCCATCGTCAACAGTATTAGCGATCCTCTTACGCAGATGGCCACAACGAGAACAACAGAGGAAATGCTTTACGTAAAGCGTCTGCTGGATGCCATGTTTGAGACCTACAACACGCCGCGACGAGAGGTGATGGCCATCACAGGTATACAAGCGCTCGAGAAGAAGGTTCTCAAAGGATCGACCAGAGCTAGTGAGGCCGAAGAAGCCGTTTCCAATACGGACAAAGGCCTAACTGGAGGAGAAGCCGAGAAATTGTTGGCGAAATTAGTTACTGAGAAATGGTTGGAGAGAAGTGCGCAGGGCTTCTACAGACTCTCTTCCCGAGCACTCATGGAACTGCGAAGCTGGCTGTTAGACGCTTACAATGAGGAAACAGACGATCCAGATGAATGGCAGCGAATCAAATTCTGCGAAGCCTGCAAGGACATCATCACCGTTGGTCAAAGGTGTGCTAGGGTGGATTGCAATGTTAGGCTTCACGACATCTGCGAAGCCGCGTACTGGAATTCTAGACCCAACAAACAGTGTCCGAAGTGTAACACAGCGTGGGACGGTGAACATTTTGTCGGGCAACGGGCGATCACTAGCACGGAGGAATACTTGAGGGGCAAGAGAAGAAGTGGTATTAGTGCAAACAACAAGGCAAGTAGTAGTCGGGGGAGGAGGACACAGCAAGTAGTAGAGGAAGAAGAGGAAGAGGAAGAGGAGCAAGAAGATGTTGAGATGGATGACGAGGAAGAGGAAGAGGCTGAAGAAGACGATGAAGAATGATGGTTGGGTCTCGGACGGCGTTTGCATAGTATTTACTCCAGAATTTACGGCGGTCATATCAAAAAGGCGTTTGGGGAAATGGCAGCATGATATCTTTGGTAGGAACCCGCACAGTAGCTGGGGGCGGACTTGAATGTGGATTCTACCAACAATTTTTCAAAACCCCAGATTTCAAGGATCATTTTTAACTTTACAAAACGTGGGTCGACCGGGAAGATCGGATTCCAACAAGACGGTACGGAGTTGGAGTGCGGTATCGAGGATGGATCTGTTTCTTCCCTTCTTCGCATGATTCTATTCATAGTCGTGTTACTTGTTTGACTTTCGGTATAATTTACCGGTAGCGATTTAAAGCATCACCAGCCTCAAAACTCAGGGCTTGAAGTTCCTCTCTCACACCGATGCTTATCTCAAGACGCCTATCTCTCCCTCCACCATCTGGCCTTTGATATGGTAAGTATGAAGGAAGGAAGGTGGGATTCTGAAATTCAGCACAAAAATGGTACCTCGATAATGCGGCATAAAACGCAAAGAGATTTATTTGCATGGAATTTAACATTCGATAAGATAAAAGCTTGGCTAATCTACATCCCTACCTTGAAGAGGATCTCAGAGTTACAATTGGGCAAGTGCCCCAGGTGGATCACCAGTCGTATTCCAGCACAAGCCAAGGCATGTCAAGCCTCCCGCCCACAGCGGGTACAACGTCAGGGGGGACTTCGTGACGGGATTTGTTGACGGTGTCCAGGAACGGAGATGGCTCGACGTATCCAGCCCAGCTACAGTATGCTCAGTAAGAACACATGAAAGTCGATGGCAGAAGAGTCCGAGTTTCTAGAAAACGAAGACCTTTGGCGATGTTACTGAGTGTAGTACAAGCACACTGTACGGAAGATTAACATGACGTTCGTTTTGTGTTTCCTCCTAACTGTACCGTCTGACAGTTTCAACTTTCAAGCGGGATCAACATCTTCCATTTTCTTTCCAGGTTTTCCTTTCTGTACTCCTTCAACCAGCCTTCCAGGGGTCGATGCATCTCGCGGGCGTTATTTGTTCCGGCTGATTGGCCTTCAGATCAGGAACCATCCCCGAAACCCCTCATTTGCCCAAATATCGATCAAAACTACCGCAGTGACGTCCGCACCTGAAAAAGATATACAAGTAAATTCGATGAGGTTTGCCCAGTTTGCCATACCGGCACCCCGTGCAGCACTTGTCAAGGGGTAACTCGGCCTTCGCTCCTGGGGTGGATGTCTAGTTATATTATCCAGCTGCGCAGCGCAGCAGCCAAAGACCGTGTGTAGAGCTAGTCGCAACTTCCTATCCTGGTTTCTCATTCTTTCCTCTACTTTGAGGTATAAGTGCCGGTGACCCCATCTTCTAACATTCCCTCTCTGCTTTGGCTCATCCCTTTGCATGTTCCCTTTCCGTTAAGTTATCATCGTTCAAGATGCCTAGCTTGAACCGTGCCGAGTACTCTGCACTTCCAGTGACGGAGGATCGAAAAGACGAGGATGACAATCCTGTCAAGCCTCCAAAACGGCTCTTTGCTTTCCTTACATTTTTGCTAGCTTTATTGTTGTTTGCTATTGCGATTATTGTTCTTGGACGCTCGAATTATTCTCCCCCCGCAGCGGAATCGATCGTCGATCAAAAGGTCACGGAAGCCTTTCATGATCACCTGGCACGAGCAGGTGGTGATGAATATCTCATAGGAGTTGGAAAGGCTGATATCACTGGGTAGGAAACTATAGTAAAGAACGCAGTTCTAACGAGCTTTCACTGACATTTCTTGTAGCCCGGTGGTCGAAATCAATTTCATGGGCTATGCTAGCTTGCCTCAAATCGGTAAGTTTTTCTTTTATTCTCAGAAATTTCCAACGGCTGCGTTCATGTTATGTGCGTTGTGTTTGGCTTGTATCACAAATTCGCTGACTCCATACTTCAGGTACTGGTCTTCGCCAAAGGCTATATGCGCGAACATATATTGTTGGAAGTAAAACTACTCCAACTGATCGCTTTGTGTACATGGTAATTGACACCGCCAATGGAGATACCGCAATCCGAAACGGTATCTTGGAAGGAGTTGCCGCTCTTGGTTCCGGCTACTCAATGTACGATACTTCAAATATCGCCGTCACGGGAACACATTCGCATTCCGGTCCTGGTGCATACATGAACTACCTTTTACCGCAAATCACTTCTCTCGGGTTTTCTGGGCAATCGTATCAAGCGATTGTCGATGGATCAGTACTTTCTATCAAAAGGGCTCATGAGAGTTTGGCTCCTGGGTATCTCGATTTTGCTGATACAACGGTCGAGGATGCTAATATTAATCGGAGTCTTTTCGCTTATATGGCAAATCCAGCTTCTGAGAGAGCCAAGTATAGCAGTGATGTGGACAAAACCATCACCATGATGCGTTTCAAGCGTGCTTCAGATGGCTTGAATACTGGAGTTTTGGCATGGTTGGTCCCATGATCCTTTTAGACGAACCTTCACTCTGACATCTGAGACAGGCACAGCGTTCACGGAACTTCCATGTTGGAGAACAACACCCATGTCACAGGAGGTCAGTATCTTCAGGAAGTGGACAATACCATCATTACTAACTCCAATCGGCAGACAACAAAGGCCTCAGCTCTTATCTTTTTGAAAAGGCCATGGCTTCTGATCCGTCAGCTGCCCCAGGATTCGTAGCTGCTTTTAGCCAAAGTAGTGTTGGTGATACCTCACCAAATGTCCTTGGCGCTTGGTGCGATGATGGCTCTGCAACTATGTGCACTTTCGAGAATTCTACTTGTTCAGGAACTAGCCAAGCTTGTCATGGTAGGGGTCCTGCTTTCGAAAAGCTCGATCTTGGGGTGTCAAGCTGTTATGAAATTGGTCGCAGAGTCTTTGCAGCAGCTAAAACTCTCTACGTAAGATTTTGCAGTTTATATATATCTTCGAGTACGCAGAACCCAAATACTGATGTTCATTTAGGACTCATTCGATAGTGTCGCAACCCCAGTGAAGGATCCAAGCGTCAAGGCCTATCATACGTTCAACGATATGAGCTTCTTCAACTTTACCCTTCCAGATGGAACTGCTGCACAATCATGCCCAGCTGCACTTGGTTATGGATTTGCTGGTGGAACCACTGATGGTCCAGGAGCCTTTGATTTTACTCAAGGAGATACTGATAACGATCCCAAAAACCCGCTTTGGGTTATCGTGTCCAGCGTGCTTAAAGCACCGAGTGAACAACAGAAGGCTTGTCAGTCTCCAAAGCCTGTTTTGCTAGATGTTGGAGAACTGAATACTCCATATGCATGGTCCCCAAATATTGTCGATATTCAGAGTTTCCGTGTAGGTCAATTCATAATGATTGTTAGTCCGAGTGAGGCAACAACAATGGCTGGTAGAAGATGGAAGGAGGCCGTGGCAGACGCTGCCACTTCCATCACCACTTCAACTCCAAAGGTTGTCATCGGAGGTCCAGCGAATACGTACGCACATTATGTTTCTACGAAAGAAGAGTATGGTATCCAAAGATACGAAGGTGCTTCTACCCTCTACGGTCCTAATGAGCTTGACGCCTATATCTTCCTCTCCAAACAAAATCTTCAATATCTTGCCCCAGGATCAACGACCAAACCTTCACCTGGTCCAACACCACCTGATAATCGCCAAAATTCCTTGAACTTAATGACTGGTGTTGTCTTTGACACTGCAGGAAGCAGAAGTTTTGGAGACGTCATCACCCAACCAGCAGGATCTTATGCCCGTGGTGCCGTCATCAACGCGACATTCGTAGGCGCCAATCCCCGCAACAATCTCCGTCTTGAAGGAACATTCACGGCTGTCGAGAATCTCCAGAATGGCAACTGGGTCACGGTGAGAGATGACAGTGATTGGTTCCTGGTCTACAGCTGGTATCGTGATAATGGCCTTACCGGTACTAGTCATGTGGATGTGAGTTGGGAGACGGAGAGTTATGCTACGCCGGGGACGTATCGTATTCGGTATAATGGCGATTCGAAGCCGCTTGTGGGGTCGATTAGGGCGTTTACGGGGGTTAGTAATAGTTTTACGTTGGTTTAGGATGTTGACTTTTCTCTTGGTACTAGTAGGGTTGGGAATGGATGGATGGGATGGGATGGGATGGGATGGGAGGGAAGGGTGAGGAGCTAGGGGTTCTTGGGGTTTGTTATGATGGGTTATGAAGACATAGGCAACATAGGTACGATTTAATATATTAATTTCTTCCTGATCTGTGGTTATGTTCGTCTCGAGGGGGGGGAGGGGTGGGGAATTTACTTGTATTTGGGGTGCCGGTTTTGATGGGTAAGTGCAAAGGCGAGGTAGTTGGCTTTTTTTCCTTTGACTGTGTACTGGTTGGGAATGATGAAGGAAGTCTCTTGTAATATTTTATAGAGTCTGTTTGTCTAGCAAGGAGTGTTGAAGTTTGGAGAGTCTCGCGATATCCGCGTCCTGGAGTAGCCGGACGGGAAGGGGGGGAGGTCACATGATATATCTTCACCAACGAACTACAAGTATATTGCAATGATCCATACATGATACAATTCTCCCCAATCGCCGAATCTTTGTTTCAATGTCTGGAAAATGCACGCTTGGTCTTGATGAATCAATACCCGGAAAACGTTCCGTGCGCAATATTGGGGAAATAACAATACCTACAGTAGTCTGCAGCTCAATTCGCTTTTCTTGTGCCATTCAGAGGTTCTCTGGAGATTGGTGGATAATGGAGACCAATTCAGATGCCAGTTTTCATGACAGGCGATGAAGGAAGAAGAGCGTTTACGAGGTTGAAAGTGTTTCAAAAGGGGGACAATGGGATGGAAAAGTGGATGTCTTTACCCACTTTCCCCGGATTGTAGGAGATGTGGAGATGAAGCTGAGATTTGAATTGTCTCATAATAGATAGGCTGAATTTATCGAGAGACTATCCGTAGCTTCTTTGAAAAGGTGCTGAGAAGAGAGAGAGAAAGATATATATATCTAAGTCGAAGGAACGGGTTGAATCATTTGAACGACTTTACCGTATTTAACTTGGACTCGAGACTAGGCTGGATAAATGTTCCTGGAACGAATATCCAGAATCAAGTTTCTTTTCAAAGTCAATAATTTTAACATTGCTATAAGTATCTGTGGTCTAATAATCCAAGCTCTGTAAAGCAATCTTTTCTCAATGACTCCGCTTAAATATGTTGGAAGCGGTGGAGATTTTGCCTTGGATAAGAGTTTTTTAAGAATCTAAATGTCAACTTCTACGTCTTCCTAGCTGTAGATTCACACACCACAGCGCATACTGACTTGGTATAAAAAGTGAGTATGATTGGACACCACCATGAAGAAAAGCCCACGATTGGGGACTTCCCGTATACTGTAACATACCTCTCGGTGATCCGAAAAGTAGCGGAACTTCTTTTTGCTTTTCTTACAGTAGCATCAGTTAAGTTATATCGTTTGGGTATTTTATGCTTTAGATGATTATATCGGTGATTGACTAAACTACCCCTTAGTTAAATAAAAATCACTAAATTACCCCTTACATAATTTTCTACTGACTAAACCACCCTATAATTTATACCCCACTTTTTGAAGGGTAGTTCAATGCTATTTCAGAAAACCTACTACACTTTTTATGGTTTTTTGGAAGTTCTCGTAATGCACTCACTATATCTTCTTCTTAAGTCCTCTTCAAACCTAAACGTGAAGCTGCTCAAATTAATAATACAGCACAATTGATTCAGTAAATTCTTTCTTTTGAACTTCATGAAGCCGCTATTATGTTCTGTTTACTAATAATTAAGTAACTAACGTAGTCCACAAGCGAGTTGGATTCCCAAGCGAAATGGATTTTTTTCTTGGCATTTATAAATTCTTAAACATCTCACGACACAATTAATTAAATTAATTACAGTATTCAGAATCGGAATCCTCACATATTTCTTCTCCTTTTTGACAAGTTCGTATGTTGTGGCCATGTTTCCCACATAGTCCACAGCGCCGGCGAGGTACTAGACTCGGGCTCGTACAATTACTATTTTCTACTAAAACCACTTGTTCTTGCGAATCAACATCACTAAGGACCCCTAAATCTTGCGCATCTTGGAGAGTAAGTGATCCTCCTTCCTGTAATCGGCGCTTTTTCGTACGACGACGCCGACTAAGTTGATCATTTGCTGTACGAAGTGTAGCATTCTCAGCTCGTAATAAAGCTACCTCAGTGATTGCACGCTGTGCACCCTTTGCAAGCTGGTCTAGGCCATATAGAATCTGGGTCGGAGAACTATCTTGGTGTCGTACGACCTTGTTTTGTATATATGACGTCTGGGAATATGCCTCTGTTATGTTATTTGGGGTCTTTGGTTCCCAAATAGCTAGGAGGCTTGTTGAGGTAGATGGACGTGACGGAGTCCTTGGACGTATATCAAGCTGTGAAATCACAGAATCTGGGTCGTACGGCACTAAGCCAGATCCTCGAAATCCTCCTCGAATGTTTGATTCAGTCACTGTCGTACGAAAGGCAGTGTAGAATGTTGATAAGAAATCCTCCTTAGAAACATATGTAATGTGGAGTCGCATTAATTTCTCAAGTTCAGCACCGTACGACCTTTTTAACGCTCGAAAACATCCTACATCGAGTGGCTGGAGTCTATGAGAGGAATGAGCTGGCATGCAAAGAGTAATAATGTTATTACTCTTACAAAAAAGCTCAAAATCGACTGAGTGGTGGCTTTCATGGCCATCAAGCACAAGCAGCCGGTGAATGCCCTTCGTACGAAGCTTTGTATGCCGATCGAAATGAAAAATCCAATCTAGGGCTCGCTCATTTGTTGTCCAGCCATTTGTAGTTACAGCAATTACCCAGTCGCGTGGTAATTGGCTGTTTTCGTACCAGGAGGAGAGGTGGTTCTTCCCCGCCAAAATGATATATGGAGGCACTACAAAGCCGTACGACCCAACACCTTGAATTACTGTTGCCCATTCCCGGTTTCCTTGCTGTACTGTACGAGGCCGAGAAAGCCTTTCGGTACTTGTAACAACCATTTCTGATGTAATTTGGCCCATACAAAACCCAGTCTCGTCAAAGTTATAAATATCCTCCTCCTGAATCCCATATTTGTCAATTATATTTCGTACGAGGCGAAACCACGCGTTATACGCGTCTGAATTTTCGCATTGGACTCTTTGATAATCAATCCTTCGATTAAAACGCGTCTTAAGTTCAGGTTGTCGTCGTACGAAGTTCGAAGTCCAGTTCTTGCCAACGCGTCCTGCACCCCGCTCCGAGAGGATACGATTCGCCATATCTTCAACACAACGTACTCGTGGGGGAAATGATCGAGAATCTAGGTCGAGAATATGTCGTACGATAACTATTTCTTCAATCTCTGTAAGTTTTCGAGATTTAGCAATAGAATCTTGTCGTGATAATATTCCATGAGTTCGATTAAGCAATGTCGTATAAGGTACTTTATAGATCCGCGCAACCTTCTTAACTTTTAAATGTGGGTTCGTACGAAGCGTATTTAACGCAAGAATCATATCAGACTCTGTCCAATGCTTAACCATTTTGTTTGTTAAGAAAAAACGCGCTCTGAATAAGTTTGTGGAGTGCTAAGAAAAAAATCCATTTCGCTTGGGAATCCAACTCGCTTGTGGACTACGTTACCCAAATTTGGAGGTATATAACAGAATCAAGTAGCCACCATGTTTACTCCTAGGTCTACCACAACCGATTTCGTATGATAGAGATTCCCTAGATCACTTGGTAGGGTAATTTAGTAAGCGCTATAATTTAGAGCGGCATATTATATGTAAAAAGGGCATTGATTCAACAATATTATCAATAACAAAATAAAAAAGCTCAACTAAATGAATATTAGTATGAAATCTAACATAAACTTTTAGACGAGCATACTATCGAAGTCAGACTTAAGTCTCAGATCAATAAACGTAACACTTGGGTGAGTAATCCTTCTTGTGGCTCCCTGAAAGAAAAGAAAAAGATAGTATCTAGTCCTCTCCACCCGGACGCGTAGATTGTTTATATATTGAATTTTATTGTGGTATGTGGTAGGATAGAAGTACTAAGTCTGATAATAAGGAGTACCTAAAATGATTTCGCGGGCACTGGTAGCTTAAGTGCATTTTCCGACGAAATACAGGCAATGTACAGTACGTAATAAAGAAAATCTATAAAGAGGTTACCCAGAAACTCAGAATTTGAACAGATGTGAGCGAGAAGTTGTTACCTTCTTGTATGCCACATTGCTACGAAAAACGGGTGAATAGATATAGAGATAATTAGAGAAGTCTAGAATTGTAGCCCCTGCTAGCGTTGTTGGTAGTGGGGCTAAGCGAGTTGGAAATGCCGCTATCGCATTGCCTCGGAAGCAACAAACTCCACTATTCACCTTATCACATACACAGATAAGTCTTTCAGAGAAATCTACCTTGGACGAAGGCCCCCAATCCCGCCAATTTGGATGATCAGAATTCAATTCGAATCCTTACTTTGTAGTAAAAGCTAAAGGACCGCAGCAGCTTATTCAAACTATGGCAACTCTTGGTGTCCTCATGAGCTTTTTATGGGCTTCTATACTATCAGGTTCTCTAGTAAGCTGCGACCGTTAATATCAAGAGAAGCCGGTGCTGACATCGTTAAAGTACTTGATTCTTCAAGCTCTATACAATGTTTACATGCACCCACTATCATCCTTTACCGGGCCAAGGTTATGGTCATCTACCCGATTTCCATATCTCTTTTCACTTTGGTCAGGCAGCTTGGCGAAAGATGTCCGCAAACTTCATCTCAAGTACGGAGACATCGTTCGAATTGCGCCGGATGAGTTGTCATTTGCACGACCAGATGCATGGCACGACGTTTACTCAAACAGAGGTGGCCAATCAGCCTTGCCAAAGAGTAGTCTATGGCACAGTGCCCCACCTGGAAGACCAAGCTCTATTTTGAATGCTCTAGATCCCAAGATCCACACACGTTTTCGAAAAGCTATGGAGTCCGGGTTTACGGAAAAAGCTGTTCGAACGCAAGAAAGCACTATTCAAAGTTATGTTGAATCCCTGATCTCGCGACTCAACAAAGTCGTATCTGCAGGTGAAGGGGAAGCCGTCGTGGATATCGTCAAATGGTTTGGGTTCACCACGTTTGATCTGATTGGGGACTTGGGTTTTGGCGAAAGCTTCGGTTGTCTAGAACGCAATGACTTTCATCCGTGGGTCGCAATGATTTTCAGCCACTTCAGAACTCTTACTCTGCGCTCATCCTTACGCTACTACCCTGGAATAAACTGGTTGCTCGGTCTTGCAATCCCCAAGAGGATGATTCAAAAGCAAAAAGAGCATTGGCAATTGACGGTGGACAAAATCAATCGGAGACTCAATCTAGAGAAAACAAGACCCGATTTGATATCACAGATCAAGTTGGACGAATATGGATTACAGGGACTTACGATTCCAGAGCTCCAGGCAACCTCTAGTGTTATTATCGTTGCTGGTAGTGAGACGACTGTCAGTGTTCTTAGCGGTAGGACAAATTATCTTGTGAAGAACTGCGACAAGTTGGCACTTTTGAAGAATGAGTTGCGCGAAAAGTTTCCAAAAGGGGATTCCATTTCGCTCACAGCATTGAAAGAGCTTCCCTATCTCAACGCTGTCATTCAAGAGGGCTTTAGGCTCTGTAACCCTACGTAAGTAGGATATCTTGGATCCAATCAGAATACTGACCGGTGTGGCTTAGCCCTGTTGGACAACCAAGAATCACTCCTCCCAACGGGGCAACCATTTCCGGAAGATTTGTCCCAGCTAATATTTATGTTAATGTACACCCTCTGACGATGTCTCTTTCATCAGACTTCTTCCATGATCCAAACAAATTCTTGCCAGGGCGATGGCTACTCACTAGCACCCAAGTTGAGAAATCGCCATTCTATCACGATAAACGAGATTCTGTACAGATATTTGGGGTTGGACCACGCTCGTGTATTGGGGAGCCACTTGCTTGGGCAGAGCTTCGGCTTATATTGGCTAGATTGGTATTGAGTTTTGATATAGAAGAGGTAAACTCTGTAAGTGGAAAGTTGAAATGGGATGACCAAAGGGTTTTCACTGTTGTGGAGAGGAAGCCATTCGAGGTGCGATTGAGAAAAAGGGTCCTCTAGATTTTCTGCTCGAACCATCAATGAGATGTTTAGATAGCTTTGGAGATTTGACGAGTCGTTCGAATACTTCTAGCATGTCTAAGGCCGCTAGAGCAAATATTTGAACAATTCGGAACGTCGTTGACTGCGCATAGTACTTTGATTACTCCTCCCAGGAAACATTGCTGTTAGGTATCTTTTCCGAGAACAAGCAAAAAACTTTAAATCTCCTCAAAGAAACGTCGTTGCTTGAATCATTTTGAAATATTCCACATGAGCTTTCTCGGAATAATTAATTTATTTGTTGGTTAAACTCTCGGCAACCATTCAACCGATCGTGATGCCTGCCAAGGAAAGCTCCAGAATGGTCGCATGGCGGCTTAATTGAAAGTAAACTTTATACAGCTTGAGAGTGTGGGGGTTTGATGTGGGGAAGTAATTTTTCACCCCGCATTCTGTCACCATGAGTTAACTACCTCATATGTCGCTATCAGTCGTTCATTCCTGCAAGTACTAAGTCGATCATGAAGTTCACTCAACTGTTTTCATTTGCCTCGCTTACGTTTTATTTCATTCTAGTAAAGGGGCAAAACACACTATGGCTATGTGGAGACAGCACAATGGCGCCTGAAGGCGGAAAGAACGGAACAGAAGGATGGGGACAATATTTACATTATTCTTTTGATCCAAAACTCATTGGAGTTAAGAATTCTGCTGTCGCAGGAAGAAGTCTGAGGACGTTCACACGCGAGGGCAAGTTTCAAAGGATTATAGACCAGGTCAGACCTGGAGATTGGGTTCTCATGCAATTCGGACACAATGATGGTTCATATTTTCTGCACCGTTGAAATTCCCCGACTAACCAGCGAGCAGATGGAATACCAGCAAATGACCTCACTAAGCTTCGGGTGGACTGTCCTGGCAAAGGAAATGAAACCTGCCCAGTCACTTACAAGTAGGTATCCTCTCCCATCTCGAAACACAAAACTCATCTCTCGTCTAGTAATCAAACAGAAATCGTCCAAACCTACGTAACCTACCTCCAAAACGCCACACGCATTTTCCTCCCTCTCGGAGCCCGTGTAATAATTTCCCCACCAACACCCATAAACCCATATGAATTTGGCAACTTCTCCTGGTCACCGACCAAGTACTCAGATTACGCATTATACACTGTCGAAACTCTTGGAGGCCCAGCAAATGGTGTCTACTTTATCGATCACGCCAATTACGATATTCAAGCGCTAAAACTTATTGGACAAGAGGAGACAATCACGGGGTATCCCAATGACCATACTCATTTGGCTCCATGGCTTGCGGATACTTTTGCAAAGGCTTGGATTTTGGGTCTCAAGTGTGGAACGGCAGGATTGCAGTCTGCTGTGGTTAATGCAACAAGTAGGATTGAGGGGCCGGTTTTGGGAACTTGTTTGATTGTTGGTGATGATGTGCCGATTTGATAACAAAAGTTAGAAGTTACGACGAGGATTGCTCGGAGATGAGACAGTAAAATGGAAACTCCTGAGTTTTGACCACAACGAGAAGAACATCCAACTAGTACTCATAGTTTAGATTATATTGTAGGCTTGGACTATGTACTATGGACACTATCAGAAACTTAAAAATTGAGCGATATCAAGCTGTTTAGCGTGACAGCAATTATTCCGAAGTTCGCCATACGGGCATTCTGTTGTTATATAAAGTTGCTTACGAGAGCATGATTGGACAGAATTTACAGCAGGTGAGAAGGGGTCCTTATCATTTGGACGTATCCTAACTTGTGCTCTCATCTGGAGATTTGGTATTTTTCGTCATACCAGTTTTCCACATCTTTACCCACCTTTTCATTTGAAGTGACGTAGTTTACTGAGAGCAGTAAACTTTATTGCCACTATTTTAAATATGAGAATTCCGGGTATTGATGCTGTGTTGTTACAAACTTTTGTTGTTAGATAAGTCCTAAATACGTAAAAGCATAGGTAATCTATTTAGATGGCTTTACGGTTAAGCATTTATTGTGAGTTTCTGGATTAAATCCAGTGAAAATTCATATTTTGAGCAATCAAGATGCTTGTGTTGGGTTATTGTTATGCAGTACTGTACGATTAGAGCTGTCAAACTCTGACATTTCGCTGAAATCTTCAGCACATGCGCGAGCTCTTTTGGAGTGAATTATGGTTGAAAACATCCGTGGGTTTTATTTTACATCTCGGCAGTTCTGATACACCTATATAACAAGTATGCTTTTCATCCACACTCAGGAATTCAAGAAGCAAAGAAGCCACAGACCACCAAAGCTCCAACCGATCCTCCTATACAGATCCAGATCCTCCAATATCAATACCTCATTTCATGAAATGATCACCATCACTATATGTAACTAAAAATCTTTCTTACAGCCTTCAGTGGCGCCCGCAGAAGTGAGAGTTTGCCGCATCATAACCGAGAGAGACCCAACGGTCTTTATCTTGCATAGTCCACCAACCAGCACGGTAACGACCACAGCGTAAAGTAATTTGAAACAATTGATCCCCAATCTCGTTTGCCAGGCAGTTGGTAGCCGCGCTACCAAAGTTGCAAAAAAAGGCCACGGTGTTTCCGGCCTTGGAGTAGAAGTCCAAGTCTTTGCCGACTGCACCCGGGTTGCATTGTCTTTCCAAAGCTGCCACGGCTGAATCGGTGTCACCCGGGTTAAGATCGAGGATCGGGCTCGCACAATCGTATTTTTGTTGGACGATATCCCGCTCCGTGAGGGGCCGAGCTAGAGATCGGTGTTTGCTTTCGACTAGCTCGATCTCTGTTGCTGGGCCTCGAAGTTGGTTTAAGACTGCCTCGCCATTGTTGTCGTAGACAACTGCGTAGACACCATCGGCTTGATCTTCTGGGACAGTGAAGCCAGTCGCGGCTGCTGCGCTGGTGAAAAGTGTGACGTATTTGAGGAAATGCATTGCTAGAATGAGGTTGGAATGTTTGGAGAGAGGGACAAATGTGGCTGTAGTTGCTTGCTGGGAACTTAAATAAGAATGATTAGAATTTGGGACAGAAGCGCAGTCTTTATAGATTTGATGACAATTACAGATCCTACAAAATTTAAGACAGCATGGATGAAAACACAGATGCGATTGGCTAAGAAGACGAATCTCGCGAAGGAAGCCTAAAAGAGAATCTTTTGTTGAGCCGTTGTTTTTTCTTCTACAGTTGTGCGATCGCCTTAACCTGGGGGCCATTCTTGAATGAGAAAGGGTAGTGGACGTTTCTGTACACAATCCGATTACAACTAGCGAAAAAGAAAGATTTTGCTACTGGTCATGCCCTAATTTACATTATGCTAGCAACTCATTTTGTGATCTTCATGTTATGAATAGCCGTCAAGAGCAATATATGGAAAGCAATTGCCGAGTTTACTCAAAGAGAAAGACTGGTAAATGGTGATACATGCTGAGCGAGTCTTTGTGGCCTGTCTCCATTTTGACTTGGTTCCCAGAAACAGAAGCAGGCAATTCATTTGCATACAACATATTCTCAAACTTCGGAGTAAGACGGTCCGATATAGCTTTACTTCCCAAATCTTTTGCGTTGAGCTAGTCCGTTGAATTGATGTGCGATCGCTGCATTTCGTTAGTATCCAGAAACGGCAATGGACGGTTCCTATACATACTGGTAGCGAATATTTTGCGGTCCGTTCTAGGCCTCCGGAGTCACTTCCTAACATATACCGGTAGAATACAACTTCCATCTTTCCAAAAGCTATTAGGTAAAGAATACTCTGGAGTTCATCCTTCGAGCCACAACAATGCTTGGCTCACCAATATTACTGCCATTCTCTCACGATCACATATCACAGAGAATTCCACCCCATGCAACCATCGTTCAAATACTGTCACAGATTTCGGACAGAGGTTTGTCTTAGATTATTACCTAGGGACTTGAGGGAAATCATTTAACGCTTCGTATAAAATCCATAAAGTAAGAATTTAATATACGCGAATACACACACACACACATATATACAACTAACCTAGTTGTCCGAGAAACTTACATTAATGAAATCCCAGATAAGCAATGACCATTTACTGTTCACAAAAAGACTTCTTATGCGAATATTATGTATGAATTCATTTTTGGGGTTCTGTAGGTGTATATGCGTGGGGTGGGGTAATAGCAAGACCTGTTACCTATAGCACAACTCCAAGTTTTGATTTAAACCACTTGCGGTGAGTTGACGGGTGTGTACTTAAAAGGCCTGATGCCAAATTTCGCGGATGGCATCTGGAAGCACCAATGATATGTACGGAGTAGGAAAGGGTAAGTGATGTAGGCAATCGGCGGTGTGTTATAGATACGAAGTACTGCGTATGGGAACAGCGCCTATGAGTGATCCAGCAGATCATGCCCCACAGCTCGTGTCTTACCCGGTAATGCAATGAATTGTCTCGGAAAGGATGGACCGTTAAATAACGTGGTTATTGATACTAGAGACATTACTAATACAAATCAAACGTCTCTTTTGAAAAATCCCCCTCCTAACATCATAAAAGATACTGAAACTGATATACATGGTGCGTAAACATTCCCATCAATTCCCCATACGCCGTTTTGATTCCCATGTCATGATCCAACTCTCTCCCGCTCCCACACGTTAGCCTTCACCTACATTTCCTCCCTGAACAATGACCTCCTCTCCGTATGTTCTGTGGGACTCACAACCGTATTATCCTTCGGTTTATGGCCCCCCGACGAAGTCTCAATCGGTCTCGGACTAACCCCCCTCAACCCCTCACCTCCCAACTCCACAGGATCATCAAATGGATTGACCTTAGGTCTCACCCCCATCTCCTCATCGTATCTTCGATCCAGACCCGCTCTAGTGCCCCCAATATACGGTTCCGGCACATCACGACTTAGACTCCTCCCTCTAGGCTCGTCACCATATCCCGCGGGCGCCAACCCACCATGATGCTCGCCATGCAGTCCCAATTCCTGCTCCTCATAGTAACCACCAGGCCCATACGCATCGGCCTCGGTCCCAACCCTCGCATCCCACGCATCATCCGGGTCCAAAGGTCCAAATCCGCGATTGCTAGCCCGTCCACGTACGTTACTACTCAGTGGTTCCTCGTAGGCGCCTCCGGCTGAGCGATTGTTGCGGTTCTTGAAACTCGAGTACTTGTCTTTGATCCATCCGCCGACTCCACCTCCACTATTTGAATTGAAACCATTCGAGCCGCTCGAGAAGGGATTGTAGGATGCGAGGGTTGGGGTAGGAAGGCCCAGGCGTCGCGCTCGTAGATGGGTGTAGACTAGGAATCCAATACAGGATATGACTGCGACGACTGCGACGATGATGAAGAAGGCGCCGAGACCAGATACTTGCGCGCCCATGGTGAGGTTGTTGAGTTGGGCTGGCTGCGACTTGGGTAGTGCCAATCAATCGTGCTTGTTGGTTGCTGCGACGAGACAGTATCTTCGTCGTTGGCGATTGCAGCGCCGGTCGCTGATTGAGAGGGAAGATAATGCCCAGTAGGAGGTGGAATCGAATTCAGCGTGGATGTTGCTTGTCAGAGGTGAGATGAACGGCTGGGCTTATGCCTAAAGCTTGCATCTCGCAGATATCCGTAAAGCATCCTTGGCATGACGCTTGTGATTGGCGAGAGGGGATTCATAAACAACCCTAAATGGGGACGAGCACATCTCCTCTATTTTAGATAATTTTAAACTTTAGCTAATGAGTAATCATGAGCTTGAATACAGGAATGATAATTCAATTCGTGGCCATATTTTAACATCATATATATAAATTACATCATAGCTCACCACTCCTCTCTTCAGCATTATTTACTTCTACTTCGCTTGTAGATATCATATGGTGATATACAGTACTTGAACCTTCGAGAATTTCAAATTAACGCGCCTCCTATAGTATAAATCCGTTGCTGTTACAAGTAACAAACGCAAATCAGCATGTATATTCCCAAGAGCTCGGTAGAGAATTCACCACTCTTTTATCATTTCTCGTCACCTGTCTCCAAATTTAACTCCCCCATTTCTCTACTAGCCTAGTAAGCGAAAATGATTCCTTTCGTTAAAATTATTATAGTACGGCAACTCCCATCCCCTCTACCCCTCCTACAAAACATCAGTTCTGGAGAGCTATAAACCAAAAAGAACCAGGAAGGCGATACACGCGGCAAAACACCCTCTCAATACGTACATCATTAGAAATCCCAGTAGGATAAAACCCCATCTATAAATTCCCCGCAACACTCCCCTCCTTAAGCACCATCTTCGTCTCCTTCTCATACTCCTCGCTCCCAGCTCCCCAAGAGTTCTGCGTCTGATTCGTCCCCATATGTTCCATAGGCAGTTCAGGAGCCAACGTCACATTCGAGGAATGCAAGAGCCTCATTATGGAGAGGAGAATGGTGGATGTTAGACACCTGACGATATATTCAGTATTAGGATGACGAGTTCTATATAGGAGGACAAAGCTTTGAGGGAATCCAGGATAGAGGACTTACATAACCACCCAGCGATCCAAAGTCAGCATCGATAAACACCCCATTGAGACGAGGATAAGGAATATGAGGAGGAGGTCAACGCCAATGACTTTCTTCTTCGGTGTCGGGGTGGTGATTTGAATCCTTTGTACTATTCCTCAATCATTAGCTCTGACTTTTCCCTTTCCCTTCCCTTTCCCCTCCTTCATACAAATCCCAAACCCAGACTAAAATCCAACCCAGCAACAACACCATTCACAAAAAATTACACACGAAAAAAACAAACCTCTCATCAACCCCCCCTGACCAACAACCCACATCGCAACAGCCTCCCCCGCTCCAAACGCAGCCGCCGCACCCACGAGATAAAAGATGCCGTTCCCAGCACAAGTCATGCCCCTAACGCGTCCACCGTGGTCCTCGAACTCTTGACATTTGTCGATGAAGGTTTGCCAGAGATCCGCTGAGCTGCTTAGTGTGTAACTTTTAATGTATGTGTTAGTATAGTAAGATCATAGATGTGAAATGTAAGTTGTAAGATGGGTAGATATATGGGATGTGGAGGGAAATAGGGAAGAGACTCACATAGTCAAAGCAGATAATCCCGCCGTCCAGTTGACGATACAATACACGCCCGTCACGAAGACTAGGAGTAAGGAAAGCCTCATGATCGCAATTGTAACTTGATGTTTGTGGATTCCCGTGATTAGACAGTAAGCAAGCTAGCAACCTAGATAGGTACGGTAGCTAGGTATTTCCAATCCTCAAACTCACTCACTCTTACAATACCCAACAAACTTCCTCAATTCAAATTCCAAAAAAAAACAACCCCGTAAAACAAAAAAACGAGAATACCTCTCAATCTCGCAATCAAACTCCAGTAACTACTTGAGTAAAGCAAAAATAAACAAATCATGCAAAGTACAAAAAACCCTCCCCTCCACCGCCTTTCCACCCAGTCAGTCCACCCGCCAACGCTGCTCGCAGCATAGATGCGTTGGACACTTTCCCGCCTAGAGTACCCAATCCAACCCAACCCAACGAATAGAAGTTTTCGTTTCCATTTTATGCAAGTATTTATGCACATGTACAACAACAACTTACAATTATGGTCACTGCTAAGCGTATACAATCCCCACCCATCAAACAACCAGCGATTTGCAACAACAACACCTTGAAACCCCCAATAATGACCAAGTGCACTCATAAAAATACTGGAGTATCCACTCAACACAATGGAAGCCCATCAAACAACCAGCGAACTGCAACAAACCTCACACCCAAACCCTTGAAACCCCCAAGTTTTATTCACATTCCTATGAGAGGGATTCTATCGCAATTACCATCGTAAAAAATTGATACTCGTATCCACTCTACTTGGTACTCAAGTATATCAAACGATGAGCGAGATGCAACAGAACCACACCCGAAGTTTTGAAACCATACCTAGGTACCTCCGCAAAAAGTACGGACCACGTGACCGAAAATCGAGAACTTCCAACAGGTCAAGGCAAGGCTTGCAGCAAGAAAAAAGGACAGTGTTGGAAAAAAAACAGGGATTGTGATGGTTACATAGTTGTTGGAGATGAGTAATAGGGAAGTAAAGTATAGTAACTACCTTTTTCAGGGTGAAGGCCAAGGCTCAACACAAGAAGACAAACCACCCAAAAAGATTTTAAGTAAAAATATATGATAAATAAAAACTCGAGTTATTTATTGCCATAGCAATCAGTTGCGTACCTGGAAAAACGTGATAGAAATCTATATTCCTCATTTCATCAATCAAACAATCATAACCATCCAAGCCAGCCTCAAACCCAACGCAACCCAACCCAGTCCATATATTTTCCAAACCATACCATACCACACCCATCCAAAAATCCCCTAATTCACACCCCCAAAAGAACCTAAACCCACCTCGGACTCCCAACCGCAATCCCAATCGGCACACTAACCGGCGGCAGTATTATAGGATCCAACACCGGAGGGGACAGACTTCGCATCCCCTTCCTCTCCCTCTCGCTCTCCCTCTCTAGATCCGAGTGATCCGTATCCCCGTCCCTATCAGAAGATCTATGTATCAGCGCATATTTCCCAAGGACGATCGGATCGCCGATTCCACGATGATCGAAGGGAGAGTTTACATCGGGCCGCATGGGACGGATGGGTGGAGGGCCCTTGTAGAGCTCCTCCACCTCGAGTTTTTCGTGGTGGTGTTTGTAGAAGATGTAGAGGGCCAGGAGGATGAAGGAGAGTAGGGCGGTTGAGAGGCCGACGCCGAGACCGATGGCGAGGCCGTGTTGGCTGGCGTAGGAGGGTGGGTTGGAGCTTGGTTGGGATGTGGCGGTGGAGGTGGATGCTGCTGGTTTTTCCCCATTGGCGGTGGGCGTGTAGGTATAGTCTGTTATTGAGGCTTCGATGGTTGTGGAAACGACGACGATATTTCCACCGCCTTGGGTGGAGGTGACTACAGTCGGTTCAACGACTGGGATAGTATTAATGGGTATAGCTGACCCTGAGAACCCCGATCAGTTATCTAGACCATGAACGGCCATGCGGGATGTCACAATATATCTTCATGTCCAACATACCTTGTATGACAAACTGAGTATCAGGGTCGGCGCAGATATTAATCAGTCCATCTCGTTTGCAATAAAAAGTGTTGTCTGAACCAGGACATTTCCCAAGAGCTTGACCACTCCCAAGATTTCCTTGAAGGGGTCCAGATGGTAGATTACAATATTTGGGGCAGAGAGGCGAATTCCATGTGCTGTCGGTACAAGATCCTCTCCATAAAGTTCCTGCTATCTTTCCATCTACCATTGTTGAGTTGTCCATGCAAACTCCATTCTCAAGGCAAACAAATCCTCTACCACAACATACTGATTCCGTTCCAGCATTGCAGTTCGTATCTGAGTCGGCCTTATTTCCATTTGGGAAGAAGCATTGCCTCTTTTCTCCTTCAACTTTGCCAATTAAGCATAAACATAAAACAAAAAATAAGAACAAGTACTGCGACGGGACAGAATGCAAACGAGTCTCTAGCATTTCGACATTTGGAATGGCATCGAAAGTAAAATCAAAGAGCAAGAAAGCTCAACATGGGGCTGGAAGGCAATATATAAAGGAAAAGGGAGTCTATACGAAAGAGAAATCGGCCTCGTTCCAGACTAGCTGATGCAAATCACTAGGGGCACAGAAAGGGAAGGATAAACCTGATTACCGTTACTGAAGTAAGATGCGGTTGATGACAAGGAGGGATATTGGGGAAGGAGAGCTTCTCGTTGGATCGGCTTTTCTCCAGAGTACATGCAGGACGAGCCGTGGGGCCATCCTTGGGGAAGGATGTGAAGCCTCTGCCTTTACGACAAAAAATGAAGATTTGGCAAATGTCTGACTACGCCGCTTCGAACGGCGTGAACAGACGAGACGCACGAAAGCAAGTAAGCGATGAAAAAGGGAAGATAAGAGGTGGAGTCAGGCGCAAAGAAGGGAGTGTGAAGGAGGTGATCACTTGGGGGTCCAAGCCACAGTGTAGGAAGGGATACCACATGGTTTGAAGGTGGCGGATCTGATATCTTACGCAATTGGACCAATTGCGATATGATTCGGACGTGACACGGCGACCAGAGGGTCTGTTGATCGCCGTTGGTTGCCATTAATTGCGCAAGAAGGACCGGAAGCGGGGTGTGTTGTGCATGCCGATTACATGTTGGTAGAACATAATCGCTGTGCCGATTTTGGTCCAACTTCTCCAGCTCCAAAGCGAATGTTCCATTTTTACCGAGAAGTTAGCAATGATGCTACGCTACCTGAGTACCTCTCGTAGTATGAAACCCAAAGAGGAGATCTTTATCCTGAGCAGGGCCGAGAGTTCCGCAACATGATGTATGTACATGTAACAGATGGGACCGTACAGTAAGGCTGCCGACCACAGTAGCGTAATGGAGTATGCTGTGTTGCTTTGTGCAATGTTGTGCCTCTTTGTCAGTGTGCCATTCCGGCTGGCTAGGTGAAGATATTTTTAGAGGTACGAGGTAGGTGGATGAGGAAGAAGATAGGAGTCGGGTTCAGGAAAAGGAGGGGAGGGTAGAAAGACGAGGTGAGGAGGCGCAGTGCAGTTCTTTCAATACACTTGCATATTACCCACTCAGGAGTCATAAGACTCTCATTTGTAGCCGTTGACAGGATTCCCCGCTCCATGGCGTTTGTTCCATCAATACAACATCATTGCGGCTTTCGTCTCCAAACTTTGTGGAGTATCTAGTATCAGCGGCGCTTCCGAGCGCTTATATTTCATTTTGGGGGCGCGGTAACTTGACGCGAAGCGCTGATGATTCCATACTGCACGTCTTATCTTACATCCAGACGGCTTCTGCGTGGACACAGGATCTTGATTGTCCCCCAATCAGCCGCTCGAGTGTCGCTGAACTTTTGATGCTGCAAAGGAGTGTCGCGACGGTATTGGACGGCTGATGATGACTGAGCCATTCATTCATCAGCTTGTCCGTCGTGAGGCTGTCTGCCTGGCAGTGCAACTCTGAAGTTGGAGGTGGGTGAGGGCTTTGCAATTGGGGGCCTCGGAAATATTGAAAGAATCAAGAACCCAACCCATGAGCCGTACAATACCCCGAGACTCATGGCGCCAGCAGAAATTGTTCGCTGGACGCGCCTCTCATCGGGACAATTGGATGAGGCTCGGAGGGGCAGCGGGGGTTGGGTTTGTACTCTGAGAGGGGACAGAGTTGCACCTTCCCCAATAAGATCCCTCGCGTCATCTCGCAGACTTTTTCTAGTATAATGAATATGGAAGGGGAAGAACGACCTTGAGTCTGATACTTCTTTCCCTTCAAGAGGTGGTTGACTTTCAAGTGGTTCAAATAGCGGCGGACGATAGATCAATTCAAGATGCCAGGACTCGCTCTTACAAAAGTACCTTAAGGCCGATGACAGCATGTCACGTGTCGTCGAGAGTCTTAACGCCGACACTACTATTCAGGAAACGTTCTCCAGCTCTTCTCAACATCATTGATTTCGCAAACAATTACTAATTCCTTCTAGGTACATCCTCAATTCACAACAATGACAAAGAAAACAAAACCCCATCCAGTCTTTTCCTGCACAAGTCTCAAAAGAGGTCTGGGCCACACCCACGCGTCAACGTCCGCAACACACGAAGAGGATTCGCTTCATCTCCGACCACCAAACTCCCACCCTCACATATATTAAGCCTCCAGATGACTGCATATGTACACACCATCTTGGATTGAATTGGGTTATATATCGGTTCAATCCATCAATTGATAATCCTTGAAACAAACGTGGTGAGCCACGATTCTTTCCATCCTACCCTACCTAAGTACTCTGACACCAAAAACGTGGGATCAAGTTTGGATTTACTCGGGTCACTCTCCTTCTGCTTTGCATGTGGCGTAGAAACGCTCCAGGCGTTCTAGAACATGTTCTGGTTGTGAATTGCGTTCCTGGATGCAGGTGGGTTCGTGAGTTGCATTGGCTTCTACGTGCAGCTCAGATCTAGAAGCTCTTTCCTATTTCGGAGTTCCTTGCTTATCGTGTTACCATCACCCTCCCTCCCTTGCTATTCTGTTGTTATCCCATAACGATCAGTTACAACGCAGCATCGCATTGCGGCATGTTTGCCTGTTGTATGAAGAAAAACAAAAGATCAGGTTAGATAGTACAGTACGTAGTACGTACCCCTTCTCTCTTGCATATTTTATTGGTATTATTCGAAAGCTTACAATCTAAATTTGATACAAGGTAACTAGTTCTTAACAGTATAGTAATTCGAGTAAATAAGTTAAGTAGTAGTATTTACTCAACTTACTTGTAACCCGAGTGTGTAGTAAAAGTGCTATCTAACTAATTGAGGTACTAAATTTATATAGGCTAGTTTCTTATACCTCGACTTCTTCGTAGAGGCTCTGATACAGTTATACTGAGATTAGCGAATAGCTCGAACAATATACCCCTATATCCGAAACCAATATAGGTCGATATAATCCACAGATTTAGTATAGTTTTGTAAAAGTTTTGTGCTGTTACTAAGGGGTTTCTGGGGTTTTATATATAAGCATTGGCGAGGGTTGGTGAAAATGATACAAATAAGTACCTAATAGTAGAAGTATCTCTCCGGATTTCAGGTGGGGATAATCTGGGGTGAATCTTCCGAGCTATCCGCCGTCGTTATATATGCTATAACCTTCTCTAACAGCGACATCGTCGATGTTGGTATCACTAACGAAGTGAAGCGATACGGTATAAAATCTTTTGGTTATATTTCGTATGGGGTCTAAAAGAGAGTGTACTTAGTGTTGTACCTCCGTAGCTAAGTATATGGAAGTGTGTGCCGCCCGTGCTGTCTTAGACAGTTTCACGTGACCGCCCTCCTTTCCACCAACCTGGAAGGACCTGAATGTACCGACAGTCGAAACAAGTAATAAAGACATACCGTCCACGATCAACTTAACAGACTACTTGTTACTACTAGAAGACTAGAGAACGGAAAGCACACCATGTACTACTACCGTCCACAAAAGACAGAAAATGCTATTTCGGAGACGATGGGTATATCAATTCGTACAATGAAACAGAAATACACGTACCGCACCCAGAAATTCGCATGGGCAAATTCTTATTCCCACAGAAAATTCCCCAAATACATATCACGGGACTTCTACGAAGTGTTCCATAGCCTAGTATGAAACCTGGGGTAGGGGGCTCGAAATAAGGTTATTTTAAGGGTAGCTAGGTATGAAACTTCTAGGCGAGCTTAAGATGGTGCTTACCAACCCAACCTCATGTAAGTATCGTCAGATAATTCACCTCGTGCCGGATGCAACAGGTAATATTTAGTGGGTAGACAGGGTATTTTCTAGTGGATTACAGGGTAAATACTCCACTGGATTGTATCATTTATTTGGCTTGGGATGAAGTATAAAGAATGTCTTTTACCACCTCTTCAAGCTCCTCTATTATTACTACCAGATTCTGAATCGCTTTTATAGACGGGCCTATAACGTACTTCATAAGGAGTCCGGATTTATGAGCAGTCCGGATTTTTTACCCCACCATCCAACTTTTAAAAACCATAGAACTTTAACCACTTAATATTTATTTATATAAATTATACTATCTTTCTTATTCTCGATCTGGGCACCTAGGAGCAGTATGCGCTAGTGATCTACATATACTACAGGTTCGTGGTGCACGAATTCGTGGTTCAATTAGCGGGGCCACAGCTTCATCCAAAACCATATTATCACTATTTTGAATAAGTTCCCTCCCTTCCTGACCTGTAAGAACACCCCCAGTAGCAATATATTGACGTCGCACAGTCTTCTTCTTCTTTTGACGTTCAGATTCAGCTCGTAAACGTCGATTTTCCTCTGCCAAAACCGTAGCTGATTGCATAGCCATCTTACACCCTTTAACCAATTGATCTAATGCAATAGCAGTAGGGCTTGAGAGAACGTTTGTACGTCGTTTAATAGATGCTTTAATTGTCTGGGTTTGCTGATCTGCCTCATATGTATTATGGGGTGTCTCAGGGACCCAAGGTAGTAGGTTTGGAGTGTGAGAGGCCAGACCTCGAATAGCTCAAAGGTGTGGTTTCGAATATTCAATTAAGAAGTGCGTGAAGACTACATACATGCAATCTCTTCCTCTATATATAGAGAGAGGAAGAGTTTCTGGAGTCTTCCAAGAAACTGTTTGACAAATACGTGACGTCAAAAGAATAGAGTAGAAAAGTGTAGAAAAGGAGAAACCAATTTAGCAGTGGAGCAATGGCCAATGCTGAGCGGGGACTTTGGTCAGTGCTTAGCGAGGGCATGGCCCGAGCCTCCATCATGGGTTCCAACCCTCACATGGAGAAAGTAAAGGAGGAGTAGGCGTATATAATTGAGTATGTAATTTACTCAATACTTGATCTGGGTTGTACGGGACAAGGCCAGTAGTTGCGAATCCATTACAGATTGTGTTTTTGACCATAGTACTTGTACGGGCTACACGATATATTGAAAGGAAGTCTGGTTTATCGATATGACATGTGCCGGCTCGTACTAGCTCCTCGACTCCTCGTCCATAAAGTCGCTTTAAAACTGCAAAGCAACTAACATCTAATGGCTGTAAAAGATGAGATGAGTGCGGTGGCATACAAAGCGTTATGATGTTATGTTCTGAACAGAAAAGATCGAATTCGGGAGTAGAATGACTACCATGGCCATCGAGGATTAAAAGTCGATATACTCCTTTTACACGGTCCTTGGTATATTTCTCAAATACGTCTGAAAGCCACTTAAGACCTAAGGAATCATTGGTCCACCCTTTATCACTAAGTGCAATTGTCCAACCTGCTGGTAATTGATCTGTATACCAAGTCGATATATGCACCTTGCCCTCAAATATAACCATTGGAGGCAACACCCATCCATCCATCTGCACAAATTGATTCGACAACTGTAACCCATTCGCGATTCCCTGGTTGTATATGAATAGCCCGTCCTGTATA
>CAJVRM010000020.1:290502-354141 GCA_911693285.1 Hymenoscyphus albidus | reverse complement strand
GTTCGTGGATGGTGGGGGGGCGTGAAAACCCGCGCTTAGTCAGCTCTAAACTGACGCCGGGGCGTCAGTGTATTGGGACCCGACTCAGATCGCCCTACTTACATAAGCTTCAAAGGCTTCCAAAGCCAAAGGATAAGGTTTTCGACGCCCACGAATCCGTTTTCCAGAAGAACCCAAACCATCCACCCCACCCGGTCGGGGTACGCTATGCTGAAGCGCCTCTTTACGAGCCCACAATTGCGAAGCGCATCAAAAGCCACCTGCCACACGCACTTTCAGCCACGAAACATGGCCTCCAGAGTCGCAGAAGATACCTGTGGGTTCCCAGAAGGGATGGACGTGGAAGAGCGATTCCATGCGAACGCACGTGGTGGGCGTGCCCCACGAGGAACCGGTCGTGGAAGAGGGAGGGGTGGTCGAGGCGGTGGGGGAAGGATGAACCGTGAGATGGAGGTTTCGAAGGCTCTGTCCAAGCTTCTGCGTCATCATGCTGAAGAGGCCGGTGTGAAGTTGGATAATGAGGGGTTTGCTAGATTGGACCAAGTGGTGAGTTCTTACGTTCTTTTTAATCTAGAACACACATTTTATATCAATTCCCACCCTGCTCTCACTGCTGGCGTTCAACTGGTAGGACGGGTGGATTTCATATATTGTCTGGTCTCGTGATATTTACATGACCATTCTGAATTCCCTCGATTCTTCCTAATTTTTGTATTTCCAAACACAAATGTCACTAACAAACCACCTAGCTCTCATGGTCCCGCCTGAAATCCCTCCAAGTGACTTTCCCAGAAATCCTCACAGCAGTAAACGACAATGCCAAAAACCGTTTCTCCATGAAACCCAATCCAACCCTCTCGCCTCCACCGGAAGCAACTTCCACCGAACCCAGCGACTGGGTAATCCGCGCCAATCAAGGTCACAGTATCGCAATCAATTCCGAGGCTCTTCTAAAACCCATCACCCTCACGTCCGAAAATATACCTGAGATAGTCATTCACGGTACCTATTTTGCATTCTATCAAGCGATTCTGGAATCTGGTGGCTTGAAGAAAATGGGTAGGACGCACATTCATTTTAGTACTGGTCTTCCGGATGACGAGGTAAAAGTGATTAGTGGGATGAGAGGAGATGCCGAGTTATTGATCTATATTGATATCAAGAAGTCTCTAGAGGATGGAAAGACGCTGTGGTGGGTTAGTGAGAATGGGGTGGTGTTGACAGAGGGAGATGAGAATGGTGTGCTGAGTACCAAGTACTGGACGAAGGTTGTAGGACGAAGGGAGGCAGAATGTGGTGTTCTTTGGCAGGATGGTGAGAAGCTCCAGGATTTGCCCGAGGGGTTGAAGAATCGCAAAGCACCTTTCGGAAAGGGACATCTGCCGAAGAGTAGAGGTCATCAGGAGAGAGGTAGAGGTAGAGGTGGCCGAGGCCGTGGAAGAGGTGCTGGCGATTATAATCCCCCCAGCACAGAAGGCGTAGCAAACTCATAGTAGCTACATACAAATAAATCCAAAATCGTGCATACAGTACACCGATTTAGCGTGTTCTAACATGAGATGTAATCCATCTGTAAGCACATCAACATACACCTGAAAAGCCAAAGAAATGGGGCTGATAATACTGTAAGAGGAGAATCTCATTTCTCTCTAAGAGCTTCGTCTCATGCATACATAGCTCTTTACCTAGTACCCGTACCCATACATCAACTTCCATATCCAATCTCGCTCACATTACATTGACCTAAATTCCCCCCTACCCCCTTGCTATTCAAAACTCTCCGTGGCATGCGACTTATTGTCGGTTTTTGCGGCCTTTGCGGCCAGCACTGCCAAATCCTCGTGGACGGAATCCATTGATTCTCTCTTTCTTTTCTTCTCTTCGGCCTCTTGCTGCTCCGTCCTATGTTTCTCTATCGATTTGAGGAAACTGACAAGTTCCTGTGCGATTGCTTCCTTTGCGTTTTTCTGTCCGAAGACACCCTTTACCATACCAACCGGACCATCGATTCGGGGGTCCCCGGCGAAATGCGCGTAACCATCCCACAATGCAGCATTCTCGACGACTTTGGTGAGCTCGTATCTTGGAACATCAAATCCTAGCCGATTGCAAAGATCAGGAACCTGGCTCGTATATTTGATTTTGTTGGGCGTGGAAGGTGCAGCTGCAGATTGTTGTTGTTGTGGCGGTGGTGGTTGGGGTTTGGGCGCTTTGGCAGTTTGCTTGGGTTGTGGCTGAGAAGCTTTGGGGAATTTTAATGATGCGTAATTGGGCATGAAGCCGTTTCCCACCAACCAGTCGATGGCTCGTTTGGAGGCGTAGTGTTTGGCGGCTTTTTTGTTTGCGAAAGATATGACATTCGAGTTTCCTCCAAATTTTATAGGCGTCTCACGAATTTCCACGGCGCATGAGAAGCGTGGTGGATTCCCTGGTAATGTGTGTTCGGTGTAAGTCAAGCCTGTTCCCGTCGCCGCTGGGTGAACACTTCGATATTCTATGTAATGAGATTAGTGTCAGTCTTTCAAAATTCTGACATCCGTATCCCGAGAATATCCTACCGTTTAATTTTCCGATCCAATTCGTGTCACCCATATCTTTGACCGCAATTGCTTCCTCGTCGAGAATCTCTTGATCGATGAATCTCTTCGGCTTCTTGGTCGGTGCTGGTTGACCTTTGGGTTGACTTCCAAGTAAAGCAGCCTCCCTCTCATCTCCCTCCCTCATAAAATCGTCCATAGATTGTAGTTGGACCTTTCCAGGTAGTGGCGATTGTTCCTCCATCGTGACAACTGGGTAGCCCAACCCTCACGTCAATAGGTATTGTCTGTATCAATGCTCAGCTACTGCACAAGGACCTGAGTACAAAGAGACAAATAATTTGATATTTAGTCTGAAGACCCAGCGGGCGTGGTGGTGGTATAAGGTCGGTTGTTCTTTTGATGGAAGTATGAGGTAGACAAATCTAGGTTAGGAGAGCGCAATAACCTATGTACCTAGACTGACCGGGTGAGGTAGTCAGCTGTCACGTGGGCTGCCCGGGACATTCCATCCAATTGCATGAATGAATGGAAACTATTCACTATCGGCTATTTCTCACATATATTGAGCAATGGATTGAAACTTTCCACTTTAAGTTTCTTGACTGTTCAGCTCCTTTGACAAGGAATCAAACCTGTCAAGATTGCAGAAAATGTGTAAAATTCCTGCACTTAAAAACAACACCTTCAGATCAAGCATCCATCCATCCGTAAGTAGACATATTATCATTTTACTGGAGGTGTTCCTGTGTCAGGAGACTTTGAAAAGCAATGGCATGTCATGATTGAGCCAGCCGCCCAAAGCTGCCAGTATAGAATTGTTCCACCGTACCACACTTTCTTCTAAATTCCAAACCCAGGAGTTTTACAAAGACCCCTGGGTTTAGTTTAGTGACAGCCAATATAAGCAGCCTGAATGATACACTGATGGAAACATCAGTATCTCAATCACGTTTACGAGGAATCATGCCAGAACACTGACGCTGCTGTTGGGTACTAAGCTCAGATGTCTCTTGTCATTTCTTCCTGGAAAGAGATAAAGCCCAATAACTTGTTAATAATCTTCTTATCAACTCTAACAATGATCAAATAGTAGCCTCTGTGTTCTAGCACTAGTCCACCATAGCTGTAACACCTGTGCTAAACTGAAAAAACAAAACAGAAGCCCTCCCACACTCAGCTGAAAAGTCCTCTGAATTGGCATAAGAATTTTTCTGCTGTCAAGCTAGCACTATCACTTTGTCTAGAGTTGGTCAAGACACTGTAATCATACCATCTTGATTCGTCACATTTGCACAATTGGAAAAGTACATAAAAACAACTAGGAGGGAAATAGATTTGTTTGTAGTTGATCCCATAGCATAAAGCTCTTTTTCAGGTGGTACTGAAGAAAGCCGCTGCCATGGTTAAGTGGGTTCTTGATTTTCTCATTGGAAATCGAGGACCTCATCTAATCCACAGAATCTATCCTTTGGGGTATCATATCATAACTTTCACGCTGAAGCTTCCCTTGAACACTCAAAACAACAAGAACCTTGCTGATTTCAATCTTCAAAAAAACCACCATCACTATTGTCATCATCGTCGTTGTTCCTCTTGACGTTGAGAGATGCCCCAAATAGCTCATTCTTTTCAGATCCTCGGGTGTGGTTCTTCTTTCTACTGACAACATCTTGTACCCTGTTCTGACGTCTTCTTTCGCGACGATTGAGTCCTGATGTGTCTGGTACAGTGGCAGTTTTTGGTTTCTTTTTTGACTTTACCAAGCGGGGTCCAGTTGGCTTTGGCTTTTGAGTCAAGACGGTGCTTGTCCTATTTCGCAATTGAGTGAGGGTACCATCTTCCATGCATTTCTCAACTTCCGCCCACATTGGAGGTTTTGCTGGTGGGTCTGAATCTCCTGAGCTATCTTCTTCCTCCGTTCCTGGTTTCTTCTGTGGATATAAACTGATGTATCGTTCACTTAGTGGCGAGTATTGCGTGTAACTCAAGTCCACTTCTGCGATATGCATCTTGGTTTTTAGCATCTCGACCTCCTCCTCTGACGTGGTCTCCAGTAACTGCTTGCGAAGCTTTTTCAAAATTCTGGCCGCCTTTTTACGTTCTACAGAAAATTGTTAGCATGGAATGGAAAGGACTAAATAAATGGACATACCAAAAAACCGAACCATGTGATATTTTCCAATCATTTTCTGTCGGATTTTTTCGGCCTCAGCGGCCTCCAATTCATGAACATACGCCTCGAGGGCCCGCTCGTCATCCATTCTTACAGTTGCTGGCAGATCGTCGGCGCGTTCAAGTCTTCGGGAAACATCGCGAATTCGTTTCTTGATTGCGTTCACGCTCGATGCATGCGCTTGCTTCTTGTGTGCTGGAGGCTCGAATCTGCGGGGCTTTTTGGAAGGCTTCGGTCTGCTACCTGGAACTTGGAATTGACGAGATTCATGGACAGTTTCCTGAGGGTCCGACTCTTCGTGTTTTCGCTTGCCTGGCATTTTGTTGCTCCGATGGTGCTGTGGTACTGCTCAGCCGCTCTTTTTTGGCTTTGGCGTGGTTTGGTGATGGTTTGGTGACGGGTACTCTATGTAGTTAGAGTAGAGTAGAGCAGAGCTAGTCATGTCTCATTGTACATCTTTTTCCAGCAGCCTGACCGCCTTCTGGCAGAAAAAGAACTATGTCACGTGTTGACAGGGTGCTAGCAGGGAGGCTCAGGCCGGCTCAACTACGGGATAACCTCATCCTGCAAGCTCTTTCCCCGCCACCCCACCACCATTCTCAACACCATTCCAAAGGCCGAATATTAGCCGGACCTATCAGATATCCGCCATGGCGACAAATAGTTCTGAAGATGCTACTCAATTGTAAGTCTACCCGTGGACCATCCTCCATCCATCAACCTTCCACAGTCGCGTCCAGTTCTTGAATTCACACACCTTCCAAACCCTACGCGCATTTTTTGTCGCACCAGCATCAGACAATTTTCACGTCTTCCACTCCAAAAGATCTTAGAGCTTGCGGATGATGGTGCGCGCAAGCAATATCTGATATCCCAGATCGAGATAGTTGACTTGAATTGACAATAACCTAGATCGAGCACCACCACCGCCAACACTCCAGCAACACCACTACCGCCAACTACAGCACCAAAGCCTGCTGTATTTGGTACTCTCAAGCCTTGGAAAATCATGGAGAGCCACCAAGGAATTATTCGCTGGTCCCCCAATCCATCACGGGACGAGTTCCTGGTACTGAACCTCTACCGCCAAACTGTCCAAGTCTACGAGGCGACGGGCCACGCGCAACCAGGCAAATTTGATTATGGGCCACGCTCCGTTCACACCAAGCTTCCTGCTATCCTCACCTACGACTGGTCACCAGCAGTCCAAGGACTTGTTGCGGTCGGCACCAATCACGGAGAGGTGCACTTACTACGTGTTGATGACGACTCGAGCGACTCCATCACTCTCCCTCTTAAATTGCAACGACCTTGCCAGTCGATTGCATTCAATACTACTGGCTTACTTGCCGTCGGTCTTGATAGAATCCGAAATGACTCTTGTCTTCAAATTTGGGATATTAATCAGCGTCTTGGCAACTGGGATTCGAAGCAGTTGGGCTGGGGAAATTCCACAGTGAATATCGAACCAAGAAAGAAACTCGAAGCAAGTGTTTCCATCACGAGTGTCCGCTTCTTCGAGGACCAGCCCCAAACTATAGTCGTCGGTGTCAAGAACCAGAGCGTACGAATTCACGATCTTCGTGGTATGTTGATCATCGCTTGCATCAGGAGTGAAGTGCTAACACGTATAGATCCGAACTCAAGTGTGATGCAATTCCAAACTCGATGTAATAACAATTTGGCCATTGACTTTGCAGACACCAATTACTTCGCGTCCTCGTCCTTAGATCAAGCAGGGCTTGTCGTCTGGGACAAACGTGCATCGAGCCGTTCCACTGCTTCTCCAATGTACCTTGAATATATCGATCAAGAACCCGGCGTAGCTTGGGGATCAGCACTTACGCTGGACAACGTCATTCAAATGGAGAAAGGTGTACACATCAAACAACTTCGATACTGCCGCGAACATCGAGGAATGCTCGGAGTATTGTCATCTGCGGGCCAATTACAGGTTCTTGAAACCAACCGAGAGTATATCGAGCCTGATTCTATTGATGATGTCAAGGGTAGTCCAGAGCTACTTGAGGTTAAGAAGTCGATTGACCTGGAGTATGCCTCGTTTGATGCCAACCATCCCCGAAAGACAGAGGACCGCATAGTCTCGTTCGATTGGCTCAATCTCGGCACTCCTGACTTAGACCCACGAATCGTTGGACTGCGCGCGAATGGCAGTTTCGAAATTCTGCAGATGCCTGCTGCCAGTGCCGGTCAGCTCACTCAACTGATCCCTTGGACCGCCCCTCGCCGACGTAAGTCTCACACTATATCTCTTAGTCATTATTTACGTGCTTACAAATGTTTAGTCGACGAGCCCTATATGACCTTGATGCGTTTCAAGGATCCAGAAGATGCCGAAAAGATGCTCGGTCCACTGTACGCCACTGCAGCAAAATCAGATATCCCTGTATTTGGACCAAACGGCTTCAATAATCTTGAGGTGAAGAAGAACCTAAATGCTGCAATCCAAACAGGCATTCATTCAGGAGAAGACCCAGTCGTCAATCTATTGTGCCAAGGTGGCTCGGAAAATGAGGAAACTGCCGCCTCCGGTACTACTGAGCCCCTAGCCGGACAACTTTCAGACCTTGCCATCAAAGACAAGGCTGATAAGGGTAAGGGCAAGGAAAAAGCTGAGCCTGAAGTCAGATCCTACGGAAGTATGACGAGCCGAGAACTACATGACCGAGTCCACTATGCAACTCAGAGTTGTATTCCTGCCCCGAAGCATGTCCAAGATCGATTCGATAACATGATGGTACGTCGAGCCGTTGCTGGCTATTTGTTTGACCCCGAGACGAATGTCAAATTGCTACTTGATGATGATCCATGGCTTGTGAGAGTATGGTATTGGGTTTCATGTAAGTTCCTTCGAATTCTAATATCATGTTTTTTCCTTGTAACTAATGAATTCACGATCAGATGCTAAGGCACTCCGCAACACGAGAGCCGGCATGGTCAGTATTCCTCTTGATCTCGGATTCACGGGCGTACACTCAATATGGATGAATAAGCTTGGTAAGTTCTTGGTAACTGGTTCAGGCATTGCTGACTTTGAAAAGGCGAGAATTTCAGATCACGTCTTGTTGGTACTTCAAGCAACCCCGAGCCAGAGGAATGGGAGACTCTGATTGGTGAAATGAACAAGAAGATTGGTATTCCAGCTTTCGAGGGGGTTGATACTAAGAAGCCGAATCACCGACAGTTATGCTTGGCTACAGTTGGTCTGCTCAAGGATTCTACGGATCTTCAGCAAGACATAGAGACACTGCTCAAGAACGATAGATACACCGATGCGGCGGCATGTGCACTATTTGAAGGAATGCCAGAGCGTGCTGTTGAATTGCTCAAGAACGGTAGCAAGGCATATCTCGTATTCTTGGGCATGGCCCTCGACATAAAACTAAAGAGCAACATGACCACAGGGCTTGATTCGACAGATTGGGCGACCGTCCTCGACAGCCATCCTGAGATTTCCAAGGATCCATGCCTTCGAGGCATCTATGCGTTCATCACAACAGGAGATTGGGCAGCTGTTGCTAATGAGGCGTCACTTCCAATGGAAGATCGAGTCGGAGTAGCGCTACGCAGATTTGACGATGAGAAGCTCACGGAATGGCTCGAGGTACAGATGGAAGAGGCCATCAAAGAAGGAGACATTGAAGGGGTTGTCCTTTCTGGTATCACCGACGATTTTGTTGATATTTGTGCCAAATATGTTGAGAAATTTGGCGACTATCAAACCCCTATCTTGTTATTGTCACACTGCTCCCCTCGATACATCAACGATATTCGCTGCAACGCGTGGAGAAATGAATACTGCTCCATGCTTCACCGTAACCAACAGCACATCTTGCGAGTCAAATTTGTGCAGCAATCAGGGAGGATGAGTGTTGACAGAGATGGAGTTCGTCTTATCAAGCCACCGCCCAGACAAGTCACCATTCGCTGTCTAAACTGCGACGCCATCGGTGCCAATGACTTGAACAACACCGGTGGCCCCTCTTCTGCTGCTGCTGCCGGCACATCGACAACCACCAACGATGGGCGTAACCCATTGATGGCAGCTGGCCAAAACGCTGGCCTTTGCTGCCCTCGATGTGGTGCCCATCTCCCACGATGTGCCGTGTGCTTGGAGCACGTTGGGGTCCCTCGCTCAGATAAACCTGAGCTCTCGAGCGACCCAACGGTGCGGCGACAAGCCAAGTTCCCGCTGTGCTGCCTCAAGTGCAAGCACATCACGCACTTGGAGCACGCACATGCGTGGTTCGCCAAGCACATGGAGTGCCCTGTTCCGGAGTGCAGCTGTCGCTGTGCTGCGGAACAGAACTTCCAGCAGTAAGCGGTGGGAGAGGGAAGGGGGGAGTGTGGGGGAATTTNTGTTCCGGAGTGCAGCTGTCGCTGTGCTGCGGAACAGAACTTCCAGCAGTAAGCGGTGGGAGAGGGAAGGGGGGAGTGTGGGGGAATTTGGGTGGAGGGGACGGGGGGACGGGGGGCGTTTGTTTTTAAAGATACCCGGGGTGTTTGTTTAAGTAGTTTTCAGAGGGGTACATAGCAGAATGATACGTTGACCTACCAGATTTGAGATTTAAGTATTACGTACACTCGTCTATTATATAACTTTGCCTGCTCGTAATCCTTGTAGTCATCACTTTGTTAAAAAGTCATTTACTATATTTAATTACACGAACAAGGGTTAAGAATCAAATTATAAAGTAATAGTTACGCGATAACTTCAAGAAATACGTAACTATTTTCTTATATAACTCTCTATACCTTTTTGAAATTTACTCTCTTATTCTACCCTTTTAAATTTAATAATACTTTAGATAAGACAATTCGATATAAACTAATCATAATACTCTCCCACTAATTCTTATAGAACTATGTTAGAGTATACGATCTAGGATAATAAAATTAATTATATAAAGAGCTTTTTATTATTTAAATAGCTTTAACCTAGTTTCTTTAGAAGTTTTATTTCTTATATTTATTCTTAGTTTATTTTCGAAATTCTTTTTACTTTTATTAGTATTTCTACTTACTTTTATATTACTCTCTTCTTCTGTAATTTGAAATTAGTAACCTCTACGTCCATAGTATTAAGCGAGACATCTCCTACTAGGACCTAGCAATTACTTCGTCTCAGCGTTGTAAAAAACTGCTCAGCAGCTCGAGTACTACTCGGAGTCACATAGAGTTGAGTTGAGTTAAGTATAAGTAGTAGATTTGGCTAAGTTGAGCTGAGTAGTAGATTTGACGACTCGAATACTACTTGAATAGAACTCAACTCAACTTGAATACTTGGCGAGTTGAATCAAGTCGGCCTAAGTTCCACTCGAGTTAAATTTAGTAGGTACTACTACTTAACTCATCTCGTCTTATTTCCAACGCTACTTCTTCTGGAGATTGGTGTATGACTTCTTTTCCTTTTCTCTTAGGGTTTCCAGGAGCGGTTTCTTCGGGTTAAGAGGCACGGGAAACTTAAGATAACTCGTTAGGAGACATCGTTACAAAAGGCTTTTTCAAGTCCGAAGATATGTTGTTATAAATCCCTTTGATCTCAATAGCCAACCTCATAATATCAGACAGCTTCTGTTTTGGTGCAGAAGTCAGAAATGAAGTAAAGAAGGAGGAAACCTGGAGATCCTCGATCTTTTGAATTTCTTGGAAGCAGATTCCCCGGATCCGACTTCCTCGTTTGCTCTCTTCTCTACAACCGTAAAGCCATCAGTGTTATGAATGACTCTTTTAAAGCGGATGCCCGGACTTGACACATAGTGTAGTATTCCAAAGCCTCCAAGATCAGAACGAAGGAAACAGGCTTATTAAGGTTATCTATCGTAACATCTACACGTGTTTACTCACGTAACCTAGCACTAGTATATAAGCGTTTAGTAAGAGGTAGGGGGGCGGTAGGTTCAGAGGGTAGTAAATACCGCACTCAATCATTCATTCAAGCGGAATCTTATTTAGTGATATTATCTTCGTTGTCGCTGTGCTGATTTACACGTGCAACTCATGTAGACCCTGGAGGTTTTGAATAATGTGAAGCCTTATCTTTTCTTAATGAATGAATTATATTACTTTATCCCCGGGAAATGGGTTCACTTGACATGGAAAGGTATTTACTCGAATCATATACCTTCGATTGACTTTTGAGGAATTCAAACGAGCTCGCGATAGTACGGGTAAATGCGGCAGGGAAAAGGATTTCTACGAAGTAGGTAGGCAGTTGTTTCTCTAGGTGCACTTCCAAGACATAATATATAAGACGAACAACTCAAATATAGTCCCAAGTCAACGAAGAAGCACAAGACTTGAGCGTCCCAAATCATTCGCATGACAGTTTTAATTACACAAGTCCTTCCCTATATTTTCCACAAAGACAAGACCTCTCATTTCCCTCGCCTAACACCTGTCACCAAGAACCATTCTCATCTACCTATCACAAAAGACCCACCAGACCCCAAGTATCCGATTAATCCGTCACCCCCAAAAATAAACTACAGGTACGAGTATACGAGTATCCCCAAGCATCGCGTCTCCTCCCCAAGCCACACGAAAAGAAGCTTTCATCCCCACCCGTCCACCAGATTTCCAGAACAGAGACCCCTGGGGAAAATCCCACTCGGATGAACCCCGGGACTTGCGAGAACACGTCATTCCGAGGCACAGCGAAGCAAGCGAGGGAAGTAGAGTTTAAATCGTATCCGTCAAGGGTAACGCTTGCCGTCAGGAGAGTTTAGATTCGTAAACCTGGAAAGAATGACGTTGGAAGGCGGGTGTGATCATGAGGTTGCTTGTGAGTTTACTTAGGCTTAGATAAATAACCTGTGAATCCCAACGACAAGCAGAATAGTATAATTCAATTTTGATACAACACATACGACACCATCCATATCAAGAAACACCATCATCCCATATCCATACAACCAAACCATCCATCAAACATACACATACAAAAATGGCAGCATCATCAAACGTGAGTTCCCCAAGTGAATAATCTCCCTCTACCTTCTAGACCCCGCCACATCCTCTCCGTTCTAACAATAAAATACCCAGGCCGACGTATGCCTCTACCTCCTCACCATCTTCATCCCTCCCATCCCCGTGTTCCTGAAAACCGGATGCGGAGCCGACTTCCTGATCAACATCTGTCTCACGGTCCTCGGTTGGATCCCAGGTGTCCTTCGTATGTCTTTCCCCTCTCTTTTCCCTTCTCCTTCTCATTATTTTACAATACAAGTACTAACATGAAAACAGATGGCTGGTACGTGATCAGCAAACGCGATCCAGCGAAAATTGGCGCCAGGACGGTTGTCGTCTGAAGTCCTTGATCATACGCCCGCAAATGATGAACGGCAGATGTGGAGAGCGAGAACTATGAAATGAGTGGGTGGGCACGAATGGGGATGTCGTATGTGATGGGGGAGTTGGCAAGGTTTTTGGTAATGGGAATACCTGGGGATTGCGGGATTGCGGCGTTTATTTGCTTGTACTGTATGTTATGACATGGGACCGGCTAGGAAGGAGGCTCTCTTGTTTTAGGGAAAGGAATATATATCCAATCTCCAGCGTAACAATTTCTTGTTTCTACTCGAGTACTTGATAGAATACTCGTGATACCCCTGCAGGACATGCCCAATGAAGTAAAACCCGGGACAAGAGTAGAATGACTTTTTTCATCATATGTTACAATACATCTACACTGTACGCCGGTCCTTTTGATTTTTGCCCTCCAAGTTGTCATAAAAGTCGCTCGTCCCAATCCCACCGATCTTTCTTTAAGATCAGCAATTCATACAAAGATTAGAAAAAGGCATTTTCTCTAATAACACATTAAATGAAGTAACAAAATCTAGTTTCACTTCTTATGTCTATCGGCCTGCGCTTTTTCATGAGCAGCAATCAATTCCTTCCTAAAGCATGTATTAGCATCAATCGAATCTTCATCACAGAATAGACTTACTGTAATTGACCAGGAGCAGGACTGTAATGACTAAACTCCATTCCAAACTCTCCCTTACCCTGTGTCGCAGCTCTCAACTGCGAACTAAAGCCAAACATAGCGTTCAAACTGCAATCTGCAGTCAGAGTAAAATCCTCGGGCCCAATTTCGGTGTCGTTAATGATAGCGTTTCGCTTGTTGAGTAACCCAACAATGTTTCCTTGGAACTCGTTTGGTGCAGTGATAGTGGTTTTCATGAGTGGTTCCAGAACTTGTGGTCTACATTCTTTGAAAGCTTTGCGGAAAGCTTGTTGAGTTGAGGTTTTAAATGCCATTTCGGAAGAATCTGTCATGTGGGTTGCTCCATCGTTGATGACCATCGTCGTTCCGAGTACGGGATGACCGATCAGTGGTCCTTTCTCGCACGAAGCCATAAATCCCTTTTCGCATGCGAACAAGTACTTCTCAGAAATGGATCCTCCGGTAACTTCTTCTCGGAATTTGGAAGCGCTGTAGCCGTTTGGTCCAGGTTCGATAGGCTCCATGTATCCAACCACACGCGCGAAATCACCAGCTCCTCCGGTTTGTTTCTTGAGAGTGTGATCGAATTTGCTGCCTTGGGTGATGGTTTCTCTGTAGGCTACCTGTGGTTTACCTGTCTCGACCTCAACCTTGTATTCTCGTCGCATTCGTTCAACATAAATATCAAGATGGAGTTCTCCCATCCCTGAGATAATTGTCTCTTGACTCTCCGCATCGACATGGACTCTGAATGTAGGGTCCTCTCTTTGGAAACGAGCCATAGCTTTACTGAAATTGGAGCCATCCTTGCTGGTTTTTGGCTTGATTGACAGAGAAATGACAGGATCAGGAACGAACATAGAACTCATGGAGTAGGGAAGATTTCCGTCGGTGAAGGTATCTCCTGATGCACAGTCAACACCAAATACAGCACAAATTTCTCCGGCTCCGATTTCTGGAACTTCCTCCATCTCGTTGGAATGCATTCGCACGATGCGGGGAATCTTGACTCTCTTGTCATTTCTGGCGTTGAAAACGTTCATTCCCTTTCTCATTGAGCCTTGGTAAACCCGAATATAAGTCAGCTGTCCGTAATTGCTTTCTTCAAGTTTGAAAGCCAAGCCAACAAATGGAAGAGAGTTGTAGGAAACAAGCTTGACTGGCTTTTCGTCCTTGGCCTTGTCCAACGCCAAATTTTCGACTTCGGCAGGGTTGGGGAGGTAGTCGCAAACGGCATCGAGCATAGGTTGAACAGATTTATCTGCCAAAGCACTTCCCATCAGTACTGGAGTGAACTTGAGAGCAATGGTGGCTCTTCGGATAGCTGCCTTTATCTGTAATGGAGTTGGGATCTTCTCATCCAAGAATATCTCAGCAATTTCATCATCGACATCAGCCAATGTTTCAATCAACATTGACCTTCTCTCATCGACCAAATCTTTTAGTTCCGGTGGAATTTCGCTCGTCTTCCTGATTGTCTCCCCTCGTGGTCCATCGTTATAGATAGCTTGCATCTCAATCAAGTCCACAACACCGTTGAAACTATCCTCCGTTCCGATGGGTACTTGTAATGCTGCAGCCGGGATCCGGAGTTTCTGATTGATTTGGTCGACTGCCTTGAATGGATTGGCGCCCATTCGATCCATCTTGTTGACAAAACTAATTCGAGGAACATTGTATCTTCGCATCTGTCTGTCCACGGTGATGGTCTGACTTTGGACTCCACTGACTGCGCACAGAATCATGACAGCTCCATCCAAAACTCGCAAAGCTCTCTCAACCTCGATGGTGAAATCAATGTGTCCAGGTGTGTCGATCAAGTTGATATGGTATTTTTCTTCCTTTCCATTCTCCATCTTTTTCCAGTCGCAGAAAGTGGCGGCAGACTGAATTGTGATTCCCTTCTCTCTTTCCAACTCCATTGAGTCCATCTTTGCACCAACCGCATCTCTTCCTCGAACTTCGTGGATCGCATTGATTCGGCCAGTGTAGAATAGTACTCGTTCGGTGGCTGTTGTCTTTCCACTATCGATATGCGCTGCAATACCAATATTCCTAATTTTGTCTAGCCTCCCCTTTTCCACCTTGTCCAGGCCTTTAATAATTTGTTCTTGGGTTAGGGATGACGGAGACGAGGCTGCTTGCTTAAGACTGGTTGCATATAATGTTAGTATATTTTCTTTGGATAAGTCCAAGCCGGGATTCAATGCGCCGGGTTGTCGAAATGTCCATCCTCACCCCCAAACTGACCAAGATTGGGAAAGAAAGTACTCACACAGCCTCTGCGGCGCCAGCACGTATACATCTCGTCTCGGAGAAGAATCTCTGAGCTCCCTTTCCTCTTGCCCCAAAAGTAACACCGGCACCAAGAGCCCGATTCGATGCATTTAAGCACAAAAACCGAGGTCGCCTAGCGCTGCGTAGGGCACCAACTGATGCCTCTGTCGAAGCTACAGCTCTGACAGTTCTGTACATCCTGGTGGTTGTTAAATAAACTTATATGAGAGGCAGATTGGCCGACGAGCCTCAACTTTTTTTGCCTGGGCGATCCCCACCACGTGCCTACGTGCCAGCCAGTCGCGTTCCCCAATTGCTGGACTGCACAGTATGTAAGCATACACCACATATATCCGTAACACCTCTTGCCCTTCAGGCCTCAATACAACAATGCGCGGACCTTAGAATACGCTCTCTGTATGCGCATTCTATCCTTCAGATACTTGCGACGACTAATGAATCGCTTTGGAGACCGTACGACATGACCTCGCCACCGCCAGAGGAAGAAAAGGTCGCGGACGAGCATGACACCCTTAGGTATTCTCTTCTAGGGCCTTCTCTCACAAAGTCCGGACAAGACAATGTAGATCAGCAAAAGGTGTCGGAAATAATATACAACGCGTCGAAAGGGTCAAAGTACTTTGAAAACGAGAAATCAAGGTAAAATGTGACGGGTTGGTCCTCATTCAGTGCTTACTGACTCAACCGTCTTCCAGAGACAAAAACCTGACCCAGAAAATCGAGCGTATCCTCTCTACAAAGAAACAACTGGAGAAACTAGACCTCGCAAGCGACCGTCGAAAAGCAGACGATTTTATTGCCGAACTCGAGCTTACTCGCGATCTATCCCAAACAATCGTTCATATTGATTGCGATGCTTTTTTCGCAGCTGTCGAAGAGCTGGACCGTCCGGAGTTGAAGGACCTACCGTTTGCTGTTGGAAAGGGAGTTCTTACAACCTGTAACTACCATGCTAGGAAATTTGGCTGCCGGAGTGGGATGGCGGGGTTTGTGGCGAAGAAGTTGTGTCCACAGCTGATACAAATACCCTTGAATTTTGACAAATATACTTCAAAGGCACAGGAGATTCGTGAACTGATTGTGGACTACGATCCAAGATTCGAGAGTGCCAGCATTGATGAGGCCTATCTGAATATCACGGAATATTGCCAGAAGAACGATATCTCCCCTGAGGAGGCTGTTGAGCAATTGAGAAGGGAAGTTCATGAAAAGACAAAAATCACCATATCGGCTGGAATTGCGGCAAATGCCAAGCTGGCGAAGATCTGTTCTAATTTGAATAAACCCAACGGACAGTTCATTCTTCCAAGTAAGCGGCCTGCGATCATGGCATTCATGCGAGATCTCCCAACCAGAAAGGTAAATGGAATTGGACGAGTCTTCGAAAGAGAACTAGATGCGATTGGGGTCAAGACATGTGGAGATATTTACACCTACCGCCAATTTATTTCAAAGTTGTTTGGTGAAAAGGCTTTTGCTTTCCTGATGCAATGTTACCTTGGCCTAGGTCGAACCTCAGTCCAACCAGCTGAAGAATATGAGCGAAAGAGTGTTGGCACGGAAAGTACCTTTGGAGAAATGAGTGACCCTACTCAGCTTCGAGAAAAGCTTCGCGCCACAGCCGAGGAATTGGAAAAGGACATGATTCGAACACAATTCAAAGGTCGAACTTTGTGCCTGAAAATCAAACTCCATACCTACGAGGTCTTTACTCGTCAAACAATTCCCCCAAAAGCAGTCTACCTTGCCGACGACATCTATAAATTCGCCCTTCCTATGCTATCAAAGCTTGAACATGAATTCCCAGGTATGAAGTTAAGGCTTCTAGGATTGAGATGCACCCATCTCGCTAGTATGAAGAAACCAGATACGATGGCTTTTTTTGGCTTCAAAAAGCGTCCAACACCCGATTCTCCGGAGGTGGGAGAAACAATGTCGCCGCCCCCGAAACGAAAAGTAGAACTCTTATCGAATACTACCGAAGAAGAGGAGGAACAATGGCAAAAATGGCCTGACGAGCTCCTATTCGAAGATGCTGAACGTCAAGAACGAGAAGACGAGTATCAGGAGCTGGAGTTCCTCAGTCAAGAAATCGACAAGAGGCGCCATCACGGGAAAGAGATACTCCCTAATCCCACACCCAAGAAAGTGTTGGAAGAGAAAGAGAGTAGGGAAGAGAGTATTGAGGAGGAATGGTGGGATTGTCCGATTTGCAATAGGCCCCAGGCACAGGATGAGAGGAGTTTTAATGAGCATATTGATTTATGTCTGTCCAGACAGACTATTAGGGATGCGGTGCAAGAAAGTGCTGATAACGACAGAGCGAGGGTGGTGGTTAGAGAAGCGACACCCACAAATAAAAGGAGGACTAGGAACGAGAAGAGGGACAAATCTGGGAAAGTGGGGGATCCTAAGCAAAGGCGTTTGTTCTTTGGGTAGCGAGTGGATGATGGTTGTATTTATGATTTGGTGCATTTTCAGGTTTGCATAGGGATCGGAGTACTTGAACAAGACATTCGGCATAGGGTATTGTAAGGCGTTTGGAGGGATCAGTAGGATAGAAGTTAAAAACCAAGAGCCCATTTTCCAAAAAAGTCAAAAGTTTCAATTTCCCACGGTAGAAGTAAAAAACAAGGTATCATTCGCCCGTAATCCTAATCCGTGCAGACAACCACCACCTCAAAGAGACCAAGAGGAAGAAGGAAAAATCCATTATCCATACTCCAGCACAACTAAACTCCCTCGTGATCCCTCAAATCTTGGTATCTCCATCACGCCAACTTTTCATAAACCCCCCTTTTTCGACGAAAACCTAAGCACCGCCCTCTCTCTTGGCATACTCCTCCTCCATACGTTCCTTGTACAACTTATCCGCCTCACTGTCCTCCTCATCCTTCGCTGGGCTCGTGGGATCTTCTTGGAGGATCCCCTCTTTCACGAGGTCCGAGGGGTTGGGACGGTGCGAGATCTTCTCGTTGAGGGTGTCTACTTTCATTTGTTTCTCGAGTTCGCGTTGGGGGCCTTGGAGGGAGGGGGCTGCGGTGGAGGAGGGGAGGATGTTGCCTTTTTGGAAATTAGTCCGTAGACGATGGAAAGGGAGAGGGGGGCAGCTTACGTTCGATGAGATCTTCTCGCTCGGGGCGGTGTTCTAAACCCCGCTTGAGGGAGTCGGTTGCTCTTTGACGCTCGAGTTCTAAGGCTGCTGCTTGGAGAGCTCTGTTTTGGGATTAGCATGCACATACCTTTTCTGCTCCTCATCTATGGAGATCAATCTCTCAAAGAGAACGAGATCTAAACCCATGACCGAAAAGGGTGAGAGGGCGGAACTAACGGAGCAGCATTGATATCCAACAATATATGCCTATCCTTCAAGTCCTTCGGATCCGGTCGATGCGCCAACTTCTTCTCGAGAGAATTCTGGCGAACATGTTTGGGTTCCTGAATAATGGAGGTCTCGTCGACGAATTCGTTGGAAGCCATAATTTATTTCTGCTTTTCGGAGGAGGTTTGGAGGTTGAGGTATTGTAGGTGGTGTGGTTATGTTTACTTTCCTGGATTCCTGACTTTGACCCCGCTTACGCATACAATGGCGGATTCGGTCGCCGTAGTAACCTGATCCGAATTCTTTTGTTGAATCGCCACGAAATGGATCGCGATTATACAAGACTTGTTTGGGATATTATTTAAATGCTTTTGACTGCTCTAGTATGTATTTTGTGCTTTTCGGATGGTAGTTTATTGTTCGAGTCAGGGTGAAGTGAGTACGGGCGACGATTACGCTGCCCAGTGCCCCTCAAACGAAGGAATGATCAAATAACATTCGTTGCCATACTTAAATCTTTTACAAGTAGAGAAGTTACACATTTCATGAATTCCCATGATCAGATATGCTTCATAGATCTGCCTACTACGAATAATGTACCTCTTTCTGTTCTCATAAAATTCTAGTTCGTCCGTTACATAATCAGTTGTAGTGTACTTCGTCTACGATTGAAGGCAAGCTACTAATTGTCAGGTATTAACGAGATTTTCTTCAGATTTGAGTAAAACAGGGAATTTCATATCAAGTCTTCAAGTAGTTTTGGGGCTTGTCGTTCTAAAGAGAAATAGATATCCGAGAAGACCTGTTATGAAAATAAAAAGTTGAGACTTTCTAGCTCACGCATTGTTAGAGGCCTATTCATTACTCTACACACATTACCAAAAGTCATCATGCTAAAAGTCTACTTCAAGTAGCTTAATTATCCAAAGATATGTGGGTTGGTCAAGGAACATCCAAGTCGATCATTCTAAATTAATCTTATAATTGTTGCAATTGTACGAGCCTTTCTGACACAATGAATTCTCAAGAGGAATGTGTAGAGCAATAACCAAGTCTCTTACATTCGAATTTCTGATCAACACGGGTTGCAAGTTGTAGTAAGAGGTCGCTTTCCTAGAATCTTTCACAGGCTGATACAATGATAATAGATGGTGTTGGCCAAGTAAGAATGACAGCTCAAGCGAGCCACGATGAGACATTGAAAGTCGCACACCACTTTACTACTCTAAGGGTTCTCATATTGCAAATTTGTTTCATCGTCTAACCCTTTCGACTCTTGATCTAGCGAATAATAAGTCCTGATTGTTCGAAAGGTATCCCTTGAGAGACACTACCCACCGGGTACATTCTCATTTCACTATACTCTTTAACACTACGCATCTTAACATTTTATTCCCATGCCAATCCATACCTCGGAACTTCTCATTCTCTGTCTCTCTTTCCAAGACGACACATATGCAACAAGAGCTTGAGATAAGACTAATCAGAGGAAGACATGAACTGAATTTAACCGAGCGAAGAATCTGCTGAAAGCTTCAAGAGTTGTTATCCATCTTCTAGTGTACTTTAAACTGCGTCGCACGATGCTTGAGGCCTTGAAATTCAAGGCACATTGTTGTTCGAATAGTGACCATATTTTCCTTAGTGTCTTAAAGTGTAGAGTAAGACGAGAAGACTTCTCTTTTAGGTAGCCGAATTCGAACAACCTAAATAGAAAGACCATTTACTCATCAAGCATCCACCATCAAAGCGCCCACCCAACACACTCAACACAATAACCAGCAAGGTAGTACACTATACAGCAAAAAGCTTCTCTCTACCGCTTTTCTCAAACACCAGGATCCCACCACACCCCCACCCTCCCAAATTCCCCCAAGGCATGGAACCAAGCTTCCCACCATATCCCAGGCCCTTAAAAAGGCCATGCATACCGCCATTACCAAACTTTCCACCGTCATCAATCGATATCCCGCAACACCCGGGCTTAATATCCGAACCTTGCTATAGTACTGTACATGCCAATCGCCCTCCGATCTTCTGCATGATAGAGTATCTACAGAATCCGCATCCATACACCATCATACATCTCAATTGCAAAAAGAAGAGGAGTTCCACAGGTCCACATACAGTCCAGTCCAGTCCAGTCGAGTAATAGAAAATCGATACTATACGCCTGTGTACCCACCCGCATGGCCATTTCCGTACCTGTACGTATGTAAAGTTCCCACCACCACCACCACCGCCCTTCAAAAGCCGTCCTGATTTCTCACCACACTTCCCAACATAGCAAATTTTAACTTGCCTACAAATTTTGCACTAGCAGATTGATGACCCAGAAGTACACAAGCCCAGTCCAATCCCTACCTCCTCCCTACCTCCCCATTTCCCGGGTTCACCCTCCCGTGCCGCTCCTTCTTAAAAAAGGGGGGGAAGGTGAAACGACACCCACCCCCATGGATCCATACTCTTGTACTACCACACCAAGTGCACAGTATCGCTCCTTTCATCCTGTAAACAATTCTACATCCAAAACCTCCGATCTACAAACGACAACCTAAAGGCTAAAGCCCATTCACGAATACGAGAAACATTACAGTATCAACATCTACTCCCCATTCGCAGCTCTCAATCTCTTTCACGCCCTTGATTTCTTCATCAACGGGCATGTTTTATTTGGTAAATTAACAGCCCCCCCAAAAAACGCCTCGTTCATGCAATAGGGCCGTTCTGGAAGTTCTTTTGCTTTCTTCTTTCGCATGCATACCGCGTGCGTATTCATAAACGAGGTAGGAAATGTTCTTTGTGGGAATATGCGGTATGGGATATGTACTGTAATGTGATGTAATGCTCATGTTGTGTTTCGCTTGGTATGGTATGAGGACTTTGCAGGGCCGAGGTTCGAGGACATATTCTCTGTGTTGTGAATAAGGAACGTGATATTTTGAAGTTGAGGAGAGAGAGTCTTTTTTTGCTGCATTGCCAAGTTTTTATTCTTTTGAAGTCGAGACTCGATATAGGCACTTGCCTAGTTCAAGGTAAATACCAAACTACCAGACGAAGTAATCTGACCCGCCCAATTATACGTTTGTAGCTCTTAAATGAAGCCCATGTCATGTTCCAGAGGGGTCAAACAGTCAGAGTGCCGTACCAACATGAGAATACTCAAAGACTGAAAGCGAAAAGTTGACTGACTGCAGTAACATAAACAGATTGTAGCAGGCGTCAAGGTCTCTTTAGATCCCTCCATTGTGTGATAATCCCAAGTATGAAAATTTGAAAGAAGTAACTGAATAGCAAAGGTATCTCGACTTCCCCATAACCAAATGATGTACATCCCAACCACCCATTTTGAAAGAACTCCCAACAGCCAGCCATCCAACGAGCGTATTTAGATGCATATTCTCCACGCAGCGGATACTGACATCGGAGATCAAAACAGACGAAACCTCCTTCCTTAATCCCTTCGCATAGTGCGTCCCAATCCATTTTCAGATTTTCTATTCCAATTCATATCCATTTTCATACCCTGGCCCTGCCATCCCCAATATGGCTGGATCCTAGTCCCAAATTCACATGGTATCCAATGCAAAACTCAACCAGGATTGATCAAAGTCCAACCCTCTCGACCGGAACTCCATCAAGATAGCCATGTAAGTTTTATTCGTGCTCTTATACGATTCCATCTCCTTCCCTCTCGCTTTTGAGCCTGGATTCTTCATCAAAAGGATCTTCAGATCTTTCAACATTCGTTCCCCAACAAGGAGAGTCATTGAATCAACAACTTGCTTTACAGCTTGTGACGACATGTTAGGCGCGAGGTATTTGTCGACATATGCTTGCTGAACCAGATCCCGAAAATCTGCCCATTTCTTCGAGTGAGCCGTTTGAAGGAACCAAGACAGTGCGGGCTCGATTTGTCGTGGGGAAATCGTCGAACATGCTAATAGAATTGCTTTCATCAAAGAAATTTGTTCGAATTCCGGGATATATTGTACAATCTCGTCAAACAAGTTCTCCTGCGGCGGGGATTGGGACTTCCGATCAAAGAAGAAGAATTCCCAATGGTTTCCAATCAAAATGGACCGGACTTGAAGTTTGAAGCCTCGAAGATACTTGAACCTTTCCATCAAATCGGCTACAATTGTTTGTGCTGAGCTGATTGGATCTGCTGCCGGGGTTGGAAGAGATTGAGGGGCGGTTTGAATCCAGAAATCGTGGGGCAAGGGACTGAAATCAGGACTCGGAGAGTCGCTTTCAATCGAGGGGATAGGCTCTACAAAATGTTCGTTATTGAGGACAATTATGTTAGCTTCCTCAGTCCATCCTTTCTCCACGATATCGCCTGCATTTTCATCGAATCCGTTGTGGCAATCCATTGGTTCGTCGTTTGTCATGAGGAGATATTTGTGCCGACATTCATCTGCGAGCGTCAGACGCCGTAAGGTCCGTTGGTCGTCGTCGTCAAACTCATCTCGTTCGATAACCTCCAAGGATTGTTTGTAAAGCGATGGTCGAAGATCGAGATTTTTATCTCGACACCCTTCTAGAATGTTGAGATAATTCTGTCTTAGTTGATCGGCTTCGAAGCGCTGACATTCGTTGTTCAAAGCCTCTGGCATCGCTAGAGCCCTCAATCGCTTGTGAATTTGTTGTAAGATACGCTCAGCGCAAACCACTAGAGCCGCTGTGACGAACAGTTCACCAGCGTCTTGCGAAGCGTTGTCATACAGCAGATTTTGGACACCCTCCCAATCATTGCAGTGGCACGCGTTATTCCACAATATCAACCAGGTTGGGGCTTGTGAATTTCTAGTTCTACCAGTCAAGCAGAGACTATTTAAGAGCAATTTGCCGACTTCGAGTTGTTCATTTGGTGGTACATATATTTCCATTAGTTTGAAAAGTTGCGGCCGGCGGGTTTGGGGACAGAAAGTCCATTCGCAATATGATGGAGTCTTGAGAAGAAGTCTCAGAACGCGGACGTACGACCCCCCGGCTTGCCATTTCGTGAGTAAATGTTCAAGCGCCTGCGGATTTTGTGGGAGATCCTCTATGAAGGCTAACATTTCGGTGGATGTCATTGGACCTTCCGGTGGAATCGTATTGTGTGATGCTGGCTGTAGCACATGATTGAGATCGGTCGTTGGTTTTGGTTGAAAGATAGAAGGTGGCATTGGAACAAGCCCTGTTGGCATTATTTGAAAATTGGAAAGAGCATCGGGCGGCAATGGAGTCACTATTGAACCCACTTTCATGTCGGGGCTTGTTTTTGGTGGCACGGTGAAGCTCTCTTCTGCTTCGGGAAAATCCTCTCTGGGTTTGTATTTTCTCAGTGCCCATTCATCGATTCTCATGCGGTATGCTCTCGTCCTGGTAAACATTAGAACCATGGTTTGTCATAAATTCGGCAAAATGAGACCAAACATACGAAGCTTGAAATCCATACTGTTGGTGGAGAATCTCCTGGACTTCCTTCAACGTTCGACCCTCATCAATATACAGACGTGCGATGGCAGCCTTGTGGCGAAGCCAGTCTTTGGGCATGCTTTTAGATGTACTTGTACTACCCCTGGAGAAAACACAATAGTCGGAATTTCATCACTCGAGAAGCCAGGTCAGCATTTCAGCCGCCTGGCAGGCTGAGAAGGGAAGGGGAGGATATAACCCGGTGAAGGGAGCAAAAGGAAGCAGTGACAACAAATCGGGGATGGTAATCGTCAGACCATTTTGTGCCAGATAAAGGCATCTTCTGGGTCAGGTTTGGGATGGATGAGATGAGATGGGTGATATTCTGTCCTACAGTCCCACGGCCCTCATTGTTGCTTAGCAAGGCAAGAGCAAGGCAAGAGCAGGGCAAGGCAAGGGCAAGACTTCCCCGGGCTGGGCTGGGCTGTACAGGAGGCAGGAGCAAAGAGAAAGGCAGCAGCCGTTTGGTTTGGCAGAGCATGGAGGCATGGAGGCACGGAGGCATGGAGGTATGGAGGCATGGAGGCATGGAGGCATTGGAGGGGCAGCTTCTTGAGGCATTCAGTGGAGAAGGAGCGATGCTGAATCCGGCAGGGAGAAGGACAGCGCGAGGGAGGCTGGAGCTGGAGCCAGCAGAAGGCCAGCGAAGCGGTAGAAAAACGAGCGGAAAGCAGGCAAGTGGAGGCTTGCTGCTTCTAGCTGCTGGTTGAGCTGTTCTTGCGAAATTCCGGAGTCGGATCCGATTTGCATAGTCGATACCGATATGTAGTACCATGAGTTCTTGCAGAGACGGCGGAAGCAGATGCAAAAGACCCGGCTTAAGCGAGAGACCCCGGTTGCAGGGCTCTGCGGTTGATGGCAAAAGCGGCAATGACGACTTTCACAACTTTCTTGGTGAAGTTGGTGAGGCCAATCGCCGCCCCTGATTTTGCATCCATCTGGCTTTCTACTTCTACTTCGCACCGCTGCCCCGTCCGAGCCTGAGATGTCCAGTTGGTCCGGATGGCCATGGTCCATTGCTCCATGCTGCCAGAAGGCCTGGCATAGAAAGAGCCGTGGCTGCTGCTTTGATTCTGGATCGTGGTGGCCGTAGCTACGGGCTCCGCTGCACGCTGCACGCTGCACGACCAGCATCCAGGAGACAGGGAAAGCGGAGGAGATGATGAGATATCTCAGATATCACCAGGGACCCTGAGACTGAGACGGAGACTCTGAGCAGATGAGCAGAATCATCTTCTCCATCTCCCATCTCCTCTCGGGCCCCAGACCTTGCCTTCTCCCTCAATCGGAACGGTTGCAGTCGAATAAACAAACATAAGAACAATCCTCCGTACGGCCCGTCATCCGCGGATGCAGCTGAGTCTGCCGTCCCATCATTCTATTCGTAATATTTGGTGTCTCGTTTCTTGCCACGACACAACACGACAGGATTACTACGTGCACCACGTACTGACGAGAACGCCTCCTCAACGCCCCTGCTACGAAGTAAAGTAGACTCTAGAGACGACTCCACCACACCTTTCCCTTTCGCAGCGAGATCGACATCATCATCATGGAGCTTGAGTCTTGACATGCGTCAGAAATTATGGAGGAAGCGCGAGGAGCGCCCAATTGACTCGTTTAGGTCTCGTGCAGCTACGAGTATCTCGCAACCCAGTGACCCCACCCGTCTCTTTTACTTGTAGCATTTCCCCAGCCTACTGTAGCTCAGCTGCTCCCGTCCAGGGTTCTTTATGGAAATTCCTGCCGAGGTCTTTGCAGGATTCTTACGGAGTATACAGCCATGCCTACTCCGTCCACGTACAGTTCGTAGTATGTGTGTGGTGTGTGGTGTAGTGTGTGGACTGAATCCTTCCCACCACTTCTATATCGAGACGAAGACTGCTAAATCGTGCATGTTGCATAGAGGTTACACTACACTCTCTCAGTGCCGGAAAACCATCAGAAAAAACTTGGCCTCTTTGGTGCATCCATCTGGCCCATGTCAGTATAATTCATAAATCCGCAAGGTAAACAATAGGCAGATCATCTTTTTCATGTTGTCTGCGGGGACCCATTGCATTGCAAAGGCGGTGGTGCCATGGGCCCTGGGACGGAGAACTCGTACTCAGACATATTGTAGATCCAGATATCGAGTATGCGGGCGGGAAATTGCGGCATCAAATCGAATTGGATCGGTGATCGTGTCTTGGCATCAATCATCAGACTAAAACTACTCTACAAGGACAAACTAACGTCTTGCATTTCAGTCAGGTCCCGAAGTTCGTAAGGCACCTCCCCTCAAGAATCCACTCTGTCCTCTTTTGGCCACGGCTGTAACTCTGATCAGCTCAAAAAGTTTGCACATTTTTCTGATAGCAGTTTGTATAAGATTACCGAACGTTGGCTTCAACCCTTCTATGGCATGCGGCGCATTATGACCAAACATACTTGGTACGAAATCCTATTTGAGGACCAGAAACCTATGCCATATCACCATGTGTTTGACACGTGAGATCACTTTCTTTTGATTCCTGGGCAGCCTGGGCAGGGCCTTCGATTATTTTCCTAAGCGCCCATTCTGCAGACTCCTGTTGACTTACTCATCCGTTTGTCTCGCTAAAGAAAAAAAAACCCTAAAGGTGAACCGAGCAACGAACTCCACTACTCGGTACAGAACCCACAAAGGCACTTCTACGCCGGCAGTTCCAAAATAACCTTCAATATTTCGACCCTTGAACCCTTCAACACATCACTACCGTCGATCGACGTCTTGTTCCTTGAGTCTCGACAACAACAAATCAATAGCCGAATTACCTCACCAGGTCTCGTAACCACCAGTCAAAAAGTTTCCATTACAGAATCAGTATGGACACCAACATCCTAATAATGAATTTTTATCACCCCTAGAAAAACAGGGTTTCCCAATTTTTTGCAAACACCAACACTTCCCCATTTCACTGTGGAATTTCTCGGCGGAAAACCCAACCAGAAGCTCGCATACTTACGTTCCACAAAAACCCAAACATCTCCAACAACGGCACAGACATCAAATACCCAACAAATGCAGCTGAAAACGCAGTTGGGTTGGGCCTCTCTTTATGTCAAAGTTCCACGATAGTTGCACGGGAAGGCCGTACGTAGTAACGGCCACGATCCCGAACTTTCCAGTCAGATATCCTGCTTTCTCGGGCCGTGGCATGTCCAGCCGTTCCCGTTGAAGTGACGGTCCCTGCCGCCCGTTTCGTTTCGTTTCCTCGTGCGGAGTCTCCTCCGCTGGGAACCTCTAGTCTCCAAATGGAGGATTCGCTGGTCTGGATGAGGCAACGAGAGACGCTTATTCCGGTCGAATCAACATCCCCCACGCCAAGCGACGACGTGGGATCTAAGGTTCTATTCTGACGAGTCAACTCCCTCTGGTCTGATAACGGGGCCTCCGTTGCTGAAAGGGGGTGATCGACGTACCATTTTTTGTTGAGGTATACCCTTTTGAAAATTGCAGGAGAGGAATACTCGTAAACTTCCTTGCTTTCGCATTATCTCGATACTACGGTATCATTGAGTAGGTAGTTGGCGTCTGTCTGTCTGTCTCTTTATATCAGCACGGGAGATGCCGTCAGTGTCGAGTTGCGAAGCCTCCGTAGAAGTACTAGTGGCGTGGTTTATGGGTTTATGCCGGCCGGCTGTTGGTTGGAAAAGCTGAGGAGTGCGCGAGTGCGGGTAGATCCTGACTGGAAAAAGAAACGATTGACACCTTCTCGGTGCGAATACGAAATGGGAAGCGGATGGATCCGATGGATGTCTAGATGGCGGATGTGATAGATCTGAAAGTCTTCGCCACATGCTTGGAAGATTGGAATTTGGAATCCCATGTGATGATTTGGATTGTCTGGGTAGATATGATTATAACCCACATAGAACACTGAGAGAAGTGGAATTATACATCTCTTTTCGGAAACAAGGAGATACCATGAAATCTTTAGGCAGAGCCTCAAGATGAATAAGGGAGCCTTGAATCCTAACCGAGAGAGTTTAAAACAATCCATTCCTCTTATGCTGGTATAGTATCGCTACCTTAATTAGCGAGCTTCTAACATCCACTTCCGCAGCGCCTGGCACGGTATTTTGAAGATATATTTTCTATGACTTAATCAGCTCCAAGGTTTACACGCCTACAAGGTTGAAGGCACTCTGCTACTTACTCAGAGGTATTTTACACGAAGAAGTACCATATACATGCTGCACACTGTCTAGCAAAATACTGAAAGCGAGATTATTTTAGTATACTTGTACGTAGCAATGCTTCTCTTACACACCTCCCTCTCTTACAACAATATCATCCTAAAAGCCTCGCATAACTAAAAGAGCCACACAAAGGGGTCAGAATGACTATCACCACTTGTCTTTTTATTAGCGTGGGTATACCACAGTCTACAGCAAGGTAATCCTTTTCCTTTTCCTTTTACTCATACAGTGAACTAGAAGTTTTGCCATTATAGATAATGTTCAAGAATACAGAGTAATGAGCAGGAACCAAGAAAGACCATGGGTAATACTAGGGGAGTTGAGAATACAGGAAATTAAGTTTTGAGTCTCCTAAAACAATAAGTTGAGGACAATGACCGAGTCGTCTTTTAATCAGTAATTTGACTTGTAACTCTGCTACAATAAACTTTGCCTAACTTAATACATCAATTCCAATGTCAGTATCTTCATCAAGCGTGAAGTTAAAGACCCACCAAAGCGGTAGATATGCCAAGTTCTCCAGTAGCAGTAAAAGCAATATTATTAAGCGACCTCAGTCCTTGTAAACACTAATTCCCAATCCAAATATACTCCTACCCTAACGCAACACGTACGCCAATCCACGAAACACCACCAAGACGCCAATGCTAAAACAACTCGCCACCAAGCCCCTCTCCAAAACGAAGAAGAAACCCAGGAGCTCACGCCACCATATACTATCGAAAAGTTTGTCCCGAACGCCAATATCAAAAATGACTACCTAGTTACTTTTCTTCACATTTATCCTGTCCGAGGACTCCTTCGTCTTGCTGTTCCTTGCGCCAATATATTAACATTCTCCCTACCCTCTGCTGGAAGCACTCCTGCGCTCTTCTTGCCCCTCAGAACAGGGAGCTTTCCGATGCCCGTCACGCTGCGTTTGAATAGCTCCTGTGTATCTTTCGAGAGACCGTCACCGCCGAGGCTATGGGATTTTGCTGTTGAGGGATGTTCAATAATGGATGCTACATTGATGTTGGGGTCTATCTCACGGAGACTGCCACTTGTTGTTGGCCTGTTATCATGAGATAATGGCGGTACAGAGGCAGAGAAATCACGAAGGGGTGCAATCTCTGTAATGACACCTTCCATCTCGTCGTCAAAAGTAGCCGGAACTGTGGTGAGCTTTGATGTGTTTTTGGAAGGAGAGCTCGCTGGATTGCGGAGTGCAGCAAGCAGTTTCTCATGTTGTTCTGTTCTTGGCAGTTCGGTGGGATACTGGTATTGCACCTTTTGGGGTGTTGCGCCAGTAGGTTGGTACTCGGCGAATCTGGCGGTGGCAATGTTGGATCGAAGCTCTGCAAGTGGTTGTCTAAGAACTGTTTCGAGGGGTTCTAGTGCTTCTTGTAGGGAGTTTTGCTTGACAAGCATTTCATGCCCAAGATCCCTAACTCGTTCGTAAGTAGCATTGAAGTGAGTGCCAATATTATCGTAAGATGATTTGACAGTGGACGAAAGGTTGCTCAATGATTGAGTATGACTATCATGGTGTTGAGCATTTTGAGACCGAGCTCGTGTTACAAAGTCATCAAGAGCTTGCATTTGATTTGAGATATCCTTCATCTGTTCATCGACAATACGAACGGTCTCTTCGTGAACAGACTTTGTAGAAACTTGGAGTGATGAATTATGTTTATTGGCAGCCTATTTCAAGTTAGTAAGCATAACGCCAGGCAGGGATCAGAGAATTTTACCATCCAGTCTTCCTTAAGTTTAGATTTGAGTGTCTCTCGGGAGCGGAGAACTTCTTCAACCAAAGCAACTTCCTTGGCGTTCCAAGCGTCCATCCCTAAGCCATACTGTGACTGAGATGCCTCAAATGCGTCCTTTGATGTTGTAATGTCTTGTCGAACAGCCTCAATCTTCTCGCCCAGACGGGTATCTTGAGCTTCACCTTGAGCCATCACCAGGCTGGTGATTTGCGATAGCAAACTTTGGCGATCTGATGCTGCTTTCTCGCGTTCCTCTCGAAGTACCTCGTCCAATCTCACAGAGACAGCGTCGCTTGATTGAGTAGCAAGTTCACTGGCAGCTGCCAATTTTTCACGCAGGCTGTTCGCTTCCTCTTTCTGGGCGTTGACATGTTTGAGCAATTCTTCGAACAGGGACTTGAAATCCCTGCCAAGCGAGCTATAAGAACCGTGAAGCTAAGATAATTAGTTTTGTACATGAGTGTTAATGGAGTCTTCTTACTTGAGTATGGAAAGCACCCAGCTCACTAATGACCTCTGCGGAAATTCGCTCAGCTGCAGCTGAGAGGCCTTGGAGACCGATACCAACTTGATTTTTGACCTGTTCTCGAAGAACCTTTATCTCCTCGAGCACATTATCCATTTCTTCCTTTGCAGAGCTAGTCTGCTGGGCAACTTCCTTTTCAGAACCTTCAAATTCTGCAACATTAGCTACGAGGAAAGATTGCGTAGACGAAAGTTTTTGCAATTCTCCTTCGACAAATGACTGCATTCTCGCAGATACCGCCGCCATCAAGTCTTGTTGTTGCGTCCGAAATTCTTCAACTCTATTCTCAACAAGACTGGTAACCTCTGATACCTGTGCTTGCGAAAGCCCCCAAGTGTTTCGGTTGAGTGATTGAAGGTCAGATTTTCTCCTGTTCTTGTCGTGAAGACCTCCAACATCATGAACGGTTTTCCCGAGTGTCGAGATAAGCTCGCTACCGACAGTGCTAAGCTTTTCTTCTGTACTTTGGTGAGCCTGTCGAAGGACTTTCTCCTCTGCAAGACTTTGGCGAGTGTTATTCAGGACGAACTCTGTCTGATCAAGGACACTTTGTGTTTCGTCGAGAACGACTTTTGTACCCTCGTTTTCCTTCTTCAAATTCATGAAACTAGAAGTGAGAGAGTACAGCTCCTGGACCTTATTACGTAGGTTTATTTCCATTGCCTCAATCTTCGCTGCTTGTTCTTCGCTAAGAATCCGTCTCGATTCGCCCTCGACCTTCATCTCCTCATAGGCCTCGTTGGAAAGGTATACCCCGTTGCGTTGTCGAGTTGAAATGAGTTCACTCTTGAGTTTTTCGATCTCAGCAGTGAATTCCTTCAGTAATGTCTTCTTGTTGACCTTTTGGTTCACCTGGGGTTTGTTGCGGATATTCTTTGCCCGAAATGCGTAGTCCAGCGTCGAGATAGTCTCTTCCAAATTGCTCTTCGCAGGAGAGACTGTTGCAATAATACAAGTCTTTGTTCTTCCCCCAAGAGAGTCTTGGAGAAGTCGTGTGAGCTTCGATTCACGATATGGAATATGCGATCCACGATCCACCAAGGCATTGATTACTCGTCCTAGTGTCAATAAACTCTTGTTAATGAGACCTGCTTCCGCTGCTCGCTTGTTCTCCGCTCCACTTCGCTGGATATTTTCGCTCCCAGCTAAATCGACAAGGTTCAATTTTCCGGCACACAGGTAATCCTCACCGTCGTCCCCAGTTCTCTTGATGTATGCTGTAACGGTAAAAACAGTGTGACTTCTACTGCTTAGATCGTTGCATTTGGTGGCTGCAACTTGTCTTTTGTGACTGCCCTGTTGTAGTAATTTGATGCCATCCACTGCGCTCTGAATGTGCGACTCTTCCATTCCCTGAACCAACGTAGTCGCATGTCCAGCTTTGCTCTTATCGTCGTAAATCTTCAATTTCACATTGTCATCGGCAGAAATGAGGTCACGAAGTTCTTCGTTGTAAAGCTCAATAAAGGAGCACTTGACTGATGATTCTGCATCATCGATTTCAAGTTTTGTGAAAAGGGAGTGGAGCACACGAGGGATTATACCCGCTGCGTCAGATAGCATTCCATATGTCTCGTTCATGTCCCCAGACATGGTGTATGTCTTTCCAGTGCCGGTTTGACCGTATGCAAATATTGTGCAGTTATAACCCGCAAGCATCTACCAATGTTAGCACAAAAAGAAAGAGCTGAAATTGAGCAACCTACTTCGTCTAGAATTGGCGTTACAACATCATCGTAAATCATGGCTTGATCTGCAGCCGACGAAAAGACCTTATCGAAGTGGTAGGTCTTGTTACTGAGCGCACTTGGCCCCATGGAAAGCTCCAAACTGGTCCCTTTCACACCACCCTCGGTCGATAACACCACTCCACTATTCTCTCGTACTTCGCGCTCATTACGGCCTCTACATCGAACGACAACATTGATGTTGGTTTCCTCGTCATCACGATCATAGTCCATCTTCTGACGTTTTGCTCCTCCTTGCGTGGTAGCTACAGAGACGACCGAGTTTGTTGGTGAAGTGGCCCCGGACCTGTCCATTCGAGAGGGCGGAGCAGCCGAACCTGCTCTCATAGTCGGAGGTCTTGGTGGTGGTCGCATGCTGTTTTTTCTTACAGGCGCAGCTGCTTTGGGTCTGGGAAGTCCTGCCATTCGATTGCGTTGGTGTGTCGTATATCCTTGAGGCCACGCGCAACTTCGAAGTGCGCGTCACTGGACTCGAACTTGGTGTGTGAATTATGAAAGATGAAATATGAATTGACAGGCGTCGGGACTGTCAGAATTTGATGAGTTTAGCAAAGGGGACTCAGGGCCGCTGGGTGTTGTTGTCGGTGTCGATGTTGGCGGTAGAAAGTGTTGAAAAATATTTTGGAAAGTGCTGTCAGTGCCCTTGAAAGTTTACCACAAGGAGAAAGCGCGATTTGCGGTCATCTCGTGGTTGGCAGGGCAACCAGTGACCGACAATGGGACTGCCCCTCAAAGCGGCCCCGCGCCTTGGTCAGTGAGTGGTCACCTGCAGCATGACATGACCATGACCTCCAGTCCCTCAAACTGCCTCCTCATGGAAGCTGTGGAGGTAGAACATTACGACAACGAACCCTCAACTCGACTTTGAAGCTTTCTACAGATGTGATCAGGATGCCTCTCTTTACAGCGCAGGTTCGCCATGGTCAGAGTCTTGGTTTTTTAGGTAAACAGTCCATTTCCCCGCGCCTCAACCCCTCTTGTTAACACCCTTTGTTCAGTCCTTGGAGCTACCCTCCACGATATCCTCACACGACTGAAAGCCGAACCCCAGAACTTTCCCAGGCTAGACTTGACTTACGACCATGCGGCGCCAGTCACAGAACCTGTGGTTCTCGAGCTTCCATCCAACGGTTTGCGACTGCGATTCGATGGGCCGGAGCAACGTCTACGCCTGATCGAGGTTCTCGATTTCACCAAGAGCCATCTTACATACAACGATAAAGACGTGCTGCGGCCGGCACCAGCGAATGGAGCAGGATCGCCTCCAGTTGCGAGTGCGAGCGGTCCTACATACAAGTACATCTGCCAGAGACTAGTTGCGCCGGCATTCCCAGGCGAATACGTGGAACCGGTGCCTGGAGATGAGACGGGAGTAGGCCACTACGTCCTTTCATATCCTGGTCTTGCTTTCACATTTCCGATAAAATCCTCTTCTTGGTCGCCCGCGAAGATTGACTCTATCTTAAACTCGTCAGTAAGTCCTCAGGCTTCGTCTATGGCGATATTCCGAGGCCAGTCGTGGCCGGCCGCTCGAGAGCATCTCTATACGGAGATGGTAGATCCCTCGGAAACATTCACTGCGTTATTCAGGAAGAAGGAGAGTGTGCCTGCTGAAGTCCGAATCGTGAAGATTTATGGAGAGGGTCGGCTCGAGCTCGTTCGATCATCTTCACACGGACCGGTTTGGCTCCAGCTTGGTCAAACCACGCCCCAAGAACTGGTAGCCGAACTCGGTCCTCCAGATGCCATATATCGAAAGAGCGACCGTCGAATGTCCATACATAAACCTCGGCGAGGGACCGGGACTCCAAATAGACCTGATATGAATGACTTGAGACTCCAGGACGATTCTACTGATACTGACCAGTCGTCCGCGCATACCGCCACTGACGACTCGGACGAAGAGACGGAGGAAGGGGAAGTTGCAGGAAACTTATCGGGAGAGTGTTTCTATAACTACTTTTATCATGGCTTCGACATTCTAGTCTCGAGCCCTACTCCACCATCACAAGCCCCGCCTTCAAAGAATTCTGTTACTGCAGAATCTGAAAACGTGCCAACAGATTCATCGTCCCGTCTAGTTGCTTCAAAAATAATACTCCATGGCAACGTACCAGGATCATATCCATTCAACCGGCACCGAAGATGTCGGTGGGAGATACAATATCTGCAGCCAAAGAAGGGACAAGCTATAGTAAACTCAGAAACCCCTTTCAAGGACATTGAGAGCGGGCTCCATCACGAATGGAAGAGCATCTACAATAATGAGGAAGAGGCTAAGGCTCTGCAGCGTGGAATGGTGCTGAATCGGGACTGGGGTGATAGTCCAGGAAGCAGTTGCGAGCTTCTAGGTGGCTGGGAGGACAGTGTTGGAGGGAAAAGGCCTGACGCTGTTGCCGCTGGAGGTGATGATGTGAAAGGGCTTGGAAATACAACTCTTTTTGGATTTCCTGGTCTTGTTTTTGAGGTGTTGAAGAATGGTACGGTCAGTGGTGTTACGGTGTTTTGAGGTTGTGTAGGGGCATTGGATACGCATGGTTGGGAGGGTTTTGAGCATTTACTCGGTTTGCTCGTTTGGAGTTGGGCGTGCAATTTAGACTGAACTCGGTGGCATATACCTAGGTATCATTAATACCAACATAGAAGAATCGCATACTCGATTTCAACTCGTACTAGAACACAAAATCCCTGCCTGAATCAGCAAGTGTCTGCCCCGCGTTCATCTTGCGCTCCCAAGAAGCATTGCCGAATTCCATCAGGGTGAGAACATTTACCCTACCATTAGCCACTCATGGCTCAAGTCCCCCCTGTCGCACTTCGCTAATCTATTCTATCATAGGTGACGAATCACGCTGCGACATCACACCCACAAGCCATTGCAAGAATACAGGATTCATATGCAATGTATTAAATTCCCAGCTTGTGACCCTTCAAGCAAATGTTCGAGTCTGATTGCCGAGAGATGATTAAAAGCTTAGCTTTTTCCTTCTTCGTTACTGATTATTGTACTCTTCTGGTAATCTGTTTTCTCCACCTTGAAATATTGCCCAAGCTTTTTCGTAAGCTTGTACGACCTTTACTACGTCTCTGCTAAGGAGATTTGTACCAGCTGGCTTCTTTTGCGGTCTGCGTTTAGGGAAAATATGAAGTTGTCCCTTACTCTTGTGGGACTTGGGTGTCTGTCGAGTCAGGTTTTAGCCAATCGCGAGGGCGACATCATCGAAGAACATTTGGGGAAGAGAACTGCGGTTGGTATTGGCTGTACCTGGTGCTCTGCCGGACCATGGAAAGTCAATGAAGGTAAGATTTCATTTCCTTCAACCCATGTAAGAATCTATGAGCTCACATGAGATAGCGTGTGCTACGTATGAATACTCGGCTGTGGCAAGTAGTATGAGAAATCCGTAAGCGAGCCGTCCTGTCTGTATAAATGGTGGTAGATGAGAACTAACGAAATTTGGGCCATCGACTGTTAAGTTCGATGCGACGGCTTTTTGCTCCGAGTTTTTGAGACCCGTTGTTACGCAGTTGTCTGTGGTTAGTGTTACGAGTCCAGTAACGACGAGTACTTCGACGGTTATTAGTATTGTCACTTTTAAGTCTGCTTCTACAGCGTTAGTTGTTTCTGTCACCCACCCCTTCGTTTTCTCTTCGCTCCTTCGCTATCTGAAAAGCCGAAAGCTTGTTCTCGAAATTTGCATCGAAGTATCGGAAGCATTTTTCTCTTTTATCTTTTGGGTTTCTTCTCTCCATCCAAGTTGGTATTAATATTTGCAGTACACCTTCCCCAACAACGAAGCCCGTAACCCCCAAGACACCAGCTCCCCAATTACCAGCCATAACAGCAACGCCCAAAAAATATGCGGTACCCGTCTTGAAGAAGCGAAGCTTTACAGTTCCGGAATATTTGGAGCCCTGGTACTTCTATGGAAGGTTGGATCCTGGGTGTAGCTGTTTGATCACAAGTGCGGCGCCCAGTCTGTTGGTTAGTGCTACGGAAACTACCACGGCTTATGGGATTACTGTTGTGAGTGTTTATTCTCCTGTTTGATTTTCAGGAGGGGGGTGTGATTGTGCTGATGCTTTTGCAGAGTACTACTGTTACGGAAGTGTATACGATTTATCCTGATAGATGAGATGGAGATTGTGAATAAGAGAGTGGGAGTGGTATTGGCTCTGGTGTATTTAACTTTGTGTGAGGCGTTTCTAAATAGACTCATACTGCCATGAAATTCTAAATGATGCTACAGTGATGATAGTTGGGTAGATATAGAATGTTGTTGATATTTGGTAAGTAATTCAATAAGTATAGCACTTGGAGTTTATCCGGAGTTCAGAAAGATTCACGCAAGCTATCTATTCTACCGAACTGAACCATTTGCATTAATTGATTTGATTTCTCCAAGTACGTCAACTTCTACTGCGATTTTGAACTCAGGATATTCAAGCTCGGGTGCACGGACCCTAGAATTGGTGGGCAACAGCGCGTCTCCCCAGATTATCTGAAAACCACCAAAAATGCGACAGCGGATCTGAGATCATGCCGGTACGTCCTGCTGTATCTTGGTCGTCGACTTTGAGGCTGCCCAAGTCCTCATTCCCGTAAGCAAATAACGAAACCTCTTCATAGTCCGATCATTATCCAATTACTGAAACTTCTTCAGTCCTCGACCACTGCTGGCAGACCAAGGGAAATATCTCAAGCGATGTACCGATGACCTGTACGAATGGCAGAGCCACGAGCGCTCTGCCCAGAAGCCATTTGTTCTCCATGATGGGCCACCCTATGCCAATGGGAGTCTGCATATCGGGCATGCGCTGAACAAGATCTTGAAGGATATTATTTGCAGGGTTAAGATTCAGGATGGTATGTGATGGAAGAGGTGCTAGAGCCGTTCACGCGCTAATGCCTCTTGAAATCCAGGTCGGAGAGTGGTTTACGTTCCTGGCTGGGATTGCCACGGTCTTCCTATCGAAATTAAAGCATTGGAGCAACAGCGGGGAAACGATAGTACTGGGGAGCGCCAGTTAGACGCAGTAGGCGTGCGGGCTGCGGCTAGAGAGCTTGCAACAACGACGGTGAAGCAGCAAAAGAAGGGCTTTCGAGAATGGGGAGTTATGGGTGATTGGGACAAGGCCTGGAAAACCATGGACAAATCATTCGAGATCAAGCAACTGCGTGTCTTCCAAGAGATGGCAAAGCGAGGCCTCATTTTCAGGCGCTTTAAACCCGTATACTGGTCACCTTCCTCGAGAACGGCATTGGCGGAAGCTGAATTGGAATATAATGAGCAACATGTTTCTACAGCGGCATATGTCAAATTTTCAATAACAGAAATTCCGGAGAAATTGCGAGCAAAGCTGGGGGAATTGAAGAATATCCACGCCATAGTTTGGACGACTACTCCTTGGACCTTACCAGCTAACAGAGCAATTGCTATACACAATGAGCTGGAATGTTCCATCTTAAAGAGCGGCTCAGATCACTTCTTGGTGGCCAGTAGCAGGGTTGATGCGATCAAAGAAGCATGTTTTGCGGAAGTTCCCCTGGAAATAGTAGTCAAGTCAATCTTGGGTCGGGAACTGCAAGGAACGAAGTACATTAACACGCTTCGAGGGAAAAAATCACAACCTCAGCCTTTAATTCATGCAGATTTTGTTTCTGCTGATTCTGGATCCGGTATTGTCCACATGGCTCCAGGGCATGGTATGGATGACTATGAAGTTTGCACTGGTCTTGGAATAGAAGCTGTTGCTCCTGTCAATGATCTAGGTTGTTTCACAGAATCTGCTTTTCCAGATGATCCCTCTGCATTGGCAGGACAGCCTGTGCTTTCCGGTGGTAGCCAAGCAGTTTTGGGTATTCTGAATGACAAGGTATTGGCAACTCACAAGTATAAACACAAGTATCCTTATGACTGGCGAACCAAGCTTCCTACCATTATCCGGGCAACTGAACAGTGGTTCGCAGATGTTGGAAATGTTAAAGAAAACGCTCTAAGATCTCTGTCTGATGTGAAATTTATTCCCGATGCTGGAAAATCTAGACTTGAGAGTTTCGTCAAAAGCCGCAGCGAGTGGTGCATTTCTAGACAACGCGCTTGGGGCGTCCCTATTCCAGCACTATACAACGAAGATGGTGTTGCAGTCCTCACGGATGAAAGTGTAGCCCATATAATTGCAACTATCGAGAAACGAGGTATTGATGCTTGGTGGACAGATTCTCCTATCGAACCAGCTTGGATTGCACCTGGGTTGAAAGGGACTTATCTTCGTGGCAAGGATACTATGGATGTCTGGTTTGATAGTGGGAGTAGTTGGACTCAGACGTCTGGGCAGGCTGATGTCTATCTCGAGGGTACAGATCAACACCGAGGATGGTTTCAATCTAGCCTTTTGACTCATGCAAGCGCATCTGGCAATACCTATGCACCTTTCAAAACACTAATCACTCATGGCTTTACACTTGATCAGAAAGGGAAAAAGATGTCAAAGTCGATTGGCAATGTTATTGCGCCTGGTCAGATCATGGATGGATCCCTACTCCCACCGGTAAATCTTATGAGCATTGTTCTGAAGAAAGCTGACATTTTTAGGCCAAAGTTAAGAAGAAGTCAAGCGGCCCCATATCTCAAGCTCTTGGAGCAGATGCTCTGCGTCTATGGGCCGCAAGTAGCGATTATACAAGAGATGTGGTGGTTGGTCAGTCGGTTCTCAGCTTCAACCATACTGCGTTGCTCAAGTACCGGATGACCATCAAGATGCTGCTGGGGTCGATGCATGAATCTGCCAGAACTGCGCCACGATCAAAGCTCGATGAGATCGCTCTTCTTCAATTGAAAAACGTCATGAGTGAGGTTAAAACCGCTTACGACAACTACGAGTTCCACAAAGGCGTGAATGCTATTAATAAATGGATTGCAAGTGACCTTTCTGCATTCTATCTCGAAGCCATGAAGGATCGACTTTACTGTGGCGATGGCGGGGGAGTGCTAGAGAACATATTCATTGGCTTGATGAAGATGCTGGCCCCTATTACCCCAAATCTCGTAGAAGAATCTTGGGCTCATCGGCCAGAATGGATGACAGCAGAGGATCAAGATCATCCTGGGCGTCGTCCATTCTTTGAACCCATCACTTCTCCTAGCTCATCAACCGACCAAACAATTTTCACACCCGCTCTCTTGAGGTTTCTCTCCATTACAAATACCGCCGTCAAGTCGGCGCAAGAGGAAGCAAGAGCAAAGAAACTCATTGGATCCTCACTCGAATCCTCAGTTCTTCTAAGCCTCCCACCTGGCGTGCAAGGATACTACGATCAGCTCTCCGACGAACTGGCTAGTATCTTTGTAGTCTCCAAGATCGAAGTCATTCCTTATAACGAAGAACCAACAAATGCTGTAGCATGGAAATTCCCCGCTGAAGTCACATGGGGCGACGACGCGGCGTCACAACCTTGGAAGTTATGGGTTGTTCCTGCAGAGGAATACAAGTGTCCACGCTGCTGGAGGTTTGTAGCGCCAGTTGAGAATGAGTTGTGTGGGAGGTGTGAAGAGGTTGTTGGAGATGTGAAATAAGGATCCTACCTACGGCTGTGTATTTGTATGTAAAAAGAGAGATGTGTCACGAGTATAGATACCCTACTATCTTATGAAGAAAGATTCTTCTCCCTGTCCCCGCGGCATCCAAGATTTGTGCGAGCTGAGGGTGTCGAATCTTCTTTCTTGTCGTCGATTGCTTACTTAACTCGAGTGCTCATTGAGTTAAATAAAGGAGGGGAGGTCTGAAACTACTCGGGTTAGGTTTAAGTGCCACTACTCGACTCAACTCAACTCAACTTAATTTTCACGCTACTTGTTGTGTTGGTATGGAGAAACCCCGCCATCATCTATGGGGGTGTAAATTGGAGTAACACTAGTCGACGCCTATCCTTGAGGGTGATATCAAGGAAAGGATCTGGAATTCTCCTTTCAGCTCTTTCAGGAATAAATTCTACATACAAAACAGCGTAATCAGCAGTCACCACAAAACTCGATGTATTAAGAAAGATTCTTTGGTAGAAGCCTGGAATTGTCCATGAGATTCCGTCTATGGTATGTCTCGCTTTTCTTCTTGATGTTGCATTACATGATCAACAATTGCTTTTTGACAACTTAGGTATCCAGTCTATCAGATCTCTTCTGGTGGAGTATGGTGGTGGTTGCCTCGCCATTCTGAATTGGTTGGAAATGCGATGCGAATTCAGAGAGTCGATGTGGACAACGCGGACATTTTCTTGGATTCGACTTCGCGCTTGGGGTATGGCTAGACGAAGACGACGAAGAGGAGGAGGAAGAAGACCGAGAAGGCGAAGAATAGGGTGTTGGGAATGGGACATTGTTATCAGCGAGTTCCATTTTGCAGAGGGGAGCTCTTGGTTTGTATAGAGTTCTCGTTATTTTGCTGAGTATCTTTTACCAAATGGGGTGCCACGCAAATCAGAAATGAGAAATATTGAGGGTGAGGTGTGCTATTTGAATAATCACCTTTCAATGAATCACGTTGAATGCATGTTTTATCACAAATAAAGGAATGTCTATAAAATGCGTGAATCACGTAGAACATTCAGCGATTTACATGTCTTCTGGTCATTGGTTCCTTCTACTATACAATGACCTGTTCACTGTTTCATTCTGTGCGTCCGCCGACCACTTCCACTCAATCGTCCTGCCCATTGCATCTTCTAAAAAACAACAAAGACAACTCATTCTCAGACAACACTGTGGCTACCAAACTCATGTTTCAGAGCTTCTTCCTGATGAAGGAATGTATCGTCAGATCTTCCTCGAAAGTCCAGTCTCCTTGCCTCTTCATCAAACTACTGCCTTGTATCATAACAACAACTTAGTCTTTCTGCGTGCCAGAAACTTCCAATCCTGTGCTTTCAGAAATAACTGCGCGCAAGACCTACCAAGGGCAAAGCTCATCGCGAACAGCTTCCAAGAGGATATTATTTTCCGTAAGTCTTCAGATGCACCACAGAATTCCATACTGTTTCCTATCCTTCACAAGATCGATTCATGGCGAGGGAGGTCGTTCGGAGTTTTCCACATTCAAACGCCAATTGTTGTACATTCCCATATGCACATATTTCTCACTTTCTTCAAGTGCCATTCCTCTCCAATAATTCTCCAAATCACCGATCGGGGTATTAACCTTTTTGTAGCCAGGACATTCCATATTGTAGTTGTTCTTCATCCAGGAATATACCACGTCACGGTGTTCACGTGCCCCATAGTGTCGTGGAAAGAGCTGTCCATGAAATACTCCATGTAGGAGATTTTGAGGGTACTGAGGATGATAAGCAAACGAATAAGGCTGTCCTCTTTGAGGGTTGTTGCTGCTGGAGTAGGGTTCCATTCTTCCTTGTGTAGGTCTCGCCATTCTGGGAGACCGCTGAGAATTGAACGTTCGATCTGCTATATTATATGTGTCAGTTCTTTGCTTTTAGGAAATGTGAGATCCACTAAGATGTGAGAGAAAGCCATACCCTCTTCCTGTCTCCTCAAAGGAAGACTCATCCTTCTTTCCGCTCCTCTTCCTGGTTGTCTCAACATGTTGGCTGTATTGTTTCCTGTGTTTGGCGAAGGGTATGGAGGGCGCGCCAACTGTGCTGGCATTGGAAGTAAACCTGGAACTCTGTTTGGCGAAGCGGAAGATACTACTGGTTCTTCGGCTTGTGTAGATTTCGAAGCTTGCGCTGGAAAAACCCTTTGCCTTTGATTTCTGTTTGGAGGAGGAGGATTCCAAAGACTGCGAGTCGGTGCTTGTGGTGGTGGATTCTGTTGCGGAAGTCTATCCATATTCGAGTCGGTGATGTTGTAAACGCGTCGCTGAGAATGATTTGGAGTTTCTTCAATGCACACAGTACGTCTCCAGTTGCGGTCCATCTTCTCCGATGTTGCGCGTGCTATGGTTGTTCTCTTTGCTATGAGTTGGATGTCGGCAAAGATGGCGCATAGGACTGCGAATGTTTCCGATAGTGAACTGCCTTTACTAATATAAAGGTCCAGGTACCCATAAAGGTACAAGTGAGTGTTCCCCCCTGGCTTTGACCTATTATTTTACGTGTGATTGTGGCTTGTTGGCAGTGAATCAAACGTGGTTCACCTTGAGTAAATCGAATGTTTATTTCTCGGCTCGCGACGTTTGTCTCTTAAGGCACACTTATTATTTTCCAGAACACGAGAATGATGTGATTGAAAATCCGCGTTCTTTCTCTCGCTTGAAGATTTTGGAACATTCTTAGTTTCTTTGACTAATCTAGATTGGTCGTAAAATGATGCAAATAAAAAGATTTACCTTTCTAGTTAGCGACAGTATGACTTGCAAACAGTCTTACGACTATAGCACGATATAGCTCGTTTACAACCTTTACTTATACAAGCCGATTATTTTTCCAACTCTGAGGTCTGGTGTTGATTAGCGATAGAAGTTCGGCAGAAATATCCCGACTGTTTTCCTCTCCAGACAGTTGTGCTTCTCCCATATCATTTGTCCTCTGATTTAATTAGGGATACCGTGACAAATGCACAGTAGGTATGCTTCTAATCATACATGAATCTGCTAACAGTACTCTATTCATCTCTCAGCATGGTAATTTCATCTTTTTCCACGAGCTACACGAGAAATCTCTTGAGTACAAATGGTAATTTTCAATTTTGCATCGGTTGGAATAGTGTATGTAGTCCAAGTAACGGATCGGAGCTAACTGGAAGCCGTTGATGGAACTTGGTTTCTAGGTCGATCTGCCAGGGCCCGGGTAAAACAGTTCAAGTTGTGATGTGCTAGTCCATTAGCCTGTGAGATACATCAATAAATACAATCAAGATTCTGACTTGAAATTTGCCGTACTGATATTTTCATGTTTTTGCAAAGACTACCCAGCTTCCAGTTTCGTAAGAGACATGATCGTTACTCTGTACACACCCCTCTTAGAATAAGATTATTCTAAAAGCGTCGTACAATTAAAATAGTTATATGGAGAGTTTAGAATAATTGTTAACTCTTACTTTTCACTAGTCTAGGTATACTAATTTTCACTAGTCTAGGTATACTAAGACAATTATTTTGCTTGGACTACAAGTTTAGTATAATAGAATTTTGTATAGTATGTAAGATAGGCGGGCATTACTCTATACACACTATTAAAAATCGTTATACTAAAAGTCTAGCACAACTTAATTAATTGTCCTATTTTACCTAGGTTAATAAGGAGTAAAGAGTATTAGTTATTCTAAACCATTCGTATAATTAATGTAGTTGTGTAAGGCCTTTAGGATAATGCTTTTATAACTCAGGGGTGTACAGAGTAATGCCTGCCTCTCTTACAGAGTGAAGACCAGGTATCCTACCTTTTCGATAATTTTCTCTCTGGCCAACAGCGATCAGCACTTGGAATTCATTTCTATTCTATTGAATGGAAAAGAGGAATGGTTGTCAAGTATTATTACATTTGGAAATACTTCTGGAAGGCTCCAAATTCCATGGTGTTTATGGAATTACAAATGGAACCGGGCACGTGACCTGCAAATAGCTATTACAGTCTGCTCGACCAATAAAAACCTCAGAACGAGCTTTGGCAACGGCGGTACATGTGTATTTGGAATATGAAACTGTCGCGATTAGTAGACAGGGTAATATAATTAGGTCTAGGTAATAACACTGAATGATGTTAGAAATTCTAAGCGGAATCGTCTCGAGTTTAATAAGTGTCTACTGGCCTAATTTTGTGTAAGATACAGTACCTGGTCGTTACTCCGTACACACTAGATAAAATGTTATTATACTAAGCTTCTAGTACAAGTCAGATAATGATAATAGTCCTAGGCTAATAAAAAGTGACGAATAACAATTACTCTAAGCTCTTTATATAATTAATTTAGTTGTTCGACCTTTTTAAACTACTTTTATTTTAAGAGAGATGTGTACAGAGTAACGACCAGGTATCTTACTAGGAGGGGACCACGCTACCACGCGTGACTGGTTAGTTCACCATTTATAACAGTTACTTACTATCTCACTTTACTTTAAATTGAGCTCTCTTCGTAGTCGAAAAGTAACATATATATCCTCTGGAAATATGGAAAACCAGAAGGCTCTTCTCTAGAAATATCCATTCCATATAATATTGTCTCTGGAACGTGCCATATGGAATGGAATACCGAAAATTCCATAAAATCGTCTTCCAGATGTCGATGGCTGCTAGAAACTATAACATTCCGTTCAGTTGGGATCCGACAGCAGCTTTGAGGTTGGCTATTGACCTCCGTCCTGGACAAGGGACCTGAAAATGATGTCATGTTTGCCAATTTGCTAATACTCCAGTGTCGATTCACCAACTCTCGTATGAGTTGTTTCCAGTCAAATTCCCTTGATAATTACGTATGTGAGGCAGGAGAACTTGCAAAAAGATTCAGGACAAGCCGAAAAAACTTCACTTTGATTTGGTTGTTAGTTGCTATAGAATTCATACCTACAAACTCCTTGGAACAACAACAAATTGTTCCCAAGATTGAAACGAACAAGGCGCTTGTTCAAACTAGCTGAGTCAAATTGGCATGTCATACGAAATTTTTACAACAATCAGACCGATAGTGCTGGAAGAAAAGGCATGATCAATCAAGTATTAATGTATCAAGTCACATGAGGTCACAATTGATGATGGGAATAGTGTTCAAGCGAGCAAAAATACAGGTCCCAATGGTATCAGCTCCCCTATACATCGTCCCCAATCCTCCCTAATCCCCCCCACTACCCCCCGGATACGAGAATTCTGCCTTGCCGCTACGGTCCATCGCGGACACCAAACAGGGGTTTCGGAAAGACCCTAATAATCCTGAATAGACCGGTCAGAAACCGTGGCGACGAACATGAAGAAATAATCGATCCAACCACTCCCCTCATCCCGCTGCCTTCCCGTCCTTTCCGTCACTCCCGTTCCCGTACCCCTCAATGCTCAATACTCAACGTCTGCCAGTCTTCAAGCACCTGGGGCAGTTGCAAGTGAATCCGTACTGATAGGGGAAATCTTGTGGCTTGTCAGAGTAAGAGATAGTGATCTCTTCTCCTTCCCTGATATCCTTCAAAACCGTGAACACCAAGAGGTTTTTGTCCTTGTAGAAGAAGTACGAGCAGTTAGCGTGGGGGTGGCATTGGTGGTTGAACCGCGATGACTTGACGAAGATACCAGTTTCGCCTGGCTCGGAGTACGTTCGGAATCTTCGAAACGGTCAGCAGGATCTCTATAAAGTAACGGGAGCGAATACGTACCTGTTGGTCCAAAAGATACTTTGTGCTATGTTCTCCCAAGTAACGCCAGCTTTAGACCAGGCGTGCAAGCTCCGGTAAGTATCTCGTTGCTCCCCCGTCAACCCCTGGTACTTTTCCCAAAATGTTGCGTCCGTTGCCAGAAAAAGAGGTTTCTCGGTCATAACGACCTCTCCTTTTTTTATGTCCTTGATAGCAAAAGCACCCAGTCCGGCGCCCTTCGCTTCGCGTACCTCAAAATACTTAGTCGAAAACCTCGGGTCGTGATCAAGTTCAGCAGCAGGAGATGCAAGATCCCAGTGTTGACTTGAAATGTTGACCATCTCTAGAGGAAGTGTTGCAAGACCTTTATCAGGACTTGGAGTATTGACCTTCCCTAGACGAAGTGTTGCAAGACCGAATTGAGAACTGGAGCATCTGCCTTCCACTGAACTGACCACTTCCCGAGGTTTACGATAAGTACTTTTTGGTATTTTCTTCGGCCGCTTAGAATATCGCTAGATCAGATTAGCGAAAAGGTTAAGGCATTCAAAGGTTACTGAGGTTCTAAAACGCACCTTGTACCAATCATCCACCAGTTTTCTGTTCCCATTCCGCCAGGATTGGTAATCTATGGCAGAATTCTCAGCCATGACTGAAGCAATCATTTCTAATTGTCAGAATTAGTTGATGGGATCCCAAAAGTTATCTCTAGTAAGCCTTGGCTTGAGTGCTTGTGAATAGAAGACTTGTCAATGTTCTGGGTTGTAGTAGTGCCTCCGCCAAATCCCGCACGTCAACCCATCCACAATGGATTAGATGGATATGGAGTGCTGAAAAAAGTTTTGTTGAGAAATATCAGAGAGATAGTACGTCGTCCTTAGGGCAAGACTGACTTCAGGGCCTTTGAGAACACAGAACTGACTACTCCAGTTGGAGGCAAAAGCGAATTGCAGGTTCTAAGCTTTCTCGTATGTTGTTGGAGAGACGATTAGAGTTATCCACCGAGCTGGTTGTTCAATGGCAGTTAGGAACGTCGCTGTAGCGATTTATCAAGCTGGTCCTTAGAGTTGTGTTTCTTGTTGCTGTCTGCAAGTGGTAGAGATGAAGGTTGGAGAGAAGTTTCACAAAGAGAGTGAAGTGTCTTCGCTGCAACCTGCACAAGTACACACGTCTCTAACCCTGAACCTTGTTGTTTCCCAATACCCCAGTTCCCAAGGATTCTGGTGAAGCGATGAAGTATAAACAGAAACAGAAATAGAGGCAAGATTCAAAATTGAAAAGCTTTTATTACCAGTGTTCTGAACTGGTACTTCGTCCCTCCAGAAGTACTGGCAAAAGTGAAGCTGATCAAGACCAGCTGCTGCCAAATGGCCAATTAAATTTCTGCAAGATGTGGTCAGTGAATTTCTTATTAAATCAGGGGTTTGCCCCCTTTGCTACTGGTACAGAAATTTCGTTGCACTATGGAGCATAAGTATCTTAAAGATACTATCATCCAGAGGATAAATAAAGCAAACTGATAAACGTTTGTAGTTCTGAAAGCCTCCCAACGACAAACAACGTTTGCTTGCAAGCTTCTTTCCAGCTTGTGGTGGTTGGCATCCAGGTTTCTTCTTGTCTCTTCTGATTTCGTGTAGTCGCTGTAGTTTTCATCATATGTGTTGTGTTGTGGTACCAACAACGACAAGGCAATCAAAATAAGAAGAGAAGAATAACGCCTCTACTAAAGGAAGCAGATAGACAATCACTTACTCGTATATTTTGACTCTTGTCTTCTTAAATGTATGTTCCTCTCCTCCAGCGCCTTCAACGTGTTTTGCAGCTCGTATCAAAGACTCGCAGGGGCTGAAGTAGCAGTTCGCCATTGAACGTTGGGTTTGGCGACAGGTCGGTCCAGAACAAGTCGGTTCAGATAAACACAGTGCACATGTTGTGATGGAAGTCAAATGTCCCTGACTAGCAGGCGCCATTTCAAGAGGCAGGAGAGATGTTTTGACGTGCAAAAAGAAGTATGCGAAGGATGATATTTCAACAACCAGAAGGTTGTTGTCAGAGTTCAATGATATTTTGAAAATGTTAGGCCAAAGAAAAACTCTAAATAGAACTGTCTGTCGGCGACATAATGTCGCACTTTCCTCCGAGTTCAACCGAAATTAAACACGTGAAAGATGGGCTACGCTAGTAAACTGGCCATTAGAATCGTACCTGCTGCTCATAGAGCCTGACAGCCTCAAAGCGGCGTCAAATCTTCTGCTGCAAATCCACCTCTGACATCTGAGACTGGCCAATAACAGCCTTGGGTTTCTCAAAATTGCTTGACGCTGCTTTCAGACCCTTGAGCAGTAACCCAAGGTTCAGACAGCTTTATGCGTATTTCTGGTTCGTGCCTTCCTTTACCGCCGTGCGCTAGATGAATCAGCATGCATTGTCCCGCTAGAATGGAACGCAATTTATGAGTACCTCTCTAATTCTCGCAAGCCACTTCATCAGATGTGGGAACTCTTCCATGTCCTTTGGAGTGATGAGGCCAGTATATCCCCAACCATTGATCCAAGCTAAAGAGGTCTTTTCAGCTTACTTCCAAAATGAAAGAACTGCGATTTTGAACTTACGCCAAAGCCCCATGTCAGCAACCGAATACTTCCCTTTGCCCTTGCCAGCAATATATTCGCGCAGCTCCTTGGTGTACTTCCCAGACAAGTGGAGTTCAAGTACGCCATATATCCGCTTAGTCTCGGTCAAGAATCTTTCGGTCGCGACTGCATCTATACATCAGTCTTGGTCTTCTAGCTTTGCCTCCACAGCCTACATTTGTCCTGGGGGTCTTGGGTTCCGAAAAAGCTCAATTGACCTTGGATTGGCCCTCCCTATGACGGATCAGCACTCTCGCGATACGGACCATGTTTTCATCATGGAGTTTTAGCAAACAGAGGTTCTTACACCACCATGCCAAAAGAAAAGCCATTGCAAACTTTGCGATTGCTCGAGCGAATCTTCAAACCCGAAAGCGTTCTCGGGGTCATATTCTTTCTGGATGTAAACAAGTTCGGCAGATGACTCCATGACAACGAATGGCTCTTTCTTGGTGTTGTCCACGATAATTGGGATGCGACCTAGATCATGTTACCTCTACTTCCTGATCTGAAAACACTCTTGGTATAGTGAAACGCAGAATTTCTTACCATTGGGACTCATGGTCAAGAACCAGTCACTCTTTTGAGCCATGGTTTTGGTATCGAGTATGGTGCAAGTAACTTTGGTCGTGTCAGTCTCATCCTTCGACGCTGTCGGTATGCTGCTGTGTTTCATGTACATTGAAAGCCATATTTTGCTCGCAGCTCTTCACATAAAATCTGTACCTTCTTCCCGTTGGGCGTATTCAGGGTTATCAAGTGTAGCCCCTAGATCTGGAGTCATTTATTGGTCGAATCTCGTGTGGGAAGCCAATGTAGAATGGATACCTTTGCATTCTTTATATCTGACGGGGTGTCTTGGTGGTAGAAGCTTGCAGCCATTTTCGAGAACTTTTACTGATACAAATCCTCTAAAAATGCGTTCTATAAGCTTCAGGAAGAATCACAGTAGTGGGATTCTTTTTTCTCCGAGGTCAACGCTTGAAATGAAAGCCCTAGGAAGAGAGTTTCGGCAAAATCCCACCTGCATTCTCCCGGGTTATCCCCGCGCGCGTGACTCCTAGGAAACTTTTAATTGAGGTGAATGGGCTTAACAGATGTCTTGAGGAAATAACTTTGAAGTAGCTCTAGATTCTTGCAATTCAAGAAATATCGTTTCTTTCATGAGTGTCCAGACTTGAGGAAATAGTCTTACAATCAGAAAGTGATTGTGATTTGGTCACGTGCCGGGTTTTGGTATAGCAATTTCCACTTTCTATAAAAAGCTGAGAAAGCTACTCTTACTTTCATGCAAAGATAAAAGTTCGTAGTTAATTCGTATTTAAAAGGGTGGCTTCCACTGTTATTCTCAGTTTGGCTAATATAGTATAATTACTATAGTATTCTTTTCCAAATGAGCCCCTTCGTTTTGTTAATTACAATTTAGCTTGCCCCAAATGGTAATCTATCAAATGTCTCCACAAGGCACTTATGTCGACTTAAATTAATATCTCCTTTCATATTGTTACAACGAAATCATCAAAGCTACCGGCACAGAGGTAAAATATGCAAGTGATCATGAACATTTAGTTTTCAACTAACCCATTTTGTTCGTCCGGGTCGAAGAATGGTGTATAGAAGACACGAAACTGTGAAAAGTAAGTTACAAAAACCTCCGTGTCTCGTTAATAGGATCATAGACATGGTAGACCTTTTAAACACGTTTACGTTATTGTCCAAAATACTTCAGGTGATTGACATACCGAGAACGCCCACTTGATTAACTCCATGGCCATGTTGTTGTTGAAATCCTTTGAGAGTCATGGAGAATTCATTCATAACTGATACTTACCAGAGTTATGAGGTGCGACAGAAATTCATTTTCTCAAGCTATTTTTTATTTTTCATTCTCGATATATGCAAAATGCCGAGCGTCAATATTTATACTCACCTCTCAACCAAAGCAACAACAACTGGCCAAATAGGGCTTTATTTGTTCAACTTCCAAATAAACTCAAAGCACACTTAATATGGTATTTTTCAGGCGTGGCTGTTCAGTCACATGAAGGTTGGTACATCCAAGCCGTACTACGCTCACCGGTTTGGTGATGATTTGAATGGAGGATATCACCCAGTGTATGTTCCTCATTCTCTCATTCAAACACTTTAGTCATGGTTACCCGCTTAAAGCAGCAGTATATCTATAACCCGTTAGACTTCATCTCCAGAAAGGCCTAGACAATACGATTGAACAATTCCGACATGGATACCAGAAAGGTTGATCATGGTAGAGACCAAAGATTCGGGAAGTGCAAAAACGAGAGCTTCAAAGAGAAATTTAATACCGAGTAATGAAAGAAGTGAGTGGCGCTTATTTTTTGGTTGTACTGGTATATATATTGAGGTTTTTCAGTCAATAAATCATGTCGCTGAAAACTCTTCAGACTTTCTGGCAGCTTTCGCAATGGTTGTACAGATCTCGGAATATTAGACCAACAACGTCAGCCATGCAATATCTTGCCGAATGTTTTTGAGAGAAAAGGGGTTCTTTTGTATCCATGAGAGTGTGTTGTGTTGTGTCGAGCAGCCATAAGTTGGTCTGGCATAGGCTAATAGTCAATGGAACTTTGGAAACTAATTGAATTTCAACAACGACGACTCACAAATATCCCTTGATAGTTGATACCAATAATCCGGCCCCACTTCCCCCTTTCAGCGTCGGTGGTACCTATCTAGCCAACCAAGCCAAGTGAAACCTAGTCCGGCAACTGACAGGAAGCTCCAACTTCTACTCTCAGACAAGCACGAGACACAATCCTTTTCCGAAATCCAGCAAAAGTGTAAGTTGCATCCCTACTGATCAAGATACCCTCAGCTTTATTCTCAATAGCATCCGTATCTGGTACCGTACAGTTTGCTTCTAGTTTCATTGGGCCCTACGGGTATGGTTGCGTCATACACTCATGCACATCATTTCTCAAGTACCCCGCTTCAACCCCGCAGTATAGGTACTTGCATTACAACGCGTGAATTGCCGTGATGGCCGGGGGCCTGCCTATGCCATATAACGTCGTAACCATTTTTCATTTGACAATGGGTGGCTCTTCGAGAGGGGGTGGCTTTTTCCGGATTTTGTACCGAGTGAATTCAGTACTTTACATATCGTGCAGTTCCCATGTTTTTTCTTGATAGTCTTCGTGGTATTCTTTCTGGAATCAAACTCTCCAGCTTTGTGATGTTTGAACACAGGTTGAAGTCCTTGACGAATCTTGCTCTTGCTCTTTCGGGAGCACTAGCAGCTTCACCCACAAATGGCAGCTTCGATGTTTTTAAATATGTCGATCCTTTCATCGGCACCATTGCTGGAGGTATGGCTCTCATATAACATTTCGCGAACTGTTCTAATTGTTTCACAGGTCATGTTTTCCCCGGTGCAACACTTCCCTTCGGTCCGTTGCCTCATTCACATTGATTCATTGAAAAGCGATTATTGACGGTATGCAGGAATGGCAAAAGCTTCTGCTGATGTCAACAATCCCGACGAGAAACAAGGCGGTTTTGCTTCAGACAACAGTGATATAACAGGCTTCTCACATATGCATGATTCTGGAACTGGAGGAGTATTCTACCTGCAAAAAATGGTACCATGAATTCATTTGCTGATTCACTTCTAGTCTCCATCTCTCGGAAACTTTCCCATATTTCCTCAAACAGGTTGTCCTGGAGATGAAATCAATAACTGTTTCTGGACTAAGACAGATCGTGCTTCAAGACGCCTCAATGGCACTGCTCAAGCTCACCCGGGTTATTTTGCCGTCAGTCTGAATACCTCTATCCACACAGAGGCCACAGTCTCAAACCACACGGCTCTGTACAGAATTACCTTTCCTTCGAATGTGTCAACTGCCGCTCACGGAAAAAATACCTCACTTCCCTACAGTCCGTTGATACTCGTTGACTTGACTGACCTCCCCGACTCCCGATCAAATGCCAGCATCGAGGTTGATGGTGGAACTGGAAGAATATCTGGCAGCGGAACTTTCAATCCATCGTTTGGAATTGGATCATATGAGCTCCATTTTTGCGCGGATTTTCATGGTGCCCCGGTGAGAGATACAGGAGTATTCCAAAATAACCGAGCATTCAATGTCGTGAAGAATATTTCCACTCGTTCAGATGGTGTCAACAATCCTCCACTTTCAGCGGGTGCATGGACGCTATTCACAGCACCTGTCAATAATCAAATTCTTGTTCGTGTAGGGGTCTCTTTCATCAGTGTTGCAAAAGCATGCCAGAACGCTGAATCTGAGATTCCGGATTTTGACTTCAAGAAAGTTCAAGAATCTGCCGAGGATGCTTGGAGAAAAAAGTTTGCTGTTGTAGAAGTGGATAATACTGGCGTTAGTGAAGAGACACAGACAATCTTTTGGTCAGGAATGTATCGTGCAATGATCTCACCGCAAGATTATACTGGCGAAAATCCACTGTGGGAGTCCTCAGAGCCGTATTACGACTCTTACTATTGCATTTGGGATTCTTATAGAAGCATTCATCCCCTTATCACTTTGCTGGATCCACAAAGTCAAACTTTGATGGTTCGGAGTCTGATTGACATCTATCGCCATGAGGGTAAGCATTGGGTTATTTCTGCAAGTTAATTAATCAATGTCTGATCGTAATGGATAGGAAAACTTCCTGATTGTCGAATGTCTTTGTGCAAAGGATTTACGCAAGGAGGCTCCAATGCAGATGTCGTCTTAGCGGAATCTTACCTCAAGAACATCAGCGATGGAGTAGACTGGGAGACTGGATATAAAGCCGTTGTTTCAGATGCGGAAGATGAACCATTGAATTGGGCAGTGGAGGGTCGTGGTGGACTTACCTCCTGGAAAACCCTAGGTTATATCCCAACCGATGATTTCGATCCGTATGGCTCAGGTCCTTTCACCCGTTCTATTTCCCGAACAGTGGAGTACGCATACAACGACTTTTGCATTGCTTTGATAGCAAAGGGCTTAGGCCACACAGGAGATGCTGAAAAATACCTTGAGCGATCCAAAAACTGGAAAAACATGTGGAACCCAACTCAAACCTCCCTGGTGACTAACTCCACTGGGAATATAGGGAAGACAGTCGATACAGGATACGTAGGTTTTCTCCAACCACGGTACCTAAATGGGACCTTTGGCTATCAAGACCCGACGCTCTGTTCTCCTCTTTACAACTTCACATCTTGTTACCTCAATCCTAACGGCCACGAAACCTATGAAGGTTCGTCGTGGATGTATACCTTTTATGTTCCCCAAGACATGGCAACTCTCGTCGTCACTCTTGGCGGACCCGAAGCGTTCACAAACCGCCTGTCCTACCTGCACACCTCAGGTCTCCTCTACATTGGCGATGAACAAGCGTTTCTCCCTGTCTTTCAATTTCACTACGCTGGACGGCCAGCTCTCTCCGCAAAGTTCTCGCATTTCTACATCCCATCCCAATTCAACACCTCGCTTAACGGGATTGCAGGCAATGATGATTCAGGGGCTATGGGTTCGTTCACTACACTGGCTATGATGGGTCTCTGGCCTGTTCCAGGTCAGGACGTATATCTGATCACGCCGCCGTATTTCCCTAGTGTGAGTATTACGAACCCGCAGACGGGAAAGACGGCGACGGTGAAGAATGTGGGGTTTGTGGAGGGTAATGAGACCATTTATATTCAGAGTGCGACCTTGGACGGTAAGGCATGGACGAAGAATTGGATTACGCATAAGTTTTGGTTAGATGGTGGTGTATTGGAACTGGTGTTGGGTAGGAACGAGAGTCTGTGGGGAACGAAGGATGAAGATTTACCGCCTAGCGCTTCTACGGGGTTTTAGTAGAAGCCTGATGAAGCGAGAAAAGGGAGGATAAAGCCTCAAGGTTCTCCAGGCAATGGGAGATTGTGTGAGATATTCTGCAAAAGGATGACATGTCCTAAACTCCAAGGAAAGGAGCAAGCCCACAATGCGCCATTCTTTTTTGCAAACCTACTTTACCAAAGAATGCGTGAGACTAGCTGGGAAGACCGACTCCTATTGCAGGATAACTAGAAGCATACAGACAAGGTTGTGGGAATGGTCGTAAGCAATTTGAACATGCAAATGTTAATGCTGTGGATGACCTTGGCTTTCCTTTGAGCATTCGGATGTTCCTGCTAAGCAGTTGATGCGTGAAGTTGGCAGTTCGCTAAGGTCAGCGAGAAAGGTCAGCGAGAAAGGTCAGCAATGACAAATGATTAATAACAAAGTAGATAACGGTAATGGAAAAGCTACCGATTTCAGGGTAGCTTGGACATGAAGAGCAGGTAAGACCTCGTAGTGTAGTTGTCTATTTTGACAAAATAAATGTCTTATGATTAACCGTTTTACCGTGTTCCCACTGTCCTGGAAACACCCCTCGAAAACCACCGACAGACTTCTACTGCTTTTAGAGATTGTTTTCATCTGGTCTTCATAATTTTGGGATCATCCTAGAGTGGGGTAAAAGTCACAAATTCATACTGTAGTGTACAGTAATGATTGGCCGAGTGTTCGCGTCAATTTCGTGAGGTTCATGCGTGGGGACGTCGAAAAAACAATAGAGACCCACCACCATCCTTCTGAATTAGCCCACTGATTCAAAAAGAGAAAAATCGATCGCACCTTCTGAAATTTCCAAGCATTCTGAATATCGAATCGCTTTTCGGTGAAAGCACACTTTTTGTGTGGCTGTCGATAAGAAAATACTCGTACGCGCCGCGAGAGCCTCGGCAAAATACTTGGAAGCTGTCGCATTTCTGTCTTACAGAATTCCTACAACTAATACTAATTCTGCGAGCGCCACCACACATTGCTTTTGCATTCGAAAATGTCGGCAGAAATTGCGAAGAAGAGAGGAAGACCAAAGAAGGCCATCGTGGAAACTATCGGCGCCGAAATGCCTGAAATTATCAAGAAAACGACACGCGAAAAGTCCACCAAAGCAGCGGCAGCGACTCCACCGAAAGCCAAGATTTCGAAGGCAGCGAAAGCGACAACTACGACTACTGCTGTACCCGAATTGAAGAAATCTGCGAAAGACCAAGTTGCAACTCAGACAACAAGCGCAGCATCACGTATTGCATCGAAAGAAACCCCAAAAGTGGTGGCAAAAAACGCGAGCCCAAAGCCTCAAGTCAGCAAGCCAACTGTCAAATCTCCAAAGATCACAGTAGCAGCAGCCTCAATCCTGACCAAGACAGAGAAGGCAATCGCAGAATCAAAAGCTGCTCTTGCCATCAAGGCGACCGCAAAAACACCTACGACGCCTGTATCTCAGATGACACCAGCACCATCACACAATGCATTCAAAACGACAGGGCAGACTTCGAAGTCTCCTTCTGCGCCAGGTTCTGCGAGCATACCCATGAGAACACCTGGGAGCTCACCAATATTGAGCAAAGTCCGTGAATTGTCTCAGAAGAACACAACCCAGCCTCAACCAAGTACCACTGCGAACTCTACGGCTAAATCAGTTCCAACAACTCCTACACTAGCGTCCAAACCACAAACCCTTCGCCCAATGCCAACTGAGGCCTCGAAACTCACTACTCCAAAACCTACACCAACTCCCAAAGTACCAATTGCGGATATAAATAAAGAGATAGTGTCGAACATAACTGCAAGGGCTGGAGCAAGGCCGGGAGGAAGCAACAATCTACCACCTAATTACAAGTCAGCAGCTAGAAAGGTGACAATGGCAATTGTTGCCATGCCAATCGCAATTGTGACAAGTTACGTTCTCTACCAAAGACGTTAGTGTTCCCCAATCTCAGTCTTTCCCCTCACAAAAGTTGAACTTGATAGCCTTGCTGACATCTGAAAAAACTAGTGTATTTGAAAGAGGAAAAGAAGTCTCTCCTTCCACCTCTTGAGTCAGCTCCAGTATTTGTCCAAAAAGAAGAGGACAAATTTGTGCTCTCGACGCCGCCCAAGAAGGAGCCAGAGCTCTCATAATTGAAAGAGCATGATATCCAGAAGCACGGATTCATGCTGATATAATATGACGACATGAAAGAAGTGTTATGATAATGTAGACAGTACGGCAGAAACTCCACCATATTTGATACCCATATTTATTATACTTTTTCTCCGATTCTTTCTCGATCTTTCTCACTTCGGCGTGACAAGATTAGTACAGATACTTTCAAACGCCCATTTGGGACGCAAACTACAATACTTGGTAAATCTGGTGAGATCTCCATGGTGGCTTTGCGGAACTTAGGAGCTTCCGCGCTATTTCACTTCCAATTTCCAATTTCCAATTTCCAGTTTCATTATTTGGTTATTCGGTTATTTTGTTTACTCCATAGTCGAAATTTGAGGATCGGCTTCTTCCACTCGGACATCTGCACTATCACCAAACAAAACCTAACTATCCTTTTATGATTTCTATCACAATGCTTGCTCTCTCAGTACAATATATCTTCTACATGATCAATTACTGATGTGACTTTTCTCTCGGGTATTTCATCCTGCTGTGGATATATCCGACCACTTGGCAATCCAGACAATTCCAGTGGGAAACTGTAACCGCTATGCTGCGCCAGGTCTTCAATTGTGTCGTCCACAGCCTGCAAGAGAATTTTGGAGGGAATGTGAACACAGGGCAGCTTTGCAGAGCCTGGCTTGTAGGAACCCCCTCAAATGCACAATAGTACTAGCTCTAATAGCGGTGATGATGCGTTAGCAATATGCGGTGGTGCACACCATTCAAGGGAGATCTGCAGAAACGAGGTCAGATGAAGTAGATGAGCAACTTCGTTCTGGAAGGTTTCCATTTGTATACTTCCGATATTCCAATTATTGCCGCATGCTATCCTAAATACGAAGGCTACTGCAGCCCTCTGGTCGTGGCTTATGGCTCAAGCGGAGTTGTAATCGTTTCAACGTCCGGGATCTGATTAGCCATCCAATGGGGATGAAGTCATAGGTGTGAGTGGTGTGTTTCGACAACTACCTTATTGAGCATTTCAACATACTCGGATTCCGGAGCAATAGGCAGGCGAATGAGGGGCTCGTGTTGTCGCCAGATACTGAACTCGTCGCCTCCTTTATCTCCTCTTCCTTCCAGCTTTGGACCTTGCTGGGATTACTTGTTCCCAGAGGGAATTGACGTCCAAGAGTTATTGAATATGCAAATACTCTTCCAATTACTCCTGTTTCTCCAATTGCGATGAACTTGTGTGTTCTGTTAGATCTTTGGGTTATGAAAATCAAAAACAATATCACTCTATGCTGAGAGAGTATCGAAGGTTAGTTCCCGAATGCCTCCTCAGTCCTCATGCGAGGTTATATTGGTAACATTTCGTTGCTTCCTCACGTTAAAGTTCCTTCGGGCTAACCTCTAAAGTAGCCAGAGCCGATCGCCAAACGTTTCATAATATACAATATGAGAGAGGATAGAAACATGCGTGTTTTGCATACCGCCCAATTGTGTTTCCCAGCATATGCCAAACTAGACCAAGAAACGAATCTAATTTGCCTTCTAGTGTCGCTCTGTCGGTACGGTTGAGGCCTCATTACTGTTTACAACGCGTATCTGATGGCATCGCGTACCCAGCAAACGACGACTTCTTATCAAAGAATCTCGGCACCAAGTCAGAGCCGCTTCGAAGCAATTCAACCTTCTGGACTCCACCACTTCTTCTGTTCCTCAATTTTTCAGCATCTATCTGATTCCTGTTACCAAATGTTCTCTGGCCTTATTTACATTGATCCCTTGAAACTTCTATTGCCGGTTTGATTACTGTCAAACGGTATCCCAAGTGTGCAACACGCAGCACGTTTCCGATACCAAGGTGGCACAGAATCATGTTACTGTTGCGTTCATTGCTACGCTACACACCAGATTGCCGGAGAAGCCGCATTTGAAAGTCCACCCCTAATTACCAGACTCAATTCTGCGCCCTTGGAAGAAGGAAAAGTCTTTTCATTCGAGTCAGAGCTGAGCTTTTTCCATACAACTGACGGACAGGTGGATACCATGCCTTGAACCTATCCCCATGCAGGATATCGCTGTACTTGCAGTTTGCTGTGCACAACAAACAGACGAGCTTTATACGGAAAGCACGGAAAGCAGTATTGTAATCTCACGACATCGAACATAGACTTCGAACACAGGATGAGATTCGAAACCAATGAAGGGGAGGTACTAAATATTTCCACGATGAGCTGGCGTGTTTGCTGACCACAATAGTTGCAGGACCTCAAATGAGAATCCTTTGAGGGCCCTCCCATCATCGACACAACACACGCGAGCCTTTAGTTTCGAAGACTAGTCCTTTAACATCACGATGTTCTTCAGTTCACCACAGACGGCTCTCAGCATAACGTAAACGATTTGCGCATATTCACGATCAGCAGCGCGAAGCATCACTGGATGACAGCGAACTTCTGCAGGAAGGGGTGAATGAGCACCACTAGGTCAAGCAAAAGTTTCCACAACCACAAAGTGAATGCAGAAATCAAGCACGAGGATTTTCAAATACTCTCCGCATTTGAGCCCCGCTACTTCTCCAGGAAATGATGGCTCGGAAACTACCAACTTGGAAGTACCTATGCATCGAATCCCAGTCTAGCAGCAGCTCCGAAAGAGGGTCTCTGATATTTCTGCAAGAAATCAATAATTCAAGGAAGTGAACAAGGCAGGGAAGGTCCGATTCATAAAGGACCTTCCTTTTTTATTGGCTGTTGGTTCGAATGATCAAGAGGTCCTCAACTGGTCAGACGCTCTCTCTTCCCCCGCGACTGAGCAACACAATCGGCGAAGAACATGTTTATCAACACATGACTCGTTTTCTGCCCTCCCCTTTCTCTTTCTTACGTCTTGAAATACACAGCAAGCACACTCGCATGTTACTTTGTCCTTCTTCGGGCGGCAGGGAGGAAGCTGCTAAGTTTTTGATTTCATAAATGCTCACCTGTTTGTCTTAAAATGTGAGATATGTCTGACCGAGGCCCTGGTTTGCCTTGTATGCTGCAATAGGTTGTGTGATGATGGGGGTTTGATGCTACTGGCAGCGCGGTTCGCTGTTGGTACTGTACTGCTCCACAGGTGAATGGGGATCTACATATTGTGGGGTAGGTACGGGGTAAAAAGGAGGGGTCGGGTGTGGCCCCGTATCCCTACAGCAACGAGCCACTCAGCGGCCCAAGCAGGGTCAGCATGATGAACCCAAATGCCCTTCACTATCTCATCGCCTTCCTCGTTGGGCCAATTTATCTGACATGCCTCGAGCATGCCTATTTTCTTCCGAGTCATTCATATCCCCAACACATTCATCTCGTCGTTCCGACTCCGAATCAGAACCAGAACCCAATTCTAGCCAACCCGAACCAGTCAATCACTTAGCTTGGTACGGAGCTGGGAAAACAAAACAACACGGTAGCCATGTATGTCACCGAACCGTCGGTTGCACAACGGGGCATGTATATGTCGATACCCCTGGTATAAGTCAAAAAGGTACCATTCAGAAGATGAAGCCTCGCCAATTTTCACCAATGAATGCTGTGGTACAAGGTCGGTTTGGTAGCGCGTTTACGGATTTTTGCTGTCAACGGCGGGATTAAGGTTAAGTATAGAGCACAGCAGGACGCCATTGACCGCCTCTCCACGCCAAAACTACACCCAAATCTTCCTTGATGCAGTTGATATGCAACTCAGACGTAGATCGGTAGTCACGCCTCATTGGGGCGTTTTGCGGTGAACTGGGTATGTACAACTCGGCAGGAACTAGTCCGGTTCTTCTATACGCATGGCGCTCTCACATCCCTCACAAGACTTGCCACGCCATGTGCTCCTCGCACGACGATGTATGACAGTGAATCTATTTGAGAGGTGAAGAGATTCGACGTCAGTCTGTTTAAGGCTAAGGGACGGGCCACGCTGGCCGTGAATCACAAGGGATTTAGTTATTGTGAGAGCTTCTTCAGGAAGGCAACCGACATCCTCCAAGCTCCCTTTCCTGGCGGCAACGGTACGATGCAGGTATGTTGTGCGGACAGGGGATGGAATACAATCCAAAGTGGAGAGCCAGAAGTGTCATTTGACTAGGAAGTAATGTTGAGATGAATGAGCTGGGTCTACCTGGATGGAGTGGGAGTCAACAGAACATAAAGACTGGGTAATGCACTTGTTTCTGTGACCCATAAGTCAGTCTCCTATCACTCCTCTTGACCTCCTTTGAGTCAGGCGGCCATTGCTCGCTCTCGATAGTGAATAACTATAACCTCACCTTCACTCTTTACCTTGTGCTCCCGAGTTATGTTATAGATAGTATCTAGAGTATGTTTTTTTTTCTGTTATGAAACACAAATTTGCAACGAAGGATCCAAGCGGTCTCCACTTTAGAGTCCGTGCTGACAAGTGGCTAGTCTTGACTATGATGTTCCTCGCAGCTTTCCTCATCACCTTGGGAGTACTCCTAACCCAGAACTCTCACGGTACATTGGCAATGGCATCAAATCCCGTAGGAGGATGTTGGAGAGATACTCCGTGTACCGGCCCTGCTACTGCAGCATTTCCAGGAAGCTGGGACAAATACAATTATTCGCCCACCAGCCGAACCCTCGCACCTGCCAAAATATACTCGGCCACCAAGCAATACATCGCAGACTATCCCTTCCCGCTGAATTTCAAGGGCAACAATCAGATTCTGATTTTTGATTTTGGTGTGGAAACCGGCGGCATAGTGCACATCAACTATGCGGCCAGAGGATCCGGGCAATTGGGTTTGGCATTTTCCGAGGCGAGAAATTGGACCGGGACAGACTCTGATAGTACCAATGGCTCTTTTCAACCAGACGGTGCCATCTATGCGGATATTACGCCTACTACCGAGGCAAACTATACCATGCCAATTGACAAAATCCGGGGTGGATTCCGATACTTGACTGTCTTCACTAAATCCAATAACGCTGCTGGCCATATCGAAGTCGACATTTCGGATATCTATGTGGAAATCGGTTATCAGCCTGCATGGTCCAACTTGAGAGCTTACCAAGGATATTTTTCTTCGAGCGACGATTTGCTCAACAAGATTTGGTACGCTGGTGCTTTTACCCTCCAAACAAATGCAATTCCACCGAGCACTGGGCGCGTGTTTCCCATTTTGAATGGTGGATGGGAGAACAATCAGCAGTTGAATATCGGGACTAACGATCCTACGATATATGTTGATGGGAGCAAGCGGGATCGAACTGTCTGGCCGGGAGATCTCACAATTGCTATCATCAGTATCTTGGTCAGCACCGGTGATACTGCTGGAGTGAGAAATACCCTGCAGGTCTTGTACAATGATCAGGTGAGTTTCACGTGCCGTTTCTCGTTTTCATCATGGCTGATTGTATAGGCTGTCGATGGCGGTCTCCCATTTGCAGGCCCCGGTATCAACATCTACAATTCTGACACATATCATATGGCCACTCTCATTGGTACACATGACTATTTCTTGTATACCAATGATAAGGCCTGGTTGTCCGGAGTTTGGGATAGATACAAGAAGGCCATGGCTTTCATCACTGCAAAAGTCGACAACACAGGTTCCATCTACGTTACTGGAACGGATGATTGGGGTCGCGTTGGCCAAGGTGCTCACAACACAGAAGCTCAGATGATCATGTACAAAACTTTGGTCACTGGAAGCTCGTTGGCTACCTGGCAGGGAGAGGCCGATTTGGCAAAGAAATGGACGGACCAAGCTGCTACAATCAAGGGACAGATTAACTCGGTCTATTGGGATGCTTCTGCTGGGTATGTTGAATATCATTTTATCACTTTTGATAACCCACACTAACCTCTTTCAGCGCCTATAAAAACAGCGATGTAGATGCCAGCATCTACCCTCAAGACGCCAACAGCATGGCACTTGCTTTCTCTGCCGCAGATGCTTCCAAGATGGGCACGATCTCCAAATCTCTGACCAAGAACTGGGGCCCCATCGGCGCAGTCTGTCCCGAACTTCCCAAAAACATCGTCGCCTTCGTCCAATCCTTCGAGATCAAAGGCCATCTCATAGCCCGCCAAGCCTCACGAGCATTAGACCTCATCCGTCGTTCCTGGGGATGGTACCTCAATCATCCCGATGGAACAGGAAGCACAACCATCGAAGGCTATCTCGCGGACGGCACCTTCGGGTACCGATCCGAATACGGCTACGCCAATGATTACAGCTACACCTCTCACGCTCACGGATGGGGAACGGGTCCTACGGATGCTCTCACCTCACTCGTTGTGGGATTGCGAGTCACGCAACCAGCAGGTTCGAGTTGGGAACTTGCACCTCAGTTTGGTGACTTGTCACATGCGGAGGCGGGCTTTGTTACGCCCCTAGGAAAATTCGCTGCTTCGTGGACGTTGTTCAATGGAGGGTACTCTCTCGGATGGAGTGCCCCAGCAGGTACGAAGGGAGCCTTGGTCTTACCAGGGAATGGCAGCGCGCAGCCCAAGGTCGCTGTCGAGGGCGGAATGGTGAAGACGGAACAGGCGAAATTCGATGGAGATTCGTCCACGTTGATCATGGAGGTCGAAGGGGATGGGAATATCCGGGTTACCTTTTAGGTACGGAAAGAGATGACTTTGCTTTCTTGCTTTGGGTTTGGGTTTCTTTTCATGTTGTCATAGGGATTGAGATGGGGATGGAGAATAGGGGTTATACAGTACATCTCCACCAGGCGAATACGGGATAGGTATTTGAGGCCCTTTTGGGAGCTCTTCTTTTAGTGTTTTTCGGTAACTGACTGAGATACCCCTTCATTGATACAATGGACCATGCATGATTTTTCTCGTATTATGCGTCTCCAATTCGATGTGAGACTGGTCGATTGTCATTGGATACTTCCTTGAATGCGTATGCATGTGTTTATATTCTCAAGTGGGATAATCGTATCTTTTGATCAAGGGCGATGAATGTAGCGATACCCTACCTAAATGGTACTGTAGATTCCGACGAGACGAATCTGTTCAAAGACTCAAAGTTAGGGAGGATTCGAGAGGTGATCGAATGCAAGTAAGAAGTACAGAAGAAGACTGGAGATTCTTCCTTGTAGTCTGTAGATTTATACTAATACTAGAACTGGCATGTATAAGACAGTACAAAAACCCAAGTCCCAATAAAGCCCCGAAAAAAACCCATGGCGATACAAAGCACCCCAATGACGGTACAGTAATACGGCAGTAATACGGCCACAGAGCAAACAGTAAAAGCACCGATTTAATGCACTAATTTCTAGGCAATCTATAGTTTCAAGAATCGTCTCAGACTCCCAGCAAGCTTGCATCCGTCTCCAAAACCATTCAAGCACCACATATTTGTAGAATCGAACACCCTATCCACCCACATCACAAAGATAACATTCTCGCGATGAAGCAACACACAGTATCAAGCTCACAAAACAAAATAAAAAGCAGTCAGCATCTTCAAAAGTTAAAGCAGAAAAATGAACATATACTTTTTTTCCATTTATTCCCATCCCATCCATTCCAGCTCCCCTTCCCCTTCCCCTTCCCCATCCCCTTCCCCTGGAGATTATAATTATCCACAAACCAAAGCAAAACCCGTACCCAGCCCAACCCGCAACCCCGTCCCCCTCTTTGAGAAAAACGCCCGAAAAATTATCAATATCTTTCCCATAGCTCTTGATCGACGTGATCCCCCCCCCCCCC
>CAJVRM010000020.1:234620-290437 GCA_911693285.1 Hymenoscyphus albidus | reverse complement strand
CCCCCCCCCCAGAGCACCCTAATTCGCATCTGACAATTATCCAGCCCAGCCGGCCATTGCCCCTAGTCAGTCCATTCATAGGGAAGAAGCCTGAGAGAAAATCCGTCTAATACAACTTAAAAGATGAGAAAAAAGAAAAAAGGAAATCAAGGTAAAGTATACCCAAAGAAAGAAGTAATACACAGCCCGTGGCAGCATTGTGTCCGGTCAAACCCGAGACTTCGTTTTCGCCGAAAGACCCATCTTGCTTGTCATTTAGTAACCGCGTCTTCTCGCCCTCCCACTTCCTAGATCAATGTTCTTCATCTCCTCCAGCAACGCCCAAGCATCCCCACTGCCGCTGTGATTTTGTTGAGCCGGAGCAGAATTCATGCTACCTATAGGGACCTTGGCCGGAATAGGAGGCCCAGCGCTTCCACGATATCCAGCTCCATATGAGGGCGCATAACTCTCGTTAGGATAGTAGTCTGCTGTGTTCGGGCGGGGAACACTTCTTGAACTGTAACTATTGCTTTGATATGATGTGATGGGGGTCAGTGGGTTTGAATGTGGTGTTGGCATGGCCGAAATTCTATTTGCCTTCTTTTGAAGGCGGTTTCGCCCAGCAGACGACGCCATAGGGTCATTTGGGCCCGTATTCATGTACATTGGAGATGAATTGGTAATTGCCATTGACTGTGGACGAGGTGCCACTCTAAGCTGTTTACGGCCAGAGCTAGGCTGCGAATTGCTTGTTGGACCCCGATAGTTGCGATCAGGTTGTTGAGAAGCATATTTAGGTCCTTTAGATTCAAGAAGCGGCGCATAATTGGATTCAGGAATGTGGTCGCTTGGATCTATTTCCCTGCCATCATGAGTTATGATTTTCTCATCTGGGTCCGGCTTGTCAGTGTCATATCTTGCGCTCAAAGATTGTGTCGATGTAGACCCAGAAATCTTGGGATTCAAAGCATTGTAGGAATCCGGACCAAACGGTACTCCGGATAATCTTCTTCCATCATCCCGTCCCGGAGAAGCCCCTGGAGAGGGGCTGACCGATTTCCGCATGGGCCTTCTGGTATCCGGTGAGACTTGCCTTGCCTTATTAACTGGTACAAGAGCATTTGAGTATCGACTTTGTCGTTCGTCATGTGACGAAGAAGAAGCGGGAACAAAGGGAACCATTGCATCACTTGAGTATGAATGTTGCTGTGGTAATTCCTGGTGGTATGAAGAAGAATCTTGATATCGATCATGGGTCCGAACTAAAGCTTGGTTGCTGAAACTCGATCTTCTCTCGTCGTAGATCCTTTCAGAGATCTCTTGCGCAATCATTGGATCCATGCCAGCTACCAGAGTTGCCGGCACTGGTGGTAGACCATAGTCACCATCAACTTCGGACAGGTGACTATTCGATCGCCTTCGTTGGTTTTGCTGCTGCGGCTGAGACAACGTATTGTACGAATTTCTCGAAGAAACAGTTCCAGTCTGTGATCGTTCTCTCAAGGAGATTTGAGAATTGTTAGACGCGTACCCCATACTGTTCGAGTGTTGGCGAGTGGTAGCGCTCGGAGCATTATCATAACCCGACGGAGAACCCCCACGTCCGCTCAGGTTGAGTGGAGCGGTTGAGGGAACCTCACCATATCTCCGATCTTCGGTTCTCGAAGAGTGCGACTCGCCTCTATATCGCCCAGATGGAGAAGGCGGGGCGTCTTCAACAGTTGGCTGCATTGACTCGTAGTTTGAATTGTATCTTGAATCATAGGGGTGTTGGCGGGGTGGAGATTCCTGGTAGCTTCCTCCAGACTTGCGGAACGGGTCATCGGATTTTGGAGCTGCATAGGCCATGTATGACTTTGGTGCCGAGTAATTGGTTATTGAATGTCCACGGGGCTTAGTTGGGGAATCATAAACATTTGGTGACCTCGATTCAGGGGGGTAGTAACTATTCTGTCTCGTTGGCGGCGTAGGACTGGCTTGGTGGCTATTCTGCCTTCCCCCGTGCGCTGGTGGTGGTGGAGGAGGACCGCCTGGACTTGGCGGAGAGCCAAAATCTTCAGGTTGAGGAAGCTCATATGGTGTGTGCCTATTGTATGCGTCCCTCGGGTCATTCATTTCATCCTCGTCATCGTATCGTCCTCTGCTACCACCATTGCTTTGTGTGTAGTCATTCGTAACGTATGGGTCGTAAGTCTCGTATCTATCCTGTGAAATTGGTTTCGAACTTGGAGGGGTGCTGGAGTACACGTTGTGATTTTGACTATTGTCGTAACCTCCCTGTGAATGCTGGGTTGGTGGTGTATTGTTGTACTCGAAACTTTGTAGTGGCGATTGGTTTGGAACATAACCGGTACTTTGGTACCCTCGTGGCGGGGTCTGTACGTGTTGTGGAATAGCAGTTGGGGCCCCTCGATTGGGCGTTGGAACGTGCTCAGGAACTGCATTTGGCGGTTGTTGGTGGTTTCGAGGAGGATTTTGGGCGAACTCGTTGCTGTTTGCCGCTAGTTCATAGCTACGTGGTGGTGTTTGGCTATGCTCGGGAGCCGCTGTTGGGGACTTGTATCCTCGAGGAGGTGTCTGGACATGATCTGGAATAGCACTGGCTGGAGGTGGTGCACCTGTAACCGGATCTGAGGGCAATGGTCTTCTTTTAACAGCAGGCTTGGGTTGTCTTGGGCCCTTGAGAGAATCTCTGCCTCCATCCTCAATGGTACTGGGCGCCAACTGTTTTGCCTTTTCTGGTTTTTCCTGTTTCGGTCTTGTATCGTAGTAGGTGATTTCAATCCTGATTTCGCCCGCGTATTTGCCCTTGCAGTTCAGATTATGCCACACATCGCTCTGTCCACCACCAGGCACAATTATGCTCCGCAAGTCGACGAAGTTCTCGCCAATTAGATCTGTTCTCTTGTCATCGTTGAACACGGAAACTTTCAGCTGGTAGTAGTCGGCAGAGTCGTGGACGGTAAATCGTAGTTCTTGGTCCCTAGATTTCAGAGTTAGCAAAGATTGGTTCGCATTGCTCGACGTTCAGTCGTACCATCGTGGTGTTTGGCCTCCCCGACGATCCGTTTCCGTCTTCTTTGCTTCCTTTCCGAGCCGCGCCGCGCAGTAGGGATCTTGTTTGCCAATGGTCTTTCGATTGGGGAGGTTCTTCGCGCGGTCAACTATCACCACCAGCGTTCCGATTTCAGGGCCGTCAACAGTCATGTCGGAGAAGATGCCAGCCGTGTGCATCGTGTTGAGGGCATTCACCTTCATCCTGGCCGACATGATGGGCAAGCTCTTGGTTTGTTTGTGGAATGCGGACCCGGGAGTGGCGTGGTGCGAAGACAATACTTTGTTTACTTTGGGGAGATGAGAATGGAAAAAGAAAGTCAAGCTCTAGATGAGCATTGTGCGCCGAGAAGGAAGGAAGTCTCAGCTCGTCATTGCACGCAGAAACGGGGAATTGAAGGTTGAGAGTTCCGGTGCAGCAGTGGAAAGTATGCAAAGTGGATGAGAGGAAGCAGAAGATGTGGAACTCGAATGGAACTCGACCTGGTGAGGTGGAGGCGGAGGTAGAGGGAGGTGGTAGTGGGTTGGGTGTTGCTACCGTAGTTCTCCTCAGCCACCTTGATTTGGTGGTTTGGCCTCGCATTCGCCCAGCCTCCCACCAGGACCAGGTCCAGGTCGCAAACCTCGCCCTCACAACCCTTACCTTAGCAACTTTACTGTACCTCTCGGTAGGACCCTAAACTATCCCAGCATCTGCATGCAGCTTCGAATTGGGCATGGGATGGGAGATGGGAATTCCCAATGGTTTCATCACACGCGCGGGAATCTCACCATCATATTCTAGCAGTTTTCCGCAGTACGAGTAGCCATGATGAAATGCACGACATGAGATGCGGTGCAAAGGCTCGATAATTGCCATGGCAATCCGATTCAAATCCAGATCCAAGCAGGGGTCGCTAAGCGATCCAAGAATAAACAAAGCTTCCGTGGCCTCCTATTGGCCAACCCCTTACGCCTGCCCTAAAACCGACCGGGCGTTCCTGTGAGGCGAATCAGAATCCTCAAACACTGGGAGAGGTGACGAAAACATTGAGGGGAAATGGTCCCTACATACGCAATCAAACCCTCCTCCATTGGTCAATGAGTGGTCTCTAGGATGGATATGGAGATGGGAAGGGGAAATTACGCAACCCGGAGTTTGTTCACGCCGTGCCTCAGGTGAGGCTTCATCCGCTTTAGTGTTAGGGCAAGTATGAGTGGGGACGCTCGCGGAATCTGAAGAAAGCATCGTATACTATCACTTCACCATTTTATGCAACTTCTCTTTATATACGGAGGTATATTCATTAAACAATATTTCATCTCTCTATGTTGCACAACTCTTATCACCCACCCCTTACCTATCAGCTAACGGCCCATCTTTCGAACAGAAATCTCAGCAATCAGCGCCTCACGCGTCTCACTCTCACTCACTCGCGTCGATAAGATCTGCTTCCGGCCAACTCCCATTACTATCCACCCAAGGACCACCAGTTGCAGCAGAAAGTTCGCGGCTACGATCCCCGGATATATTTTCCCATTGGCCTTGTTGAAATCGCCTGCAGGATTGAGTTGGATTTCCGCCTTACTGCGGAGAATGAACACACCGCTTAAACACCAACAACTGCTGAACAGGCCACTCGTAGATGCTATAAGAAGGGCAATGATTGGTCCTGCGATCGAAAAGTCCTTGAGAAAAACAAAATGCCAGCCCAGTTCATCATTTCTCCTTAGGCGCCTAGAGAGGAAAAATGCCCTGGTGAGAAATGGGCTGATAAGCCATGCTAAAAATGCCGCGACGACGATGAAGTGTCGGCATGTGAGGTAAGTGGGAGGCGACCATAGAACAGTAAAAGCAGATATGAAAGAAAGTAATACAGGTATTGTTGCAATGGTGAAAAGACGAATGTTATTTCCAAGTTGTTTGTTCGGTTGGTAAATGGGTATACCGTGAGCCGGTGCGTCCAGGTATTCAATCCAATTTGGGTCTTTTGCCCAGTTGATTTTACCAACGACTAAGTTCTCCCACAGAATCCGCTGGTTTTCCACTTCCATGTGAGAACATTGTTTTCTGTCGAGCTCCGTTGTCGTTACTCGTAATTCAAAGACAGGCTCGGGTCCCTCGACCTTTCCTCGCAATGTATACTGGCTCTCGTGCACTCGCATCCCCATTATCTGGCGAAGTTCGTTCCTGAAATCCTCAATAATTCGAATGACATTCTCAGGTGAGTTGAATTGACCGATTAAATTGCTAATAAGCGTGGTGAGGAGTAACCAAGAAAGTAACATCGCCGGTGCTATTTTACCACCGGATCGACTTGGAGAGCCTCCCATGGTCTTCACAAAATTTGCAACCACCCCAACCACGTATACTGCAATGGCAAAGCAGGTTCGTCGAGTGTCATGAGTTCTGTAATTGCTGAGCTTTCCAGCCGTCCTGAAGAACAGCGAATCAAGCTCCGACGAGTGACACGGACAGATCTGTGGATAATTTCCAGGTTTGAAAGTGGTGCGAGACATCAGTTTCAAGTCGTCCATTGCAACGAGAATAGGCGTGATGTATTTCGCCTTTTTCTTTTGCTCCTCCAAACTGCGTTCGCTGTAGAGAGACTCAGCAATAACAGCATAGTTATTCCAAAGCTCCAATTCGCACAGAAGCGACCAGGTTGAATCGATGGGGTTACCGAACAAATGGATAATCGCAAAGTACCGTCTCGTTCCAACAGGTGGGAGGGGCATGGAAGTGATGATAAGGAATATAGGTATCAGCCAACCAAGAAGTCTTGGAGAAACATCAGAATAAAAGCCATATCCATTGCCACATACAGCTTGACAGCCTTCAATGGTAAGCCTTGGGTTTAACGGTTCTGAAGCGGGATCGAATCTCGGACTGAAGTAGCTCGGATTTATCGATGTTAAATTATCATTCTTGATCGCGTCTCTGACGGTGGTCAAACATTGTTCCCTACCAACAAAGCTCCCGTTGGTTCGGTACAAAAGTAGCGCAAGAATAAGTACCTCAAGCAGAAGAAACAAAATAGCGTAAGAACATAGCGTTCTGGATAAGCGCATCATGGCGTCTTGAAAATGCAACGATGATCATTTCCAGCTACGAGAACTCATCTACTTAGATGAACAATTTGGCAAACGCATATCCTTTCATATGATCTAAATCTGCCCTACCCTCTTATCTAAATCCGAAAATGTGCACGAGAGCTGAAAATATTACCCGACCACAGCCACAACGCGCAAGAAACGTGTTTCCATTCTCGACAACGAGAGGTTGAGAAGTCCATTTTGGCCCGCGTTGAGAAGTAATGTGACATTACAGGTGCCCGATAGGCAATTTTTCTTCTGGGAAGTACTTACTGATACAGGTAAAAATGGTCGGGGAACTTTCCCACGGTGTTAACGCCATCTCAGTGGGAAAATAAATCTTGTTCTGAGTGCTGCGCCTGCGTAGAATATTCCCCGCGCTGTTGGAAATGGGGATTTCATAGAGTGAGATTGGATTATAATTCTCCGGCACCTTTCACGATTTCACGGTTTGAGTAAGTACCCTGATGACAGGCTCCTAGTGGACAAGAAAAGTAGCAGAGATTTCTTTTATCTTGGCCTGATTTAACTAAAAACTATTCTATTATTGTGTTTATTTAGACTAGTCAATACGATTAATCTAATAAGAAAAAAGAACCCAAAATGTAATTATGCTAGATAATGTAATATTTTTATACTTAGAATCAACTTACGCTAATAGTTAAAAAACATGTCTCTTTACTACCTTTCTTATTTACCGGGAGACAGGGTATAATACGATATCACAGTTATCATTCCTGCCCCGGCTGATATAATACTTTATAATCACCTATCTATAAGTAGATAGTTATCTAGCTTCGTAGTCTAAAAGCGACTTAATTCTCCCGACTACTTTCAAAGCTATACTTTATTTTCCCTCTCTTACTCCTACCTTTTTATACCCTTGAGTTGGACGTCCTATAATTAAGGGGAAAATCAGTATTGAATCTACAGTTTTAATCATATCTAGTATATATTTGTTTTGAATATATATCGCTAATCATCCAAGACTAGGTTAAGACTAGATAAGACAAGAGTGTTACAAGGGAACGAAGTAGGTTTCGCAGGGGGAAAGACAGTGGAGTTATATTGTTCCCTACTATCAGGTATCTAAGTGGTAAATCGCACTTTACCCTTCGTGGTAGGTTTTTGGCATCGAGCATCGTCGAAACCAAAGATGTCGAGCGTAATACTGAAATCCTCCTGCGGCCCTTGCTACTCCTTATCAAGCAGTTTTCACGGCACTTTAAAATCAGAGTAAGATACATGGTTATTGCTCTGTATACAGCCTATGAACCTATTATACTGGGTAGAATTGCTAGAACGATTTACTTGATTGTCCCAAATCACTTAAGTCAACAAAGATATATTAATCTGAATTATCCTAAATGGCTTGTATAACTAGTTTAGTTTTATGGGACTTTTAGAGTAATTTTGTTTTAATCTAGATACATATAGAGTAATGACCACACCTCTTACGCTCAAACTAGAATGACATTACAAGTAGATTTCATAAAGGTTTAGACTTAAGTCGAGGCTTGTCTATGGCCTTTGCAGCATTGTTTCTATCAGAAATCAGCTCTTGTGTTCGATACTTTTGTAACTCCCTATCGAGTTTCAACGAGAAGAGATAACATCAAGCGTTGAAACCCCGAATCATTGTACAACAGTCTCGTTTCAGTGAGACCACTCTTGTGGTCAAAAATACCAACCACATTACCGTAGGTGTTCAATGGGCAAGTATTGGAGGTCCGAGATACCTACGCCTGACGTGACAACCTCAAGATAGTGCCCGGTCTTTGGACAACCCTCGTATTAGCCTCGTATAGAAATTGTATCAGATAGAAATAAATCATACCAAAATCGACGCTCCTGGTATCCCCTCATCGCATATGTACGCTTTAGGTTTTTTAGGTTCGACGCATCCACGCTTGCTTTGATGTTGTACTACTTAAATGGTGCCAAGCGAGTCGGACTAGGCCTCCGTAGCGGACCTTGGTAGGTATTGTTCTGGCCAGTATAACCATCCAATGATTCAGAATTAGCTGAAACCCCTATATTTTGTCATTTTTTGATATAGATAGGCTCAGAAGAGCCTGTTTTCGGAAATAATTGCTCAAATAAGGAATCGCAAACCCAGAAATCCAAAACCATACCCATACGCGACATTAAGGGAATTACCTTAGATAGTAAAAAGCCGTTTAGTTTAGTAGTTAAGTGATAGTGTTAAAGAGGTATACAGAGTAATTAAGCCAAAATAATAAGACTACAATTACTGGAGTTCTTATACATGCCTTAGTTAAGTGTTGCCACAGGGGTAGGGTTAAGAGACTTATAAAACTTAGTAGAACGCCAAGACTTTATAAATGTAAGCTCTACATTTTATATAGGTTTTTTGCATCGAAATCGGTAAGTGTATTTTGTTTCAACTAATGAAGCTGTAGCTTTTAGTCTATTAAAATAACTTTAATGTGTCGTTATAGTATTATTATTGTGGTGGAATTGTGGTTTATTTTAGGTGTCTTATGATGTAGAACAAGACTTGTTTAGAAACAAGACAATGTAGAACGAATGTGTCTTCTTATTAGCTGAAATACCAGTTTTGAACGTAGTGGAAAATCTTACCTCCTTACAATTGAGGGGGATGTACCAAGTAGAATACGAGTCAGGCTCTTATCACCACTTGAAAGTCTGTACTAGTAGGCTTGGGGGAACAAAAAGATTAATGGATGCGTGTCCTCCTTTCATTGGATCACCTGTTAGACTTACTTGCGGTTTTTGATATCTCGCAACAGAAATTTACGATGCCTCTTCTCGATATGTTTTCCTCTACCATGATGGAAAACCGCCAGACACTACTGACTGTGATACTGGCGTTCGTAGCAATTCTTTCGCTCAAGTTCATGACCCTTATTATCATTACACGAAAAAGACTCAACAAGATTCCGCTCATGGGCAAAGAACTCGGTGGCTATTACAAACGGCGCATCGCATTCTTGGGGGATCCCATGAGTTTCTACTGGGACGGCCATTATACACATAAAAACGAAGCCTTCAGGGTCACGCACTATGAAGGTAGGGAGAAATGAAATATCAATGGTTGAAACTAACGTGGAATAACTCACTTTCTAGGGGAACGGGTTGTTGTACCTCGATCGGCGCTTGAGGAGCTTTGGAATATTTCAGAAACCATCCTTAATAAGAATAAAGCCTACAATCAGGTACGTTGCTGTGACTAATGTGTGCTGTGAATTTCATTAGCGAATGACGGCTGAAACAGAGAGTTCTCCTGCAGTATACGGGTCTAACTTTCGGTAATCCCTTCTTAACGCATTGCATCCGGTCAGATCCCACAAAGAATCTCACTAAGTCTTTGCTGGTGTTCCGTGCCAAATTCAGTTTTGCTTATAAGAGCTCGAAAGCTCGTATCAATCAACACCTAGTATCAGAAGCTGAGCAAACTGTCGACGAAACGTTGGGCCCCTGCGAAGAATGGACACCGTACCCACTTTATCGGACCGCCCTGCGTATTGTTGCTATTGTATCTGGATCAGCCTTTGTAGGTCCAGAAATGTGCCGCAACGAACAGTTTATACATGACAGCGTACACTTTACGGAGAGCGTAATGGCAGCACTCCATACTCTTCAACGATGGCCAGGGTGGATGCGTCTAATCACGCGCTTCTTCAAGGCTGAGAGAACCAGACTGAAGAAATCCTGGGACCATCTTGAGGCATCAAAGGCACTCATGCGGCCGGTGACCCTCCAGAGATGAGAAGAAGAGAAGTCTGGCAAGGCTAAGTACGACCATATGCTTGCTTGAATGATGGCAAATTAGTATAGGTAGAATGCCCCACAAACCGACGATGATTTGGCTGGCTCGATGGTACAGCTTGGTGTGACTGTAACTCACAATACGTCCGTCACCGTTGCCCTGACTGTGTATCAACTCGCCATTCGGCCTGAGTTGGTTGAAGAGTTGCACGAAGAAATCCGCGGCGTGGTTGCCACGTTCGACCGACGGCGAGCTCTCCCTAGTTGCACGTCATGAATTGAAGCGTCTAGACAGCGTCATGAAGGAATCTCAAAGAGTGGGTCCAACCACCCCTTCCATCGATATGTCGAAAAGGACATCACCCTAAAGGATGGCACTTTTATCCCGGCCGGTATTACCATCGAGTCCATTTTCGCACCACCACTATCCGATCCCGCAGAGTTCACTAACCCAAATGAATTTGACGCACATCGCTTTCTGAAGCTCCGCCATGGAGAAGTTCCGGATCCTCAGAACTACTCCAACAAGGAACAATAGCTTTCAGCAACGCCACCAAAGAGAACTTGGTCTGGAGTTACTGTCAGCATGTATATCCCGGCCGCTACTTTGCCAATAACGAAATCAAGTTGATCCTGGCTCGTATGATTTTGAAGTGTGATATCCAGATGCCTGGAGGTAGCAAGGAGGTCATGAAGCCACAGCGTGCTGGCATGGGCTATACTCCTGACTTGAGGGGAGCGGTTGAGTTCAGAGCTGTGAGGAGGTGAGAGAAACTGGTGACTTCAAGCTTCCGAAAAAAAGAAATACGACTAGATCTTCGTTTGTTATTATACATATTGCCGAATTTCACTTCGTCTTGGGGATTGGCGTCGAGAAGCTCAATCGTTAATTTTCCTATGAGACCAAGCAAGTTAGCGTTACCATACTTGAGCGGTTGGAATAAGGACTGAACTCCCCAAAAAATGGTAATAGAAGGCGCGGATTAATTTACCTAGAAACCCACGCAGGTCTCAGATCCCGCTGTATCCATGCTATACTCTTATCCAACAGTCTATCGATCAATTCAAGAACATTTTCAGTGCGCTCAGTGCTATGATTAAGATCATTGGAGCCCAACTTACCCCCCTCCACGGAGTTACTAACTTGTCCCTAAAACGAACGTGACATCTAGGTTCGATGTGTCCAGATACCAGTCGCAGGACAAGTAGTTTGAATGAGTGTTTATTGCGAATGGTATTCTTTTCCCAGAACTCTCATGAAGCAATGGCTCTCCAGTAGTTTATATTAGATTCATGTTAATAACATTCTTTGCGGGGCTCAGTGGACAATATCGAAGGCATCCAGGTTTTCTGATTCTACTACCTTTCTGGATTAATCAGTTCATATGTGAATGAAATTTCTGCTAGTTATCCCGATTGTTCTAAAATCTCTAGAGGGGTGTCGTATTCGTATTTTCTGAGCTATTTATGACAAGGAGAAATATCTTGTATAATCAGTAGCCTTTTCTTTGCAATCGAAAGGGCACGTGGAGGGCTGATTGGGTTCAAGAAGAAAAAGGAAACTCTTTTCCAATCTGAACCCTCAAATTTCAGGACCCTTGAAGTTTGATACGGCATATGCATCGCAAAAGTAGGGCGGAAATCTTGAGCTGGAGAACGCACCGGTCGTACGTGGAGTTTTTATTAGAGGAGGATTCAAGGTTAACGTAATTAAAAGACAATAGAGGATGACAAAAAGGGGCAAAGGTTTTCTTGTATCGTAGCTTTCCATAGATGACTAATAAGATACTGAGCTGCAATCATGGGATACTGAGGTGTAGACGTTGCAAAGATGTCACGTGAAATCCCTCCTCCATTAAGCGAAGTGTACTGACCACCCAACAGCGTCTAACCAACCTCAAATCAGAGAAGATTGAATGAAATTTCATGTGATGGGTTATAGAGCACTACCACTGTAAGAATGGTGACCAAAGTCATCTAGAGGAGTAACAGTGACTGCTATTTATCTCCACTTAACTACTAAACAATAATTCTGCCGCCATATTTGACTGTATATAGTATCTAATTTAAAGAGTGTGTGTTGTAAGAACTCCAACATTATTACTTCAATCCATTATTCCAGACCCAGTCGTGCTCTTCTCTTGCATCAATCATCCCCATGTATCACAAAGCGTATAGATAAATCAAAAAATCTATAAACGCTGTAAGAAAACCACCAAACGAAAAGAAAAGCGTATCTCATTCGATCCCGCACGACAAGTTTAGATCTAGTCTTAGTCAGCTACTGTTTGGTTCTTCAACGGCAATAAAACTTACACCAGAGTCCTCTCTCTCAACACCAGAAACGGCAACATAGGCGTCCCACTTGCTACAGACGTCGTTCATGGAGGTCCAGTTGGTGATGGCTGGGATTTCGGAAACTCTCTCAACCATTTGGAGAGCAAATCCCTCACTTGCGTGCCATCCAATGTGGCAGTGCATCAACCAAGCTCCTGGGTTGTCGGTGATGAAGGCCATTACCACGAAGCCAGCGGCTGGGAGCATAGCAACATCACGACGAGGAGGGTTGACCTTTTGAAGGGTGGTGGTAGCAGGATCGTACGTGCCAGTACCTTGGGCAAGGATGAAGAAGTCGTGACCGTGCAAATGGAGTGGGTGAGGAACAGTCATTGTGGTCTCAACAATGAAGTATACCCATTCATCCTTGCCATCCAGAGTGATAACGTGGTTGTTCTTTGTGTAGTTAGCGTGTACTCCACCAGCGAGTTGAAGAAGGGTTGGGTTCTGTGATGTATTAGCATATAATTCTGTTGACTCGGAAGCAAGAAGACGTCACGTACCTCCCATTCAACTTCGAATGTAGTGCCTTGCATGAACCATTTGAAGAGGTTGTTTGAGGTTCCAACAGTCACACCAAAGTCTTCAGTGGTATCTTGGTCACCGGCGTTTTGGGCAAAGAAAGGAACAAGGTTAGACATGGCTTCATCATCGCAGCTGTCAACGTAGGTGTATTCAGTGGTGGTTGGGTCAGCGGTGGAGGTGGGGTCGTATCTCAAAATGGCCTTGATGTTGTCGGTGTTCTCGTTGTCACTGCAGAATGTCTGGGGAATAGCGCGAATCCAGTAGTTATCAGGAGCCTGGTCCATTTTTACGATGATGTCGTATCTTTGTCCCATTCCGATGCTGATCATGTTGGTCTCGTAAGGAACAATTGGGACTAAATCCATTGAGATAACAGTGAAGTTGTGGTTGTCGATCATGAACTTGAAGTGGGTGTCAATTGCTCCATTGACAAGACGAATTCTGTATGACTGATCCTTGAAGACAGAGACCTCGAATCGTTTTCCGCCGTTTTCGTAGACATTCATGCCGTTGATCAAACCGTTAGCGAGAGCTGGAGGGCCTTGGGTCTGGGCGGAGTGGTACAGAACATCAGGGGTTTCGTGGTCCCAGTCGTTCAAGAACATATGGCCCATGTCGTGATCGTAGTTTGCGGTGGCAGGACCGTTGATGACGATGGCTCCCAAAACACCCTCCCAAGCCTGAAGAGCGAAGTGGGAGTGGTACCAGGTAGATCCATATTGAGTAGCCCTCCAGCGGTAGGTCATGGTATCACCTGGAGCTTGAGCACACTGAGTGATAGATGGGACACCATCCATCTCATTAGTGTAGTTTTGACGTAATCCATGGAAATGGAGTCCAGTGCCGTTGTTGGCAAGGGAGTTTTTCAAGTGCACAACAACATTGTCTCCCCAATCGGCTGTGATTGTTGGGCCTGGGAAAGTGCCATTAACGGTCAAAACTTGTTTAGTCACACCGTCCAAAGCAGCAGTGCCGTTGATTAGTTCAAACCAGTACTGTCTTATGTTAGTAACTACCAGAACCAAGGACAAAAATGAAACTTACCTCAACCGTCTTTCCGGTGTCTGGGACTACGTTGTAGTAGTCGGTTGAGGTGCTGTATTCACCCCAGCACTGTCGGTTGTTTGGACCATGCTCACAAGCAGCAGGTGCTTGTCGAGCTTGGGATTGCACAGACGGGGCTGCGTTGACTCCTGAGAGTACCAAAGCCGCCGAGGCAGCAAGTAAGGAGTTGAAAAACATAATGATCTATAATCGAGGTAACGAATGTAATAACGAAATAAAAGAGAGAAAGGAATGCAAGAGATGCCCAAGGAAAGGAACGAAAAAAAGAAGAGATCGTTGGATGATGGAGAAAGATGTTTCGGTGGTGAGCACCCGGAGTTATATACATCACTACCCACAGACGTAAATTTACACTCACATAAGGTGGCCCCATGGCTGATTCTACCTCCTGCTGATTGTGTCGGCTGAATTGTGGGCCTTAGAAAATCAGTCCATGCTAGACAAAGGTCGTCTTGGAAATGGATTCTGGAACCTCAAAAATAAACTTTATGATCCTTGAATGAATGATACTCCGTCCCAGGCCGAACAAATGTAAAGTTCACAGGGTATTTTCAGTGGAGAACAGGATAAACACCCTGTGAACTTTACACTGGGACGAATACAGTTTTTCCCCACTGCCCAGTTCTCATGGCAAGGCTTAGGGGAATGACAGGCTCAAAGATACTTCCAAGCAGAAAAGATCGGGGGAGAAATGACGATTAAACGTAAATTTGAAGAGGATAGGCAACTCAGAGTCGCACCCTGCAAGTTACTTCGTAATACTATGTCATAGCCCAAATATTTAGCCAAACAAGCGAATCAGACAACCAAACCTAGGCTCTACGAAGTATGAGTTTTTGCTCATGCACATCTTCGTCCCAGGCATAGTAATTGTATCTTTTACGGGGGCTTTTTACCCTGTTATCCACTAAAGCTTGCCTGGGACGAATCATGATCTGCGTGACAGACAGCAGCTTGAACTGTCCGCCCTCTTTAGGTAAAAGGTCTGGACAGCTCAGCACTTCCCCCCTTTGTCAAGTTTTGATAATATAAAAGTACAAGTATAGACAGTGTTACAAGGCATCCTAGGTACCTAGGAACCCATCGTAAAGTGGCTGGGGAGCCTGGTCACCTCGATGCCGTATAGAAGTACCATTCCACTTCATCAAACGTCCACATGAATCAGACTATTCAATTGGCTTAGAAGGCTATCTTGTGGGGTTCCCTTCCTATAACAAATCGTATGCAGGGGGAGGGGGGACGCGAGCAGCCTACTCACCTCTATGTGACCTCTCGGATTTTAGTATTATGCCACTAACACTTTGGACCTTAACTTCAAATTTTGGCGGTGATGTCTTCACGTCGTGCATGTCCGTAACGAAATTATCCCTGGGTATCGACAAAAACTCCTAATACCCGAGAAAGAAGCCACCTTCGTAGCTGCAAATGCTACCGGAGCATGCGGAACGGCAACATTCTTGATACAGGTGGAGGTCTCGAACCTGGTTGATTGCACTTGATTCTCAGCTTCCTAAAGAGCACCTGCAGGTAAATTTAAGTGGTCCATAGATACTTACTTCGTACGTATTCATCTGGGGTTGCATCCGCTGATGTTTAAGCTTTCGCCAAGGGTGTGATCATCGCGCCAAAAATAAAGCTGATAGACGCACAAGCTCCACTATGTTTACATACAAAGTACTACTTCGTACAAAAAGAAAGTGTAGGAAGTATTCCCTAACCTGTGTAAGAACAACAGTAGTTAACATGCTACAAAGTAAACATTTCAATTCGCTGGATCAAATGAGTTGGGCAGTTGCTACAAACCCGAAGTTTCTCATCAGTGCGTAGAGATTTTTGCAGTATGACAAAGTATCAGAACCGATAAATTAATACTTGGAGTTATTCGTTCTATTTTGAGCTTTCTAGCATCCTTATCTTCAACCGGGAATTCAAATGAATAATCAACACCGTGCAGCTGTCTATGAATTGTGTTCGTCAGAACAAGAGTCACTAGCACCTTTTCGATAGGATCTTCGGGCCACATCCACTTCACATACCAAGTTCCGATGAAATGCCGTTCATTAATTGCCAGACCAACGAATCATCAAGGGCAACAAACTCCATAGGGAAATACCTGGCGAGTCATTGCGTCCACGCTGTCGTGTGTGGTGCGTCAGGTGGCTCGTGATGAATGAACAGACATTGAGATGCAGGCTCTCCATGCCCAATAAGCCTTCTCCCCATGTTTCTTTTTTATACTTTTTGACATATCGGATTTCTCAATCATAATGCGAAACTCTAGGCAAGCCCCACTGCCCCCACATACCGGATATACCTACACAGAGCGGAATGGGAAGAACGTACAGCCGAAGGGAAAGAAAAATACTTAACCATTGCAAAGGTATGGAATTGAGCTTCTTTTCTTCTCCACCCTTATCTACTTTCTTCAGACCTCACTCTCGTTTTTTTTAACTTCTTTCTTTAAGCAACTCCATTCATTCATTTGACTTTCCTTTCAGCAAGATGTTCTCCGTCAAGTCTCTCGCCAGTGTCTTGGCCATTTCTGGTTTATCTAGTGCTGCTGTCATGCACAAGCGCGCTGATGGCATCACTCTCTATGCCTACGGCTCCGATATCATGGCCAACTCCATCTACTACAAAAATGGTAGGTTTCAAGTTGTAAAGCTTTAGAGACAACATTGTTAACCTAGATGACAGGCCTTGCATTCTTCGGCCACGGCAACACCACCCAGGATGGTCAAACTGTCATCACCTTCAAGACCACGGATGACACCTCGGTCCCATGGACTATTGTCCCTACCTCGCCCTCTGTCACATTCCCTGAGCCTCCAGCCTTGTACATCAACCCTAGCGAGGGTAGCTTCCAGCAAGTCGGCTTCGCACCAAACTCCAATGTCCCAATTGGAGGCGTTACTTCTGGGTTCAGATTCTTCGGGAAAAGCGTTGCATATGAATCCACTTCAACTGATATCCAACTTCAGTTCTACGGTAAAGCCACCGAGGCTGATGGTGTTTTCGCCTTGTACTGGAACGCCAACATCACTGGTTCCAACCCTGATGCCTTCCCTGTCCAAGTCAAGAGCACTCCACCAAACGTTCCTGCTACGGCCATTGGTGCAAGCATGCCTATTGCCAAGCCAAAGGGATCCGCATAAGCTGTCTAAGCTGCCCAATAGGGAATCTCGAACGACACGATTTCTTTTTAATGGTCGAATCCTGGATTAGCGCTCTGATGTTAATTAATTATGTACATGTTGGACGCGGATTATGAGCGGGCTTGGAAGGAATTTCTTTTGGTGAATGGGTTCCTTCGCGTAACATAGATGGTTATTGTCTCTTCTTGTTGATTGACTTTTTGTTTTTTGGTTAGAAGTATTACTATCATTTTGAATGCAAGTTGATAATCTGAGGGTAAAAATGGGTCTTGAATCAAAAGTGATACAATCAATTTGGACGATGGTGATATAGGTGAGTGAATATGAGTCCATCGATAGTCAACCAACAAATTGGACAACGCGCAATCTAGCTTAGAATTACTAAGACTATGGCCAGGGAAGATTTGTAAAACCGAGAATCTGGTTACTCAATCCTCTTGATAATTTTACCAAGTCGTACGCTTATTCTCTGAACAATGTTTGGCACAACAAGAAAACGGTGTAGTTTTCTCTAGTGTGGGAGGACATGGAATCACTGAGTCGGCTTAATCAATGGATCTTTAGGCTTAAGCTATCGGGATATATGAATTGGCATTCATAGTGATCTTTATATGGAAAGGGAGATTCTAACTTAGTTGACAGAAGAATATGCTTATCCATTTTTTGCCCTTCCAAGCTGTTCTCAGTGTATTACTCAAATTTTCGAGAAAATAGAGTGTCTGAAATTAGCCTTTAAGATAACCTTTGTTTGCAATTTTCTTTCATCCTCTTTTTTAGTGCTTTCTCCTCCCGAGCACCAAACAAAATTTCAAGTCACCTTGCAAAAATAATAGAAGGAAGGAGAACATAAACGAAAACCTTCTCCTAAACATTAATACAGCCTTACCATATCCCAAAAATTACCCGGTCTCGTTATAGTATTATTGTCATTGCACTCTTGGAGTACATAAGTAGATAGCCATTTAGATGAGAGTGAATAGCATCAGTGCTAGTAGATCACTACGCTAGACTATATTCTCTTTAATCAAGGCGTTCCAAAGCTTCACATCATTAGGAAAGGCTAGGTTCAGATGATCTACGTCTAATAGTAGACACTTTCGAGATTTCTAGCTTAGCAAATCCAAGGAGTCGATTATTAATTATCTGTGTAGGAAGCGTAAAAGAACTAAAAGAAGAAGTAAAAGAGAAAATAACTAGGTGAGAGTATAGATCTACTATACAAAACACACACTTCGGGAAACCTTAGTAGCCCTATCCACTTACATCCACCTACAGATGCTTCGAGAACATACTTCGAATAATATGAAAACGAAACCGAGTAAAATGGATATTACTTGTAGTTCCCCTGAACGCTTCTCGTCACAACGAGATAGCTTGTCGAAATAAGGTAAAATTCTCCGAACTGATGCGGGAGTCATACCAGGATCATGACTACGTCGACTACGTCGACTACGTCAAAAGCCTTTCCTTCTCGAAGAAGCCTAGTTTGACAGTTCATGTGGTAGCCCAAGAAACTCATAAGTGAAAAGCGGGCATTGGCCAAGGCCATCCACATTGATTGTGGAGAGGGTATGCTTCGATCCTCGACACGAGCAAGTCAGATGACTCAGATCCACGATCTGTGGGGGGGGATCCCCAAATGTCTTCCTTGTATTCATAAAACGGAGATCTCTTTACCCGGAGTAACCGCAATACGACCAAAGAAGCCCAAGTACGGAAAATAAAAGAGCATTTGACATTTCCGAGACATCAGATGGTCACGTCAGAGGTCAGATTGTTGCATCGCAATTAACTGAATTCGGGAGAAAAGGATATGACTACAAAGTTTTTACTCCAATTGATCCAGATAGTAACGAGTAAGTACTATAATTAGAATAATAGTGGCAGTTGACTCGGATGTTAGGATCTTCCGGAAAGGTACCAAGACGAGGGAAGTGGACAACAGTACCACGTACTACTTCGTAACACGGCGAGTATCGATAAGGCCCGATCCTTCGGACGGGAAGAATTCTACCAAATAACCTTAACGAATTAGGAAGGTTAGATAACTCGTAGAACCCACCTCCAGACCGGAATCAATAGAGGTGGAGGATTACGTAGATACTGGTGCTTATTTCAAGTTATTTTTACTAGGTTTGGCCAATTCTTGACTTACACAAAACGCTAAAAATCACGTCAGTCTCCTCCTAACAAAAGGTTATTTCGTGAAGTGCGGAGCCATTTTGTAGTGCCTAACAAAGTCTACTTTGACCAATCAAAATTAGGCCAACTATGTTAACAATATTGTAATCCGCTAGTCTATTAGATAAACTCAAATGCGTACAGTTTTGTTAGTGAAAATTAGAATTTGCACTGCCTCCCCCACAAACCATTACGTTTACCGCCTTACACAAAATAAACTTTTTTTTAGGGGCGGAGGGGGGTAAGTACCAGTAGTAAATGTTAAATTCTAGCGGAGTGTTTACCCCGTAATCCACTCTAGAAGATCCCTTGTATACCCACGAACTTTGACATCTATTAGGCCTAGCACGGAGTAGCAACAGCACTAAACTAAAATGGCCCTGTACCAGTAGATCATATCCACCCATATCAGTCCGGGTTTTTGGGTGCATTGTCCGAGTCGTCCACCCTCTCTACCAATCCAAAAACTTTATATTATGAACCCCCAGGTTCCAGGGGCGGGGATCCCGAGCCCTATCAAATTTTCCAGGATATGCTTGCTAATAACGTTTTCCGCAACTTACAAAAATCATTAGCTGTGATTCTTAACATGTCATGCACAAATACAAATGCAATCTTATGAACTAGAGGCGGGAAAAGGTTATCCCACATGAACGTGACTTCGGGGCGGGAGAACTGTGGCAACTTCTGATGGTCATTTACACGAATGAAAAAGCGAAGAACTCTCTCGACTAGTACCACAAGTGTTATCCGCTAATGGCACGTTATAGAATAGGTTTCTTTGATTTGGGTTACTGATTGCCTCAAACATGTCTCATTTTGACTAATTAGAATAGTATGCTAATATTATGGATTTCTTACGACTTTATAACAACTACTTTTATTGCTTAGAATATGCTGTCGATAGTGAGAGATTGTAGATCGCTATTATCACATTCACAATAAGTCGCAAGTGATTTCGACTAATTGGTTTCTATTTTCACTCGTGTAATAAAGAAGAAACTAAGACGATGTTCGAAAACTCTCGTTTGAAATGTGCTTGAAATCATAAACATGTATTCTTTGTGAAGATGATAAGACTCTATCGTCGAGAGATTCACCATATCACTAGCACTTAAATCACCTCTGTTTTTATAATTACAACGATGACCTATTGTATCGTCAGAGTTTTTCTTTCCTATTGCTGAAAATGTTAGATATAGTGAAATTAAAAGTGATCCTGATATGCTTTAAATCGAAAGATTACATCAACATGCAAGTGGAAAGAGAAAAGAATCTGGGCTAACTCGACGTGATCCTTTATCTCCAATTATGAAGTTCTAAGAGGTTTCTACTCTGCTATAACCAGTTCTAGATAGAACACCCGAGATACTTCTCTGTCACCTTGCAAGGGGATACAAAATGGGCATCCAAGCTCAGGAATAAATGCAAGAGACTTAACGATTACTCTACATCTACTTCCCAAAGTAATTTATTATCCTAGAGAATCAAATATAGTCAAACTTCCGTACGTAATGATACTGAAGATATGTTTATTTTATTTTATGGCAATAGACAAAAATGCCCACCTGCGAATCACTTCACTAGTTTACTAACTAAATTATTCGTGAAATAATGTTAGCTTTATAGGTGACAGTTCTCTCTGAAATCCTTGGGCTTCCACTAGCACACAAGACAAGACGATAAAACACTAACGAAATACAAGCAATGGCCAAATCCGAAAGGATCCCTCTATTCCATACTCCTAGACCACAACCACAATTGTACACTTCCCAACCCCCGGCTTCCAAGAACCAACCCAACCTCAAAATTCACTCACGGTAGTTATCAACAGCGACAGCAGTGCTGTCCTGGAGACACCCACCACTTATATCTCCCAAAAAAAAATACCAAAAAAAGAAAATAGCAAAACTCAAGGCCACCCATCCTTCAATCCTATTATTTCAAGGAGAAGGGTACTCAGGCCTATAGAAAATCCCAGGGATAGGGGCAGGGATTTTTAAAGGGAAAACATGCTTTAACGCTGATGTGTCGCGCTCACACCAACCAACTACATTGGCTAATCCTGATTGTGTGAGATGTCCTGATTCTCCTTACTTGTGTTTATAGAGGTGCTGTGTGGTTTGTGGGTCAGGTGAGGTGTCCAATAGTGGAACAGGGGTAGGGTGTATTCACTCCTGTTGTTGGATCTTTTGGTGATGTTAGGTTGGGTTGTCATGGCTGCTTCCTTCACTTGTTGCTCTATGAAATTAGAAATTCTATCTTAGCGACGGGGTTTGGGTAAATGTTCTAAAAGCTCAGGGAAAGTCATTTGTCGAAAGTTTTAGTTCTTTTTTTTTGAGTAAGTAAGTGAGGTTTGAATTAAACTAGAGACGTAGAGTTCCACAAGCTGTATACTACAACCTTCAATCCCCAGCACGAAACCCCCTTTCTCGTCCCATCCAAGTAGATCCCCTCCGCTCCAAAAGCCCTCCAACCTCATCACCATCACCAGCAGTTAGATAACTCCTTACACCCCCCCAAGCCCATCCCACAACCTCAGTCCCTACCCCCACCACCCATCTCCAAGAGCCCTCATCCAACCGCGTTTTCTCCCACCCGTCCAATTTCTTCGGGGCCTGCAGCACAAATGGCGGATCCCTCATTGTAGCCATAAACTCCCTTTCACCATTCTCCCTTCGACACGTTTCTCCATCCCATCTAGGCACAATTCCATTTCCCTTCCATAGCATTTTCAGCGTTTCATACCATCCTAATGGATCTTTGGTACTCTGTGTACTTGAGCTTTCCTCTGGTTTTTGGTAGATAGATGTTAACACGGAGCCCCCGCTGCAGATGTATTCTCTCCACCTCTCCCACATTACACCAACATAACTACCTGCCAAACCCCGTCCATCCAATTTCTTGAAATTGCCTAGGGACAAGACGCCATTTTTCGAGATAATCTCTACCATTTTTCCCGTAACGGGATAGGTCTCTGGCGCAATTGCACGTCGTAACCACATCTCTTCAGTTCCCAAAGAAGGTCTAAGCAATTTCATATCCTTGGGCCAGAAACGGGAACACATCATCTGTTCAACAACAAATAGCTTCCATTCAGTGATGTTGCGGGCGTAGAGGTTGAGTGTGATGGTAGTATCGTTGGTGTTCATGGTTATCGTTCGAGATATCCCTCTATTCGGCAGGGTTCGGCGGTAGAAAATTGAGAATATCAGTGAGTATGAGTAGAAGAAAGAAAGAACGAAGTTGAGATTGATTCATCAGGAGGCAGTAATACAGGTAGAGAGAAGCATAAGTAGAAAGTACCTGGGGACAATGAGAATGATCGAGTATCATGATGAGAAGTTTGATACAGAATACACAGACAGCTGACTACAAAAATAGAATCCCGAGTGGAAAAACGAATCCGAATCTGAATCTAAGACTCGTACTCTTTCGTTCATACATTGGAACTTTGGAAGTAAAAAGAAGGAGAAGAATGTATCTTACCAAGAGGTTTCATACCATCCTACAATCCTCCCAACAATCCCCAACAGCACTTCCCAAAACAGTAGGACACTGCTCCCCAAACTCCGCTCGCACAAACAAGAACAAAAGTACAAGTATGTACAACCATCTCAGCATGAGACCCACCACCCCAGTCCTCATTCCAGCAACTAAAACCCCTCTCCACTGGCAGTCCACCACAAACCAACATCCAAAAGCATCAAACCAACCAACCAACACGATGCATCCCACAACAAAGAACCCCAACAAACCCATCAATTACCATCCCCAGACCACCAAAACAAAACCAAAATTGCCTAAACAACATTCCAAATCCAAATAGTACCCCAGTTTTCTCATGCCTACTATCCAGAGACCCCAGATCGACACAGGAGTCAGTAAACCACCCACCCTGAGGAGCAACATTCAGCAACAAAAACATGTCAATCCTGGAAAGAAATAGTATTCGAGATGTCGAGCTTAATTGAATTCAATCCAATTTAACCTGATTCCCTTCCCTTCCCTTCCCTTCCAAGAACCCCAAATATCACCAGAGTAGTACCACCGGCACACCCCAAAGACCCAAAGTATATACTCACCCAAACCCTCACTCTTCAACCCCCCAAGTAATCTTACGCCGAGTAAACTAAAGAAATCCCCTCTAACAGCAGTACAAACCATTCACCAGCATCCAAATTTCGACTCTAGAACGTTTCACAAACCTACCACCAATCACTTACAAGACAAAGGAATAATATCATAGATTCATAGTAAATACAATAAAAAAGTGTTACCCAAACACACACCCACCCCAAGAAAGGCACCCAGTCCTTCCTCCATCCATCCCCATAGAGAATTTGCCTATTAACATAATACGGAGAAAATATCTTATACAATGAATCAAATCAATTATAGAAACCAGTTAGGATAATAGGTATTTATACTCGTTATATATTGAGCCAAGTATGCTAGATGACAGTAATGAAGTGGATTCTCTGCGAACAAGGACATGATAAAGTAACTTCTTGAAATGCATACAGAGTAATGACGGAGTCCCTTATCATAGCAAGGAAAGACATTCTTTGATTTCTAGCTACGAGTACTATAAAAAACTAACAAAGAAAAACTAATCCTGCCTGGCGTGACCTACCACCGATATAAAACTCTTGGCAATACGCCTCCATCTTGGTCAGTAACACGATTCATATGACCTACCAATAAATCAAAGGATACCGTTACACAAGGGTCTGATGAGCATAATTGCATAATTCGACCCTGTTCAATCGATAAGAGCATTAACACAGACATGATCGCGAACCCGGGTGGCGTATTTAGGTGCATGGATTTGTGTCCAGTTGTAAATTTAGTAAGGATGCACGAAAAGTTACATTCCAAAGTACTCTATTATCTCAACGAACCTGTAGGACTCATGTGTCAGCCACAACTTTGTCACTTATGGGAATTACCTTTTCTGATTCGGGATTAGTCTGTGAATCCAAGGCTAATAATTAATACATCAATGAATCGTGCGGGAACTTTGACATGGCGACAATGATGTATAGATGGAGTTTACGAGCGATTTAGTTGCCTTCTTAATGGAAATGACGAGTTGAAGATTGTGTTAAAGGGGCGGGGGCGGTGTTATTGCAAATTATCATGGAAAGTATCTATCGGATTTTCTTATCGTAATTAACAAGCACGTTGGGAAGTTGCTGTCAAAAAATATTGCTTGTGCAATGCGAATTTTGTTGATCACAGAGTGGAAGGTTGAGTTTTTGCTTTTCGATTCTGTTCTGGCGACTAAAAAAGACCAAGCCGAGACAGCTTCGAAAAGGCGTAAAAGGCCGAAATCATGGTTGTGATATTGCGCAGCCAACGCTGAATAGTTGTACAAGGGGACATGATGTGCTGATTATAAGGGCTGACCGTGAAAGAACCAGATATCTGCTCCAGGGAGGAACTCAATCTAGGGCCCCATTGAATTGTTGACCCGCGCGCCCGACTGACAGAATGTCGTTCCGTAATGACCTGAGAAGAAAGCTACAAGAAAAAAAAAAGTCCCTAGCATCCGTAAGAAAAGTCATCAAATGACCCGAAAGTTTGCTCGATCCGCCGAAAGTGTAACACCCGCTTTTGCATTTCCGCCGCTCGAAGCTTTGGACCATATTTGCGAGGAAGACAATAAGAAAAGGAAACACGTGAAAGTGCACCTGCATCAATGAAAGTCGCAGATCCAAAGCTGTTGTTGTGCGTCAAGATCGAGCGAGTTTAACGAGCAGGGCGTTCACCACCTAAGTTGGTCAGCGATCAATATTCACGACGGGCATATCTCTCATCATCGTAGTGTCTACCTCCGTATGGCTCCTGGGCCTCTCGACGAGGGGCAGGATCGCCATAGGCGGCTGCAGGTGGAGCATCACGAGCTGAGCCACGGTCTCCTCCTCTATCATAACGATCAGAGTATCCTCCACCGCCACGAGGGCGGTCATCGCCTCCACGGCTGCTGTATCGGTCGTCGCGGGCGTAGCGGTCGACTCCTCGAGGAGCATAATCGTCTCGATCACGTCCACCATAGCCTCTGTCGCGGCGGTCGTCTCGGCGGTAATCATCATATCGTCCTCCTCCTCCGTATCCTCCGCCTCCACGACGACGGTCATCAAAACGATCATTGTATCGGCCACCGGAAGGTCCGTGACGTGGGTCCTCTTCTGATGTTTTAGTTAATTGTGTAAGACAAAGGGTGATGGGGTACTAGCCTCTCTTTGGTGGTCCAAAGTACTTTCCTGGAGTTGGAGTACGAGGACGAGATCGACGCGCCTTCTCGATGCTCAAGGTACGACCTTCAATGACTTCACCTTGAAGACCTTCCTTGGCCGCATCAGCTTGCTCAGCAGTGTCCATCTTGACGAAGCCGAAGCCACGGGATTCCTTGGTGTGAGGATCAAGCATGATTTGGCACTTCTCAACCTCACCGTACTTCTCGAAGAGACGAGTAACCTCCTGCTCAGAGAGACGTGGATGGATACCAGTTACAAACAAGTTGGAGCCTGGGTTGATTGCGCCATCGTCAGCTGGTGGGCCACGGTCGTTCTTTGGAGGACCACTAAATATTGTCAGAAGGTGAATATGCGCAGATGGATAAAGCGTCACTTACCGGCTGTCCATATGTCCATTGCCGTTGGGAGAGGCAGATCTGCGAGGACCACCTCGTGGGCTGTCGTTGCGGCGGGTTGGGCGAGGAGAGGCGCTGCGGTCGCGGTCGTAGCGTGGTGCTTCATCTACGCGTCGCAAGTCGTGTCAGCATTAAGTACGCCAATTGCATCGAGCAGGATGGCTTCGGCCTCATCCAAAAGATGAGGGTGGAATTGCATACCTTCAAATCGAGTGCCGTTCTCGTTCTCGTAATCCATGGAAGCCATGATGAGATGGGTGTCTTGATCAATTGATGAAAGGGTGAAGCCGAAGTTTATTATTTGTAGATTAGGGGAGATCGAGTGCGGCGCGACGCAAGAGCTGAAATAATCAACTCGAGGGTAGCGGTCGAAGATCTGGAGTATCTCAGCCGAATGGAAGAGATGGAAAGTTGATGATGTTGTGTTCTCTTTGAAGAGTTGGATTGTTGTTTGCGACGACGAGCCAGCTTGACTTGAAGGGAGCAAGAAAATGGCGCACGGGCTCAGCCGCGCTAACCTAATCCGGACACACTAGCGTCGGAAAGTCAGCCGCGCCTGATGCCTCAAATAGGCTGCCAAGAAAATACCGAGTTTGCATCCATATTAAGATTCAAATCAAGGGAAGGGGGTAGCGTAGCGGTGCTCCGTACTGTAGGTGAATCATTCGGGCTTCACCACTTCCTAAATTTACCTATTTTGCTTTTTTCCGGTTTCTTGTTACTGTCTGATTATCCTGGTGAGAATAATAATTTGTAGTAGGGAGTAGCTGGACTCAATCGTTGTTCTACCTCTACAGATCGTTCGAATTGATTGGCCCAGAGTTTCAGATCAACCAACTTTCATCGTCCAATATCTGCTACTGTTCACCATGCCCACCACGAGGCAGTATCTGAAGCGCGAGAGTCGCAACAATAGAAACTCGCAATAAAAATCCAATTCTTACAAAGTAAGAAACTCTATTTCTGCTCTACAAATCCGCTGCTCTTAATGCATGCGTTATTCTTACGAGCGAAATCTGTATTCCTTCTCCCAATTTATCTCTACAATTCTCCATCATGGCTCTCAAGTGTCTCCTCTAAAGATTCCTCTAACATCTCCTTCGAGAACTCTTTCGGCCTCTCGTCGTCTAAGAAGGCAAGCCCTTCCATGGCCTTTCCTCCGCAGGCTCTCTCCAGAGCCAGGAAAGCGAAATGGCCGCCTACAACTGGACGTGCTTTGAATGAGAAACCTGGAAATCCACCATCTCCTTCGGTATCATATAAATCTGTCATTGGGAGATCTGATATTTGTCAGAGGGATCTATATGAAAGTGGGCTATGAAACCTTACCGGTTGATGTCTCATTGACCCACAATGCAATCGAATCAACTACTTCCTCCCGAACTTGTTTGCTGGCAACAGCTACGGCGAAGAACTCCCAATCACTCTTAGTGTACAGGTGCCGACTATCAAGTGGTAGGCCGTATCGTTGACGAACGTTGTGATACCAGTCACTCTGGATCTTGTATATCTTTTCATCAACAAATGCAGTCTTTGACTTGATCTGCGTCAACAGTGGCTTCTGGCCAGTGACGGCATTTGATGTTGAACTTGGTAGATGGAAACAGAGTAGCGAATCTGCAAACAAGTTATACAGCGTGGTCCAACTACCAAACCAAGTGTAGGCAAGCTTTGCGTGTGTTCCATCTCTAGAAAGAGCAAACTCTGTTTCCCATCTCTTGACATAGCTTTCAGAAATCTCGCGATAGTATTTTGCGTCTTCCTTTTCTCCAACCAGCTCCGCTATTTCAGACATTGCACGAATGCCGATGATACCTTTCAATGCAAGATTGGTTTGATTGGCTAGCCAGCCAGCGAAATCATCTGTGGAAAGTTGGTTACTTGGAATGAGAGCTTCTCGAACAAGGTAGCCCGTCCATTGTTTCCACAGTGTATATGATCCTTCAATCCATTTTCGTGCTTGTTTTTCTCCCTTGGCCGATACTGGACCACCAAAGGTATCGTCCATACCATCAGTGTCAACGTAAAGTGGAAATTTGCCAGCAGATTCGATGTACTGGTCATCCCCTTCTTTTGACCATATACTCGCTGGCTCTGTGTCGTAGATGAGAGAATTGACAAGCGCCAACCCCATGATAAGCATGTTTCCACATTCTTCCACAGGCATATACTCATCACGACCATCCGGATGGCCTGTTGCATTTGGAAAGCTAGATCCAAGATCATGCATTGCATAGTCGTTTGGATATTGGCCACTGAGTTGATGCTCAATAAGGGGGTTCAAAAGATACACTAACCATTTCGGGTTCGTGAATGTAAAGAATGGGAACGCAGGGTAAAGGACATCCGCTGTATTCATATTGCCATCTGACGATATTTCCTTGAAGAAAATGACGGGATCGTCTGGTGTGCCTGCGAAACTGCAAGCTCCAAGGACCTGGCGAGCACTCAATGCAAGTATGTCCTTGTAACCCTCAGATCCTGATTTCAAAGCATCAATCTCGAGTTGCATAGAGTAATTGGCGGCAAGTTTAGAGGCTTTGCCGAAATCATGATAATGAAAATCAAGGAGTGCATCTGCCGTAGCGTAATAAGCTGCCCATAATGGTCGCATCATGGTCAACCCTCTGGCCGAAGCAAATTGAACGACTGGGTCTTGGATATGTGCAATGGTAAACAGTACGCTATCCTTGTATTGGTCGTTGGAACCTGCCAAGGTACCATTGAGTTTGAACGCTTTGGAAAAGGCAAACACTGGCTCCTCATCCATGATACCACGGAAATTTCCATCCACAATATTTTGGAGAGTGCCGGTTCTAGAGAAGCGCTGCCGTAATAGAGCAGAAGTACCCGCTTCATATTGAATATCTGACGGGCCGGTGAAATGAAGTGTACCCCATTCTGCTCGGTCCGCATCTTCAGTGAAGAGTTGCTCTGTTTGCCGTTTGACTTTCCATGTTTTGAGAGGTGCTGCTGATCCTCCACTCGCTGATTGTAGGCTCTGGCTCATCTCCCATCGGATTTTGTTGCCCCGGTTGGCACTAACCCATAGCCCGTTGACATCAACATATATATCGACGTTGAAACTTCCTTCGACCTGGACAGTCAAGTACGAGGCAGGAATTGACTGTCGAAGGGTAGAGGTTGGTGTGATCGGAGAGAGGAATGATAGAGTGAGTTCTAGAGGTTGGTCTGTTTCATCGGGACCGGGAATTTCGTAAGTGAGATTCGTGGTGGAAGCATCGAATGTTGCACCAAGATATGTCGGAAATGAAACATTGAAACTGAGAGATAGTTAGAATGGGGGAGGTTTCTCGACCTTGTCCTGACTGACGTATCTCCAGACCTCGATAGCGAGTCCTGGGGCCTACCAAGAAGTGGATACACACGGTTGGATTTGGGAACCGCAGCGAGAAGGGATAATCCGACCTCGATTGAAATGTAAGCCCAGCTTTCAATTGCAAGACCTTATATTTTATATACCTCTTGCCCGGTCCAGAAAATAGGCCAGTGTTCCCAAGGAAGACCTCGAGCACTCCCTAGCCAAGTACTTATGTAAGGATTTCGAACAGTCAAAGGCAACACTGGCGGTTTTAAGCTCGATGCCGACGCGCCGCCGACGATAAGAAGGGCTGCAGCTGCAGCAGACCAATCTGCTGTCCAGCGCATCGTGGGATATGGAGACGACCGGGGCAAGAATGTAGTGGGTAAGGAAGTAGAATTTATGGCATTAGGAGATCCCAATCAATGTAGCTACTCGAGTACTGCGCGGTAGTCAAGAATCCTGGTGGTGAGCAATAGGAGGAGATCTACTTGTACAAGTATTCCGCAGAAGGAAGAAAGGAGATGGAAAGGTAAGCAAGGAAACAACGAACCTCAACCTCAACCTCAACCTCAAGTGACGAACCTCAAAGCTCCCCCTCCCACAGGGCAGGAGCAGGTCAGCGGGTCGATGACCTGCATGAAAGCTGGGGGAAGGTGCAGATAGCGGTGCTGTGCAGTGGAGTTGCATAAAACTAATGCAGGCATGCATAAGTGCACAATTCCCCACAGCTCTGAATTCTTCCAATTGCTACACTGGTGGGAGGCTCACGCAGCAAATCCATAACTAATTGTTCGAGATTTGAGTTACCAAGTAAGTAAATCAGCCAAAATTAAATAGCCAGGGTGACTCCCCTGGCTCTTTATAGTAGCTAGGTAGATAGGTACTTTAATTGTTCTGAAATTTCGGAGTTACCAAGAATGCTTTTACTAAGTTAGAATAATAAGGCTATTCACGCTTAATTATCTGTTACTTTCTAGGCAGATAGAGAAAACCACAGCGAATATTTGTGTTTGTCTTAATAGATCATAGTATCTTATGAGTAGAATATTTGGTTTAATTCTATTATACTAATTATTAGGTTAAACCCAACTCTTATCAAGTTATTCTAGATAATTGAAATAATTATAATAAGAATCTCAAAGATAGGTTTACAACGGAAGTCGTTCTAGATAAAGGTATACTAGTATTCTAAAAAAGAGAGCCTTAGTATAATTTATAAAAGACTATGACCTTACTATTTCGTTTTACTAGATTAAGTATAGGTGATTGATTACCCTAAACATTTTTGGACAATTACTTCATTGTCTCAAGTCTTTTAGTAAATCTATAAATACTTTAGATTGGAGAACAAATAAATTCTCTAAATCAAGTTACGATAATCAGAGGCTATGTACAAACGCTGTTTTTCATCCACAAAAAAAACAGTCGCCTCACCGTACACTCTTGTATAGATCAAAGTGGCCATAAGATTCAAGGAATTATGAAACAAGGTGACAGTTGCAGTTCCCTTTCGATATTCGCTCGTTGATTTGACCATGCTAGTTTTATATCGCCTTGAATGTCTACTGCGAGCCTTTGAATTCTGGCTTAGCACACTATCTTACAAAAATTACTTCAAACTCTACTGTGTGGTGAGAAGCTGGAGCAAGGACGAGGGCTTTTCTACAACTGTTAAATTGTCTATCGTGGGCTTGCCTGCAGAGGAGAGTACCCCCACGACGCCAAATAGAATCACGTCAGTTAAGCCATACCTAAATATAACACAGATGGGCATTTTGAATGCTTGAACTATACATTATTAATCAAAGCAAACTCCGGTCTCGGTTCCAGTACATGTTTTTACGATTTAGGTATATGGAGACACCGAGTGAAAGACCTTATCCCACCCGAAATTATAGCGTGCTGCGTTTTTGAGTTGGCCATGTCCTCATATCGGCGTCTTTCTTCTACGCGAGAGGAAGCGGGGTGACCCCGCCTTCCCGCATATTTCACATCCAGATCATCCGTGACTGTTCACCAACGTTCGTGCCATTACCAACACCAAAAGAAATCAACGTTCCAAGGACGCCCTAAATTGAATCTTTCACATTTTTTGAAGCCATAATAACACGCAACCGATTGCGTGGGAATAGGGCTAGGGTTAACATATCGGTCCCAAACGGCCAAACAAAACCAAAAATATGTCGATGCAAGGCAAAATCATCGCTCTTACTGGTGGCGCAAGTGGTATCGGGTTAGCAACTGCAAAACTCATCTCGTCACGAGGAGCAACGGTTTGCATTGGCGACATTGATCCGTCTTCCCTCCAGACTGCCGAAGCGCATTTCAGCTCACTCTCCGTACCCTTCACGGTCACCAAACTCGATGTAACATCACGAGAGAACGTCGAATCATGGATTGCGTCCATCATTTCCAAGTACGGAAAGCTCGATGGGGCTGTGAATTCAGCAGGAATCATTGGGAAACGTCATGGTCTTACTAATCTGACCGAGTTGGAGGATGACGAGTGGCACGAGATTATTGGTGTGAATCTGACCGGGTTGATGTATTGTCTTCGTGCTGAGTTGCAGAACATTTCCGATGGGGGGTCGATTGTGAATTTATCTTCAATTCAGGGAGTGATAGGTATGCGTTTCTCTTTTCTTTCTTCATTCTTTCTCTGAGTTTTCTCTAAATGTCAAAATATAGGATTCGCGGGTTCGGCGGCTTATGGAGCTACAAAGCACGGTGTTATAGGACTCACTCGCTCAACGGCCAAAGAGAATGCACACCGTGAGGTGAGAGTCAACGCCATAGCACCGGGGTCTATTCAAACTCCGTTGTTGAATCAAGCTCACAAGGCGAACCCGAAGGAGGGAACTGATCTACCTTCGGCGATCAAGAGAGTTGGGACCGCCGAGGAAATGGCGAACATTATCGCTTTCCTACTGGGACCAGAGAGTTCTTATGTTACTGGAAGTGTTTATGGGGCGGATGGTGGATGGAATTGTTGAGTAAGGGGTTGAGGTTGAGATGATGTGTTGGTGATCATGAAAGCGGTCACGAGTAATCAATGGATATAACTTTTGATTTTGTTTCGTAATTCATCACGTCTTGCAAAAACTTCACGTAACAGCGGCTATGGTCCTATGGAATATATCCTTTCTAGTTCTGGTCCAAAGACCTCTCGTACATATATCACCGTCACGTTGCCATCAGCTATCATTTAATCGGCCCGTGAATTTATGAATAACATTATACTAGTCCATCAGAATATCTAGTCAATCCCGCATCTACATAGAATACCTTAACTTCCATGATACATGCGTATACAAGAAGCAAGTACAAAATAATGCTATCCTCGTCTACCTTTGAACCATAATCCATAAGCCACAAGCAAATTTGAGTGATCCAGCCACCTGTTACGACATCCAGTTTAAGTAATTATTGGGTTGAAAGGGTATTGGGTACTGAAGGTCATGGAGAATTGATTGCATTGTAAAAGGTAGCTATCTAAGGTGTTTATATAAAGAGTGTAAGGTTTAGGCAGACATGAAGCATTTAGGCAGCAGAACTATAAGTGGATCAAATAAGGAAGTGGAGCAAAAGAGAAAGTAGACCCAGCATAACAGTAATATACCCTCTAGTTCGAAGAATGCTAATAATCATATTGTGACTAGATGCCACAAAATGTTCCAGAACAGATTGGTGAGAAGGAGAAAGAGTGGTCATATTAGAATAGTGAAGCGGGCAATCTCTTTCGCTCAATCCAAGTCTTTTCAGATTGAGACTTTGAGGTTATTGATACCTAATACTTTAGCTCGCACCTGCGCTTAAACTGTCTTACCTCAGAGCCCAAATAGACGAAGTCCTTTAAGGACTAGCAGCTGAGATGGAGAGTTTAGTAGGAAGAGAGAGACAGTATTAACTTGAACAATGAAGGACCAGTGGAGAAGGACAAATTTACTTGGCAATACAAAGGCTTTACGTATCCAAAAGAATATGACTTTGTTATTGGGAATGTGGAGCGCATAGAAAAACCTCAATGGACGACATTTTGCTGAGGAACGTGAGTTCAAGATGGTGATTGACTGAATAATTTGCTTACGCATTTGTTCTTAGAGAACGTCTAATTTAGTCAACTCCACGCGAAGAATAAAATATCATATAACTCAAAAGCAACCATAAGAACTGAAACAATTATAGCCACCAATCTTTACTGTAAACGCACAGGACCACTTTGACCAATCGGCTGGGCTCCCCCTTCAGTAGGCGAATAAGCAGACGGTGAGTTCCTAGCAATAGTATCCTTCGCCTTTCTGAAGTTCGCAAAGCAAACCTCAATACATTCATCCCTAGTCATATCCCTGAGCGTAATTCCCGTGTCCATCAGCTCCCTCATATACGCTTCCACCTTATCAAACTCTTCCCAATCCTTCTGATATCGATCAGGGAGTCCCGAGTTATGCATCAAAGCCAGCAATCCTGCGACGACGGTGTTCCCCGCAGCAAGAACGGTAATCAGGACATCTTTGCCAGTCGCTCGAGAACCAAGAGCGGTGAGGAGAGCACCAAGAACTAGCTGGATGACGAGACTTGTGTTGAAGAAGAAAGAGAAGGCGTAGTACATTTGCATCGCGCCAGTTCTAGCAGTAACGACTTCTCTGTAGAGTCCAGGCGGGAGACCCTTGGGTGGGTAGAGCCATGAGGTTGGATGAACGGGCACTTGGCTCTCCACGTTACGCGAGCCACCGAGGCTGTGAATTACGATGGAGAGATCACTGTCTGGGAGGCGGCGGAGGATGTGGGGATGTCCCAGTGTTGTTAAGTCTTCGGGTGTTGGCGAGCCTGATCTGAAGGAGGGAGTATCTGCGGGGGCGGGTGCGGCTTTGGGATCTAGATTTGAAGCCATTTTGACGTAGTTTTGCTGTGGTGACCTTACAAAGATGCAAAGAGAAGGAGTAAGCAGTTAGAGATAAATGCTGGAGAAGGCTCTTGCACTTCGTAGTGCTTGATGAATTGTGACTATATTGGAGTTTCTATGAAAAAACCAAGAGTAGATGTGACGAATGAGACGGCCAAAAAGGGTATATATAGTCAATCTTCACGAAAGGCCACCCATCTCACTCTCCTCTCTCTCCTCGGCTTGACCGTGATGGTTTGGAGCCTCTAACAAAATGAGATACGCAGGCTACAGTAAGAATTGCAACGAAAAGACTCTCACGGTGATACTCCGTATGACCAAAGTAGAGTCCCGTAAGGCTGGAGTAGGAGGCACAGCCAACCTTAGAGTCAGTATTCTCAGGTGATTGACTAAGTTTGACCGACACGAACCTAAGCGGTAACCTCGAAGGTCGATCTGTGCCCCCAAAAGGATATATTTGGGAGTGAAATGTACTTCTGAAGACCTGGGAGTGGCTCACCCTTGTCCAGGAACCATTGTAGATTACTGCGGCTGACACCTCGCTAAAAGTGTGGCCTGCAGAAAGGGGTCGCCTCGTTGGTGTCTTCGTAAATGCAACATCAATGGGATTTGGTCACCATGTTTGGCCAAAATCTTAAGTAAACTGGCAACTGGCTAGTCTTCTCATTAATGAACGTTTGATGAACACAAATATAGTGTGATGAATGCGAGATTGCTGAGCCACTCGGGTTGTTGAACAAGTCTTACTTGATGGTTATACAAGTATAGTTAGATTGTATGTGCAAGAACCCGCCCGGGGTCTTTGAGAGCCAGGCGAGAAGATATCGAGGGAAGAGCCTCGAGAGAGGCACCGACGGGAGAGGCACGGGACATGTGATTGTTGCAGTTTAGGAAGAAGGGGGTTGTACAAGATGCGGCTGAGTAATTCCCCAGGGTTCCAACTACGTAAAGTTACACAACCATGGATGGGGCGATTAAAGTACTCGGTGTGATTGCGGCTTTGAATTTGTACCCCTTTGATGTAACTGCCTATTTTAGGCAGAATAGAGCGTAGGAGGAATTGGATGGATCGGGAGCGCGAAAAGGATCTGATACTGATGTTGAAGGTGAGATGGCAACGTAGCAGATGAGAAAAGCTAAGGTGCCTGCAGCAAATAACCTCATTGTTCCAGGTCTTGAAAACCTTTCTGAGATATACGTAAATTCTAGAAGAATTGAGACCACTTGGGATAATTCAAGTAATCAAATCAGATATCTAGATCGATGACTTCCTCCCACTCTTTCCACGACGGCCACGGGTAGAATCTGACATGCCAAGAGAAATCCACTAGTTGCCCTGACGGTCTCCAAACAATCAAAACGTGGTTAGTTGGATCCTTTGAACTTTTGAACGACGAGGTCAAAATTTCCTTTCCGGCGCATGTAATAGTCCGTGCCCTTCCGTAGGAAGGGCACGGACTATTACGTGATCAGAAGTCACGATCTCCTGCATTCCTGCACGCCCCCAAGGTACTGTACTGTAGTGGGGCTGATGCCGAGGTGAAACCACCCATAGCCACAGGCAACGGGATTTTTCTTTCGACCTCCACCTCGACCATAACTCTGATACCAATCTAAACATGGAGTCATTGAAAGCTCTCCCGCGCCTTGTACGGAGGCAATTCAAGGCCGCCCAAGAGGCTGGGGACTTGACCTTCTATGCCACACAGGTCTCTATTCTTCGGTGTAACGATCTCCCCGTAATTCATCCGGAGTCAATATCAAATCTCCATTCTTTGCTGACCTTAATCGCAGTTCCAACTTCGGTTCTCCCCCACTCTAGCAAACAAGCCCAAGGCAAAGAAATCTGAAGGCAATACTAAGCCCGTGGATCCATTTGAAAGCCCCCAGAAAGGCCTATTCATCGCCAATTTAGAACCTTCACATTACCTCGTGCTAAACAAATTCCCTGTCATTCCCAATCATTTTATCCTTGCGACCACGACCTTCAAGGAGCAAACAGACTTGCTAGAAGAAGCAGATATTGAGGCTGCATATCGGTGTTTGGAGGCGTATCGAGAGAATGGAGAAGAATTATTCGGGTTCTTCAATTCTGGGAATTTCTCCGGTGCCTCGCAAGCGCATAGGCACATACAATTCCTACCCGTTGAGTCGATGCGTAGTGGAATAAAACCTTCGGAAGAATGGAGCGTACTTGCTGACAGTCTCTTAAAACAAAAAGGTTAGTTTGACTTCAAGCTGCGTCAATCTTGCTAACTGGTTAGATCTACCATTTACGTATTTTGCCTCGGAAATTTCACGTGATGCAACCCCCGGACAACTCCATGAATTATACGTCAAAATGCACCAACAAGCTTGCCTAGCGAGTGAGAAATATCAGATCAGCTCACCAACCGGTACTCCTTTGATTTCGAAGTCCACGAGAGACCATGAATCTCCAATCAGCTACAACCTTGGCTTCACGGATCGAGTAATGCTTCTGTGTCCACGGGTTTCAGAAGGACTGGAAATAGAGAGTGCAGATGGCAACAAAATTGAACCGATTGCTCTCAATGGAGCAGTGTTGGGTGGAACATTGCTAGTCAAGAGTGAGGGAGAATGGCAAACTTTGCAAAATGATTTTTCAAAACTGCAACATGTATTGGGGGCCATCGGTATACCGCCCGCTGCTTCCTCTCATAACGAACACTTGTAAGCAACCTTTGCTCCAGAATGAAATCCCCATCCAGAATCCAGTGGTATCGCCTAACGAAAAGCACACCCTCGCCGAGGTGCCAAAGTTTCATCTGAATTTGTCCTCGCTTGCAATTTCTGCTCCAGATTCTCTTTGGAGTTTATCCCATTTTTTCCTACAAGTGGCATTTCCAAAGTGGTAGGATCCGCCATTATTGGCGATGTATTCGGCAACCTGCTTCCAAGGAACTTTGCAGTGATTGGGATCGGTTCCGTGCGTCAGCTTGCGGACAGCTTTTCTTAATAGAGCAATCTACAGTAATGTCAGCTTCTTAGATAACTCAGTGGATGTCAATAAACGCACGTCATTTTCAGTCCATGCCGGCTTTCTTACTCGAGCTAACTTGTGTTTTGTCAAAGTGCGGAACCGGCCTCGTAATGTTGACTCCGCTTCAGTAAAACCCCCCTTTCGGCGGATGTCTTTGTACGACATCCCAGCTAATTTGGACTCAACGAGAAATTGGTCTTTAGCATTCTGTGGGTTCACGGCTTGGATTTTAGCGCTCGGTTGTGGAGTACCATTCCAATCAGATGTTGGTGTTGGGCCATTTGGTTGGAGTTTTTTTGGCGTCGAGTTTTGTGACCTTGACTCTGCCGCATGCTTGGAAGCCTTTTCGATTTTTGGCGTTCTCCCGTTTTCATTTGAATGATATTTTGTCCGGCTGTGTCTAATTGATTTGGTCTTCGGTATAGGATCCTTTCTGCCCTTGGTGGTTGATCTGTAGTCACTGCTTGGTAAAATTGGTGCTTGCCTGTGGGGACCTGAACAGTCTGGAAGCTTTTGACGTGTTGGACGAATAGGGGTTGGCTCTTTGAGAACCTTCAAGTTCTCAGATGCTGGATAATCTGAATCCTCAGCGCCGCTGGACGAATCTGTCTGAGTTGACGAGGTTTCTGGACCAGAGGCAGAATACGAAAATGATGCGGGCGGCGAAACGTTTGCTAGATGCATTTTTTGGGGGGAGATGGTACTTGGTGTATCAGCATGTGGATTCCACTTTATCATGTCGGCATCGGCATCCGAATCCCATAGATAGCTCTGTTGCTGTAGCGGTTGTTGGCTGGAAGTGTTTACCGAATGTGGCAAGCCATGGTGAGTTGGAGGGTACCCAAAAGGATTTTGATAGAGAGGGGCTTTTGATGCTAGCATCCACGACGGCTCATCTGTGCTGGAGCTTGCCATGTCGTAGTTTGTTGAGGGTTGAGAAGCCAGGGGCGTACTCGTCGGCGCATAGGTCGGATATGTTGAATCGTAAGTTGGAATTGATAACGACCCTTGATTTGTATACGATGGCTGATTTGATGGAACAGACGATTGCAGACCAAATGGCTTGATATCTGTCTCGTTCGAATTCATGTTATATGGATATCCCTGATATCCTGACTGAGAGGCTGCAAATTCCGTCAAGCCATCTCGTCCATAGTCCCATCGATGATATGGAGTTGCAAGCATTGGATCCTGTTCCTGGAACTGATTCATCATACCTGTCGAAGCATGATGCTGCATCAACGATCTCTTGTAAGTCTGTTCTTGTTGAGTCGAAATCGTATATGAGCCTACCCTTGGTAGATGGTTCACTGCAAGAGGAGGCACAGAAGTTGGAGATTGTTCAACAAAGTATCTTTCATAACCTGTGTTGTGCACCTTTATTTTATTAGTTGTTCTTATCACACCTTTTCTTGATTTTGTGGAAAGTGGCTCTTACTTGTGGGGTTTCGACACTGCCGAAGGTATCTATTGGTATTCGTTGATTCCAGTTGCCATTCTGCTGCGATGGAGCCACGGACCCAAAACCATTCCAGAACTTCACATCGTTATTTTTGTTCGTCATTTCAACAAGGCTTTGATGCATCGGGTCCGCTCTATAGACTGGAACAAAGGTTTCGAAGTCATTCAAGACAATCCGGGGCTCTGCGTTCATAAACATCATGGTAACGCCTCACCGCTCCCTTCTTCTTCGTATGTAGCTTCGCGTGAGCTCTACACCAAGATGTCCTCCTAATGCGCATCAGAAGCAAGATTCCTAGAAATCTCAAACTCAGTCAGTTAGGCTATGCAATGCAGCATCGCTTCCCAACAGCAGAATCTGTGCAGGCAGTTGGGTTGTGAGAATTAGCTCTGAATGCAGGCCCAGGCTTTCTAGACTTGCAGATTATGCTCTGGTATTCGAGAAGGTTATTTTACTGGCTCTTTATGCCCCACCGCTCCCTTCTATTCCGTTCCAAAGCGCGGAAAACGCAACACTGTCTATGAATTAGAGAGTTATCTGAGCGTTGAGCGACTCTACCATCGTCATAATACATCTGCTGCACCGCCAACGAAGCAGTAGGGCGTAAGTACGTACCTATGTTCAAAATCAGATCTCTCTTCTCAATGAGATCTCTCTGTGCGTGTCTGTGTCTCATTCGACTGTATTATACAGTCGAATGATACACAGACAAGAAGTCTCGTTGACGAAGAAGACTATTAGTGGATATCAAATTTAAGCATGGAATCAAAGAAGACTATTCGGGATATTATGGGTAGTAAATGCAAGCTGCTCAAGACTTGTATGGTTGGGTGGGAGAAAGATCATGATACAGGCGAGTCCTGGTGATACTATCGATGGCAATCTTAGACTTTGGCCTTCTGGAGTTCCCGAAGAAGGGAGTACTCCCGCAAGACCGTGCCCCTTTCTTTGCATTTGCTGTCAATAGCGCTTGGAATTGCCCTATAAAACCCCTTGCAATGGAAATGGCGGATCAGTGCCGTCACCAAATTGTGATGATGAACACCATGCCTTCTTTTTTGAGTACTGAGAAATGAATGGGATGTTGATCATATTTTGTGCTTCTGGCCAACATATGGATCTTGGGCTATCTCTCATGCCCCAATAATTTCCTCATTGGGCTAGTATGTCATCGGCCTTTGGTACTTATAAACACGGTAGAAAATGGCGGCTATACCGCATGACCCGACCTGCGATGCACGTGCCCGCCATTGAGGCAATGAACTCGTTCGTGTGTCTCATATCGTTGAGGAATAGTTGGATCTTTCTTTAGGCCAAATCTTCTGTCGTGTGTTACGAACCAGACGTTTCTGACCGTAGCAAACTCCGGCTTCCTGCAGGTCGACCCGAGCTTGGACTGCTTGACAACTAAGATTCTGGGGGCAAACGACCAATTGGAGGCGACAGTTGAGCCAGTTTCTGCAGTTTTGACCGCTTTGGTCACAGTGTGGAAGATACTGGTAGGAATGAGAGGGGGATGTATTCCGGTAACCTCCGAATCCTGTGGTTGCGAAGTATCTTTTGTATACTCTGCCCACGTGCCATGAACCACTGAGTTGAGGGACCACGCGATGCCCATACCAGGCCCCTACCCCCAAACCTCTACGGGATGACTCCCCTTGTTACCCGCTCCCTTGCCACCTCAGTCGTTTCATTCACCTGGGACAATTGTCCAAACAATCCTACTAGATACTCCCTTCATACCACGCAGACTTTGATATCCAGTGACTAAAGCTTCTATATCTTAAATCATCGTCTGAATTCTCTCTTCCGAATCCCCAAAGACATAGGACAGCTCGGCAGGCGGCACGTACACAAACAGTCACACGAAACGGGGCAAGATGGCTGGTCGATCCATGAACACTGACCAGCTTTTCGGGTTGTTGCACAGAACATGCAGGACTTTAGCGATCTGCATGTGGAGGCATACCCTAGCTAGCCTTTTCGACATGGAAATTCCAACGTCAGGTCTTACATTTCAAGCATATAAACCCTACACTTTTGCTTTTGCCTCCCGCAAACATCCCCGCAAGTGATTCACGTATGCCCACCGAAAACGCCTTTTACCACTCCGAAAAGAAGCTGATTGTCTGGGAAAGAAAATAACAGGCTCGTAGTGGGCGAGAAGTTCGGTAAATGGTTTTGAGCTTCGAATTTCGAAACTTGGTCTTTCATCATCAGCTTTGCAGGATAAGGGATTAAAATTACGGTGAGAGAGAATGGGGATCCCATGATTTTGCCTGTCGTAGAAGGTGTTGAAAAATCCAAGCATTCCCTCTCTCACGTGGATGTTGGCAGATTAGATATCTTTCCGTCAGGACTCGAAAGCAAAGACCTTCAAATGACCCGGTATCCATCCTGAAGTATGGTTTCTCGCCGAAATGAGCCGTTCATATCATAAAGATCAGTCATTTTGCACGTTTCCCCGGCTGTAGGGGAGGCTCTCGGACCTGAGGGAGGCAGCTGCCGATGCAGATCCTGGGAGGGATTGACTCTTGCATCTCATCCTGGTATGTGGGGTTTATGATCGTAGTGATTAGTATGAGAGATCTGACTATCGGGAGATTTCTTGCTGGTTCAAGTTGGGGATGCATGCGTTATCCGGCAAGTACTAGGATCGTGCCTCGCTTAGGGTGGGGGAACAGCGGCAAATGTTATGTTGTTTGTCTGGGGTGGCGGGAATTGATAGATCTGTACTCTGTACCATTGGCGGGTATAGTTGGCCAATGGCTGTATTAATTTTGATGGCTTTCTTGAGCTTGATATGGGAAAGGTGGCGTATTCTATGTGTGTAACCCTGGTATGATTGTGTAGTAGAAATATCTGGTGCAACGTGGGGATTGTTTTTATTCATGTCTATGAATTTTCTTTTGGAAAAATTTCACGAGTGCTTGTACCTTGAGCTTCTTGGGATTTGATAACGTCTCCTGATTAACGTTGCAACCCACAGGGCTAAGAGAAAAAAAAGGGGGCATATCACGTGACACCCAGAGCTTTCGCTTCTACGCCAATCAGAGGACTCATAATCGAAGATTTGCCAATGTTTACTGCCACTCTGAACTATTTTCTCCATGTTCATCCACGGCGGCAGGATTTGCAGGCCAATACAGTTATGGAATGTTTCAAGTCACCTTCATCAGATCGTGCCAGATTAGACTCTCGTCGTTCAGTCGTGTTCTACTGTTTCTAAGTACTAGTTTTCGGAGGACATACAACAATACGCAACACGGAGAAGAGTTTTGAGAGAAAGGCATTGTTCTAATTGCACTGCTTCTGTTTTCCCCGAAAGTTTCTGGGTGACCGCAATTATTGGCAATTGCTCGAAATAATTTAGCATGGTTGAGAAGTTAGGATATTGACAGGTTAAAAATGTGATAAGCTTCAACCATTCCATACAAGCATTAATATTGTTGATAGCGCCTACAAAGCAACCACTCTTTCCTGAATGCTTGAGGACCCGGCCAGTGCCTCGTGAAGAGCGCTCTCTGAATATTTTGTCTTCATAAGGTAATACAGGTAATCGTTATTTGAAAAATCCAAGATTAATGAAAAGCTTAGTCTAGAATATTCTGGGAGAACTGTCTTTGAATACCCTAAGAAGGATAGTTTCAATCGCTATTATTGCACAAGGAACCAAAAGCTACATGTTGCAGCTTTCGTAGACCATAAAGAGAATGGAAAGATGCAAATTGAGCGTGAATACTAAGTAGTAGTTTTGGCCTGAGCGCGTTACTATACGTCTGTCGATTCACTTTAGGATCGTTCATCTTCCGTTTCGATTTATAGCTAGCAAGAGTTTGCCTACATATGTTAACGCACAGAGCTATGATAGCTATTATCCTTTCAACGACGACACAAAAAGGAAAAAGGATCCACTCTCATATTGTCCACCTCATATACCCTCACAAATCTCAGAACAACCACAGCATAACTTCTCAAACAAATCGCAAATTACAAACATAGGCCTTCGTTATGTGTACCCACTGGGCTCACGTGTACACTCAGTGCCAACATAGAGCAAGTCATGTGAACAAGGGCATATACGAGGTTATATGCGCAACGAAAGCAGAAAATCTGGGAAAGAAATGCGCAAAAAGCGAATTGCGCAAAAAGCGAATACGTCTTAATCAAGATCGAGCAACACTGTCCTACGTGTATGCTTGATAGTATCAAGCAGAATCCCGTGGGATGTGGCTGTCCACGAGGAAACTGCCCCCTTCGCCGCGATATAAGCTCCCCACCACCCAATAACGAATTCTACCTCCCACTTAGCGATACAGAGCGCATCAAAGCAGACCGTGTCTTGAATCTGGATTTGGGAGAGAATCTTGTGGGAAAGTTGGATGATCGTTCTTGGATCGCCGCAGTCGCAAAGGTGCACGAAAATGGCCAAATAGAGCTTCTCCAAGGACCTCCGGTATTGCTCGTGACACATCCGTTGAATCTAGAGGACTACCGTTGGCTTGCGAATTTGGATCGAATCCTCTATGAACGAATTTGGGAGAACTGGGGCTGGGAATTCGTAGAACCGAGTCCTGGCGCCGACGACGACGCAGCAGAAACCGAAATCGAAGACGAAAACGAACCCCCTGAGCACGCTGAAGAAGCTCATGATAACGGTGAAAGCCCTTCTGACAACAGTGAGACTGTTAATATCCTACATATTCATGTTCCCTGGACCACTGAATTGACTTCCAAGCACCTCATGGTTTACTAGTAAGGATTTCTTTCATTTCTACCTTTTCAAAACAGCCCTGAAAAGTGACGTACTAAAAAAACGAAGTCTAGTACACCACGCGCTCCGAATGGCCGATTGCGAGTTCTGGAGCAGAAGCAGCGAAGCTATTTACCGAGAACACTTCCCATACGACACCACGCCGCGACTTCACCTCATTACAACCAGAGTGTATAACATCGTCGAAAGACTCAAGGTTTCCGATTTAGATGCTGACAATCAAGAGTGTCTTATTTGCAAAGAGGAATTTACATTAGACGCAGATGCTATCGATGAGTACCCGATGGATGGCCCCGAATGTCCTTTTAGACTACCTTGTAACCACTGCTATGGTCATTCATGCTTATTGAAGTGGCTTAATGTTGAGTATGAGGACAACAATCCTTTGAGAATTCGGGTTTGTACTCTGTGCAACAAGGACTTTGATGTTGTTCGTCCGTCGGTTCCGTGGGAGGAGCCAGGTGTGCCTGAAGTGATTGTAGTGGACGCACCTGACCCACTTCAAGTCGAAGATCCTGCTTTAGTTGAATATATCAACAAGAATGCTTCTCATTGGTGGATGACGTTGTTAAGAGGTGCTTAGGGCGTCTAGGGAGGGTCCTTAATTCACTTCGAGAATGGATCGAGCTCAAGTGGTATTAAAGAAATTAAAAATGAACGCTGGTTTTGGCAAAAACGGTACGTCAGGTCAGGAGCGTTGCATACGGGCTGTGGTGGATTTCGTCAAGCCAGGGGTCCTATGGGAGAACGAACATGTAAGGGCAACTCATAATCTTTGAGGAGAAAGTTCTATGCGATGGCTATACTTTACGAGTACATAGAGCAATGATTTTCTTTGACACAGGTAGCAGGAGACTTTCTGGAAGCTGTTATACGTGCAATTAAGTAGAGAAACCGAGCAATAGTAAAGTCACTCGGTTGCCTCATATATTGCCCTCGACAAGTGTGGGCTTAAAATTTGTGGAGATGCTTGAGAACAGGCCTCGTGTTAGGCAATATAACCAATAGGAAGTCTTTTCTTTTTCTTAATTTGTAAACAACAACTAGTGACCTACTCACTGACCTGGAGTATCCAATATGACTTTTGCAAATCTAGCATATTGCAGCTTATCCCAATGAGTTAGGCTCATCGCTTGCGCTAACCTAGAATTGTAGAACGCTGAATAAGATGTTTACCACAACCTTTGCTTATGGAGAAGTGAAATCTGAACTTGAAGCAAGAATAAGTATATTTTTGCTACTTTTGTTCCAAATCTCCTTCTTTCATCCTAGACTGCACATTCCCCAGCTTTTTCAGCAAACCAATCTTTCCAATATTTCTCAACCCTACAACCGCCATCCCAAGTGAGAACGCTGCTAAGGCAAAACAAAACCACTCCACAGCCCTGAGTCCTTCTAGTAAAGCGGCTCTCTCCTCTTGACCTTCCAGTACTAGACGATCCTGGATACCATATTGAAGCGCAGCAGCGACAGGCAGAAACATAGCCCGTCCTAGTGAGGCAACTGTTTGAAACATAGCTCCAGCAAGGCTTTGGTCCTTCCGTGGCAAAGCTTGAGTAACAAATAAACCGAGGCAAGGGTATATAGTGTCAGCCCCCATGGCTGCGAGAAGCATGGCCGGTAAGCCGTAGGCGAAATATAACGTTGAAGGTGGGATACGAACTGCGAAAAGAAGGTTTGCGATTGCGGCAGCGAGGAGACCAAAGATAAGGATGTAATTTCCTTTTATACGTGAGAGGAGATAACCTGACGCAATTGTGCAGCAAACTGTACGAATTAGTAAAGATGAAAAAAAGAGACTAATGGATACTTACTTCCAGATACACCCAGGGGTATGAAACGAAGCATTGTCTGAAGTGGCGAAAGCAACTGATAATCTTGATAACTACGGAGGCTCAGTAATGCTTCATCAATTCTTTGTCGGGAATACTTACAAGTATGTCGAATAGACCAAGAAGTTTGTGAATGATCCGGAGAACAAACAAACGATAGCCATGGCCACGGAAAATCTTCCAGTCTTGAATGTAGAAACTTTCATTAGGGGCTCTTGGGTTGTTTTTGTTTCCAAATGATGCTGCCAGAAGACGAACAGGACCAAGAAAATGGTAGAAAGGATGAGAATCGCAATGACAGAAGGGGTTTTCCATCCTTGAGAAGTGCCTTCGGATAATCCCGTAAGGAGAAGAAGTGTTCCAGATGTATATAGAAATGCCCCAGACCAGTCGACACCTGACGCTCGTGGTTGAGAATCACTGCTTATTCCTCTTGATGGCTCTTTTGGTATTGCAAACAATGAACAAAGTCCTACGAGAAATGAAGTCCCGGCGACTGCGTAGAAAACAACTGTCCACTTAGTGTATTGTGAAATTATCCCTCCCTGAGAACTGATTGTTAGTTCAGTACGAGGATTTAAAAAGTGAAACCTGCGAGGAGATTTCCCATTACTTGCCCCACCGGAGCGCCTCCGGAATAAAAGGCAAAGCTGTAATTCTTGACCCGCCCTGGAGGTATGGTATAGCCAATGATACCGATTGCACTTGGAATTGTGAGAGCCGCTGCCTTTCCATGTCATGAGTATATTGTTTTACGTATAAACGAGCAGATGAACATACCAAGCCTTGAAGTGCACGAAAAACGCACAAGCAAACTTCAACCGGTGAAAAAGCAGTACCAAGTGCTGTTGCAGTAACCCAAAAACAGCCGATAAGAAACATGATTTTCTTCCCATAAACGTCACCCAACTTTCCAAAGAGTAGAAGGAATGAGCCCGATGTCAACGCGTATGCTGATACTACCCATTCTTGCCGCGTAGCTGGAATATCCAGCGCCTTGGTAATTTGCGGAAGTAGTATAACCACACATTGGATAGAAAGTGTCTGCTTAGCATCAGTAAAACGAAACCCATTCGAAAATGAATTTGAACATACATTGAGAAAATTTGCAGCAGTGAGACTGAGGACCAAGGGAGCAACTTGTCGAATTGTAACGACTTTAGTTTCAAAATGACTCTCGACAGTGGATTTTTGAGGAGCTAGTTGTTGGCCATTGGTCATCTGCTCGTTTTCTGAGGAAGTGAGGCCAGACTGCAAACCAACTTCGTGAATGGGAAAGTCATTTCCTGTATTCTTCATTGGCAACATCTGAAACCGGTATCGAAGCGGCTCAAGAATTGCAAGTTGTGAAGCCAAGTGACTCTGAGAAGGCTTGAAATGGCGACCTTTTACTTACCGTCCACTAGAAGCCCCCACTGTTGCGGAGCACTGGTAATATTCGGGGAAATGATACCTGCGGAATCTTACCGCTACTGATTCCCTGGCTGTGGTGGATCTAGGCTAATAGTCAGTGCGTCTTCCTACTGCGCTCAGTCGCTTGTAGTCAGCGGAAGCAAGTGCAACGCGGAAGCAGTGCAACGCCGGGCACACGTATATCGCTCTTAACTACAATATAGCGCCCCATCCACCCGTCGGAAAGACGTATAAATCGTATAGGCTTATAGGTATAATTAAGTAATATTCTATACTAAAAGATTATGTTTTTTTAATTTGAATTACGTACAATACGGACAGGTTTACGAGTTCCTATGCCTTAATCGATTTTAGTAGGGTGCGTACGTAACTTAACTTTTTATGTGCGCAAGGCACTCCCGAGTACGTCTACGAGTACTCCTTGTGTACTTTCCTGTATTATTTATTATATTACAGTCCGCTATAGTAGTATATAGCTTGTACTTTATTATGTTCTAGAGCTAATTGAGGGCTTCTTTTTGAGCCTATATACAACCTTGTATCTTAAAAAATGACTATAATATAATAACATTAACCCCTTACGTTGCACTTGCTTTCGCGTTGTACTTACTTCCGCTGACTATAAGCGACTGAGTGTAGTAGGAAGACGTACTAACTATTACTGGAAAAGCTGGAAACTTATTTTCTCCACGAGTAGAGTATAATCTTTTGAGCTATGGTGCTTAATTGAAAAAGAGATACGGGGAATCGGACACCGACACGGCAAATCTGATAAAGTACGTACTTTTGTGAGAATCACGTGACAATAACTAGTTGAGAAAGAACCACCATCATCATTTAGTGGTCAGAGATCGGCGGTATCTTCTTAGTTCTCGTTGCGGTAGTCTGGATTCTAGCACAATTCAACATCCTAGTCTACAAGATTGGCAGAACTCGAAAAGTCATGCTGTAATACTAAAATGTAACATAAAATCAGAAAATCGGACTGTTTACATATTTTCGCATGTATCCGAGATATGCCTCGCGAACCGTGCACAAATGGGATTCGGTTCACGTACTTTTCAGTGCTCTTATACAGTGCTTCCATGCTGCTATGTGAGCAATTCCTTTGGTGCTTGATGGATATTCAAGCGCGATATTTTTGAGATCAAAAAGATTCTTTATGAAATGGCAGCTGCCGTTCTACCTTGGAATATCGGCGCTGGAAGGTTGAGTTTATTCTAGGTGTCCCTTTCATTGTCAATATGAGGTTCACTCGGACAGTTCTGGTATACCAAGTTCACCAACTACATCAGTGGTCAATTCATCATGGGATTTGTTGATTCTAAGATAATTCCAAAAATCGTTCGAACTTGTCAGACGATTCTAGAGCAGATGTCCCCGCGTACGGTATCCTGAATCTACCACTAAACTAGATAACTAAATCGTAAATCGTAAATCGTAAAAGTTATATATTTACTACTACTATGCTAGAGGGTCTATACCCCTACAGCCCTACACCCTAACCCTCGCTTAAACTTTGTAGCCTTGAAATTTTCACGTGTACACTCGTCACTTTCACTATCGCACCCTCTCGCTGTCGTACACCTCCGGCCCCCCGCTGTCGCCTATACTCACTGTCGTATAGGGTTTTGTGTCCTAATATGTCATTTAGAAGAGAGAGAGAGAGGGTAAGAGAGAGAGTGGCGGATAGGGACAGGAGTCGGGAAAAGTTTTTAGTCGTGCGTGTCGCTTATTCCTAGCCCCCGAATACTACCTTCCTAAAGAGGTTAGGCTACTACGTGTCGCGCTAACAATTGTTTGCTACTTGTCTGTCCTCTCTCTCTCTCCCCTACGTTCCCTTCTCCTTCTTCCCGACACTATATTACGACAGCGAGTATACGCTAGCTAGAGTAAGGGGAGTATAAGTGGGGCGCAGTAAGAGCGGAGGAGGGAGGAGGGGGGAGGGGGGAAAGAGTATAGGTATAGGCAGGGGGCTATAATCCTGTCCCTTGTCCTTGTTTAATTCTCGGTGGATAGCCTTATTTTAACTTTAACTCTAGCGCTATTATATAACCCTAACCCTAAGCTACTTTGCGATTTACGACTTACGATTTATAACTTGCGATTTCTTACAAAATAACTTCAAAAGTAACTTTTACGATTTACGATTTAGTTATCTAGTTTAGTAGTAGATTTATGATACGGTACCGTGAGACTTTGAAATAAACTGGTTCCCTCCAAAGATTTTAAGTCTATATTAAATGCCGCAACAAATATTGGGAAACTTCTTCTGAGCTTAATTATATGAATAGTCTCAAAAGCAAATCGCAATCAAAAAAAAGGTAAGAATTGTTGAATTCCCAAAAATGTCTAACAAGTCCGAAATATTGGTAAATTCGATACTGTTGGGATATGTTCCGCAATAGATACTGGTAAATAATAAATATCCCAGCTATAGGGTTAAGTCCTTAATAATCATACAAACCTTGACACTAACAGCATATATGTGTGCTCTCATAGCAACAACTAGCTGTAGATAGCATTCTTGACAATTATAACATATCGTAACTACTCCTTGACGGGATCTTACTCGACATATTGAGATAAACAGATACATAATGCAGCGGTAGGTGCCAAATCCATCCATCAAGGCCTGCTCTTGAGATACCAGAAAGTTGTCAGAACAAGTCAAGCTCACCTGGCCAATACTGCGGGACTACAAACCCCGCAACTGCCTAGTCTCAAAAGATACGAAGATCATCTCGATCGGAGTGATTTGATAAAGACAGCTAACGGGGCAATACAATTTTTGTCGACGAACTTCTCTGGAGTAAGAAACCTGGTCATTGCTTTAGGTCTGTACACGCTATCAAATGTCATTATGCCAAAAGTCCGACGCAAGTAAATCAATTGTCCTATTTCACCTAGGTTAATCAGGAGTGAAAAGTATCAAATATCCTGAACTATTCGTACAATTGATTTAGTTGTATAAGGTCTTTAGGATAATATTTTATAACTCTGGTGTGTACGGAGTAATGCCCGCCTCTCTTACGTACTTTACACTGATCGCTTCATGAGTTCTCACCTATTGGTAATGCTAGATCCTCAATTGTTTCGTAATACTCGGAAGTAAAGATTGATTCATCAGTTTACTGGTCCACTAAAATAATAAAAACAGACAACCTTCAATAGTTGCATATATCTCCCCAGACACTGGATGGTAGCTTGATATGTAAAGCAGAGTTTGGCTGAGGAAACCGACGGAAGCTATTTTAAGCCAGAGTCCTTAAATTGTGAAATTCAATACTTGTTCTAAAGGTCTCATGGTCCCCATGAAGATATGACGTATTGCCCTTCCAAAAACATGGTATTGGGGACTACCTCTTCTCTGATTGGTGCTTACATTTTAGCCGTTAAGATAATGAATTACTGTGAAAGCAGGGACTTGGATGCAAATAGTTTCAAATACGATGCCCTGCTGTTCAGAGCCAGAAGGGAGATTCAGGTTGTTTATGAGCCAAGTCCAATAGGGTTTGTTAGATGCTGAAGAAAAGAGAACCTAGGAAGTTACAGGGACCACGATGATGCTTTCTCAGGATTTTGGATTCCGGGTAACACTTCTCTTTGTAGATTTGATACGGAGAGCGGTTCGTGATGCACGCATACAGCAGTTGTAAATTTGAACACCTCGTGTATGCCTCGTGGTTTGGTGTCCTTAACCAATTTTGTGCCAGCCAACAACGTCATCCTCGTTATATCGCCAAGCCTGTATGGGCGATGAAGAATTTAAAGTTGAAACCTACATGCTTCAGAATGTTATAAGGTAGCGCTTAGTTTTGTCCAGGCCCTGGCCGGTAATTCCACATTCCACTCTTACCATGCTACGTGTTTGACATCCTGGAATGGATTTCCACGTTCTTGTCAGGGTGTATGATTAGATTGTCTGCAAGGAGAGAAGAGTTCTCCAAGCAGAAGTGCTACTTAACTATCTACAGTGCCCTGGTTTCCGAATCAAATCTGTTACAGTTCTTTAACCCCAAAAGATGATTCCACATATCTTTTCTGGAATTGGAATCACAATTCAAATTGATGGTCGAAAGTGACAGTAGCATATATAGAATGGATGGCCCGAATCACTCGAAATCTTCATCGCATCAATCTCGATCACGAGCACTATCATTACATTCTTTTCATTCCTTACCTTGCTATTTTTTCATCCATACCTCGAATTTCTAGAAGGTTGCAGCACCCTAATCTCAGAATGTTGTCCCTCAAGAACTCGCTATCGGCGGGTCTCGTCGTTGTTGGAATGTTGCCTACTGCCCTGGCACAGATATACAACCGGGATAAATTCAGCATGATAGTTGGGAACACCTCAGTAAGCCAGTCCCAACAAAAATCCCACTAGTGACTAACGATACTCAAGGTGGACGTTGGAGATGCCGAAATACCCACTATGGTACTAAAATATGTCGCACCAAAGTGCAACGTAAATGGCTGTGATGAAGGGTCACCTGCCAAATTTGCAAACTATGGTCACATCAGCGAAGGATCTGTCACCATCACCACTTCGGGCTTTTCGTTTTTCAATGCGACTAGCGAGGAGGGAGCTACGCAAATCTCGACGCTTACCGACATGATTCAAGGTTCACTAAATGACGGCAAAAAGTGTGACAGTAGGGATATTAAGAAGTGCTATGGAAGGAGATGCCGCACAGAGCCGTTGTGAGTATTTTAAACACCACACCTGGATCCTTCTTGCTGACCAGTTGTGCAGTGAGTATTGCAGAGTCCCCAACTATATTCAAGTGACTATGTATAGCACACTGGATTTTGATAACAGCGGCAAAAAGAAGAGGCAGTTTATTGATTACATAGATTCAAAAGTCAAGGCCCAAATCGAAATCCATATCAAAACAGACGAAGAGTTCGACGATGACGAAAGCTGGTATAAGGAAGGCAAGCGCGAAGGTTCCGACGATTGGAAATGCGAAGACCACATCCAGGACATCAGTGACGGGGCTCATCGCGACTTTGACAGCAAATACGAAAAGAAAGAAAACTGGGGTCTCGGCCAAGTCCTATGCCTGGCCACTGCTCTGGACAACTTCTAAGGATCCGTGGCTTCTGGTGATGTGTGCTTGGGATGTGGTTGGGAGGCAGAGAGGACTGTTTACTGTTCACGGGGTGCAACCTTCGAAAAATTCGCTTCAAATCTTTGTATTTTTAATCCATTTTCATCGTATGGAGATTCATTCATCATCATCCATCACAACTTTATTCTTTTTGTGGTTTTGGTAATGCAAGTGAGGGCTATGGGAGTCTAGGCTGGGTTGTTCTTTTTGGGGTCGGTTTCCTAAGTAGTCTTACATCAGTACAATTTCAGAAAGGGTTTTGGGAACGATTGAAACGTTCAAGATCACGGCTGCTTCTTTTTTTCCCACACTGAATACGGCCCTAGTGTATTGATTTTCATTTAGTCAAAATCTTTCCGACTCAAGTTAAAGATTTCCCACAGCCAGCCATACTCGGCAGTTGTGCGTATTCGGGCACTATATGGAAAGTGATCACAGTTCCATTATTAGTGTCTATGATCCTTAAATTCACTTCGATATTATCTTTTACCTTTAGTATCTAATAAACTTATATTAATACTCGTTAAAAGACCTATAAACGATTAAATTACTACCTTAATATTTAGTAACGATAGAACTACTATTTATACTATATATACTCCCTATATAAGATCAATGAAGATAAAACTAGTAGTACTTCCGTCTTTATAGAATTTCTGTCGTAAAATAGTCAAAGTTCTATTATATGGCAGGATTTATAGTGAATGAGGATGAAGGCTTGGTAAGCTGGTGGGATATATATCCCACCCCACTACTGCCACATGCCTTCAACACCACCACCATATCCACCATATCCACTATGTCGTCAGCTACACTTTTGTGAGCTCTTTTGTCCCACCCACATACCCCTCGCGAATAGCTCGCCGAGTTTTAGAGGTTTTTTGTGTGTTGTCTGGATTAGAGCGTTTTGTACTTCTTTGCCTATCTGGCCGAAGTTATCGCCCTGCTCTATACTTCGTGTTTCACCAGATAGAGCCTTCGAATTGGTCTATAATGTGGTCAAAGTCAGTCCGAGCACTTGGCGCTTATTCTTTTACTCTTGAGCGTATTTTGAAGCTCTTTTGTCCCACCCACATTCCCCTCACTGGAAGGCTCGCCAGCGATCTAGGAGGGTTTTGGACCCTAGCTTAGAGGGTGCTTTGTGCCTTGCTTTCCACAAATCGAGCCTTCTAATTAGCGAGCTAATTTGCCAGCTGGAATTAGGAGTGGTTCTCGTATGTGGGCAAGGTAGCACTTGAAGTAGTTAGTTAAACTGCCCCCGCAAGGGGTGCGTGGCCGAGGGTGCTTATGCTTCGCTTTCCACTCATATATGTGAGCGAATTATAAGCACTTGAAGCTAGCCAGCAATACAAAAGAAAACCAACAATAAGCCTCATTTGATTGATTGTTAATATGACGTGTACCGACTGACGATTGATCCACAAGGATAATCATCCTGGGTTTCAGAAGCTCTTCGATATCTGTTCAGGAGCCTTCTACTCTCCAGGACTTTCCGCGATTATTCGATCTTATCTTTTGCACTGTCCTGAATGCCAAGTTTACCAACCCAAAAGGCATATGCCATTCGGATCTTTGCATGGAAGGATGCCGGACTGAGGAATTGGGCCCACCATTTTGAGGATATTGGGCTTGGACTTTTGACATGATTGTTGGACATGGATTTGGTGTCATTGGTACTCTATTGGAATCCATGCTTGATGACGCTGGGACATCGTCCTTTTCTTTTTGGGGGGCAATTGTTACGGAACGCGCTGGTGCTGAAGTTTACCACCTTTGTTGTTTAGCATGTGACTCTTGCTTTAGCGAGACTCTCCCCGTGCTTTCCATATGGATCCGGATGAGCCACGCTAGCCTTGTCAGGAAGACGCTAGTCTCATTCAGGAAGGACCCATGTTACAGGAGAGCTCCTATATCAGAGTACTCCTTTCCCCCTTAGCTAGCTTCTTTTTATCCATCTACTTTTTCACAGCTTACTCTAACAGTCTTCGTTTTGTCCTCGATAATTAGTAGCACTGCCTCGGAACCTAAGCACGTCTTGTTTCTTCAACAAATTCTGGTTGTTATCACGCAGCTCTGGTATTAGGCACCAGAGAATCTCTTTTTAAAATCTTAACGATACTTACTTAATAGTTGCAGTTAGACTCCCTTTTAAGTTATCTTCAGGTTAGATTCCTAAATGTCAACAGCGTAAGAGGACTTAAGATTAGCGCTTGATCTTTTTTACCTTTGTACCCACGTGTATCGAGATATCGATAGTAACGTGTCCATAACTCAAGATATATGTTTAATATTCACTGACCTCAAATATAGTAAATATCCTAGCTTAACACTACTTAGTATAACGCGGATCAGGAACCAAAAGTTCGCTCTAAAATAAAGAGATATAGACTCGGTCTAACTATCTAGAATCTTTTAATAATAAGCGACACAAATTAATAGTAACGAAATAATTAGTTCATTAAGATGTCTTGTACGTACAGAGTAGTCCACTTCGAAATTTATATTTCGAGGGAAGAGAAGAGCTTGAATGAAAGGGATTAGAACAACGAGATCGAGGATATTGCTTAAGATTAAGAAACTAAAACTAATACTTAAGGAATCCAGAGGAAGAAGCGTAAGGGCAAGGAACGCTCGTAAGGTCTTACTTAATTACTAGTCTTATTACTATTAACTGCTACTAAAATCTATAAAAACCCACAGTAATACCCTCTTTTTGTCACAGAAAATACCACTTATGAAGCGTAAGAAGAAAAGTGAAATAAAACCCACATTCATCACTCCCCAACCTATACGCAACCATTCCTTTTATCCCCTCCCCTTTCCAAGAAAATAAAAACCCGGAAAACTCCCATAAAACAAAGAGTACCTAAATCTAAATCCTAACATCCCATCCCATCCAATCCCTACCATAACATCATGGTACCATAGCATCACCAGAATCAAAGCACCATACACCTCCCCCCTCCCCTTCCCCTATCCAAAAACCCCTATCAAATATCCCAACCAAAATAAAAACCTACATCGTTCATGCTTCCAAAGAACGCTCACAATACTAACCACCTCCCATTCCCACACCCCCACTCTCACAACCCCACCATCTCAGCTTCACCCAACTCTCAAAACAACACCCCCCACATATCCACAGGATTAATCCCAAAGAACACTCACCACACACATAACCTCATCATAATACACTTATAGCCACATCTTCCTATCTTATACCCCAAAACCTCACAATCCCGTCATATACATTCACCTATCTCATCTCATCCCATCTCATCCCTCCTCCTAATCCAAAAAAAACTCGTTCAAATCTAACGATCTGACGATATCCACACATCTAGACATACCCTTTATACCTACACCACCAAACCCTATCATCCATCTATCCAAAACACTTCCAAGTACATTTCAGTTATTAGTACCTAGATCAGAGTAATACCCGCATCTCACCTCCTAAAACGATTGTGGAGGAATGGGATTCATGAGGTTAACCGATCCGAACCGAACCGAGCTGAGGCTGCTAAGCTGAGTCGAGTCGATTCAGCTAATGATCTAGAAGACAAGTACTCACCCCTGAGATAACTTCGCTTTTGAATAACTCTGTATTTATTTTAATAAACATTCTTTCTTACTATATAATTAATATAGTAGATCCCGATTCCACATCCTCCCTTTCCTTTCCACTAGTACTAACCACAAACTCAACCCCACACCCTTTCTCTCCCTCAAACTCACCCTCAAACCCATTTAAACTCACCCAACCCCTAGACAAACCCAAACAAACACTCTCTACTTAGCCTCATAAAATATAAAAGGCGTAACTAGCTAGCTAGCTATATAAACACCCTTACCCCCCAGGAAACAAAGAAAAATCGCTTAGACTAGCATAAGGAAACACCTCGTTATATATCTTAAATACTATACTTATATCTATAACTACGAGCACAAACGAAGTCTCAACGATGAGCAAATTCCGTATCCAAAGTTTCAAGTCTTCTCATTTCTCTTACCCTATCTTGTTTATAGTACTAAGGTCCTGCACGTTCGTATGATTTTTGAAGAAGTATGATATTACTCAAATACTTACTTATACTTTCTAACCATCCAACCATCCCCCTCCATCTATACAAACAAACACCTAATCCCCATTCCCATCCGAGCATAATATCTTCAAACCCCCCCTCCCCCCCCACAACAAACCC